>CM031233.1:254998911-255417476 GCA_018340775.1 Taxus wallichiana var. yunnanensis
GGATTTCTATAAATTCTACACCGAGATGCCGTGTTTTCATAATCGGAAGGTTAGGAATGCCAAAAATTTCTAAATTTTAGATTGATTCAATTAGGCAGTCCTTTACTCAAGTCAACTTCTATGCACATCCGAGTAAAGGAGCACAAACTAAATGGGTTCTATCCAAGTCTTCTTGAAAATGTGTCTTTTCCATCATTATAAAGAATAGTTTATTTGACAAAATGAACTGAAACAAAAGTAGACTAGGATGGGGAGGGATCATGAATAGTGGTATCTTATGTGGGATTGATGATGTTGTAGAATAATTGAGAAAAAGAGAGGTTGGACCAATTTTATAGGAATTTTTTTCAATAAGAGGGGGTAATGCGGTAGAGGAACCGAGAGGAGGGGTTAGACTGATTTTGAGACGAAGTTTCTTAGGCAACTCATGACTTACTATAGAAGGAACATTACTAACAATGGCATGATGTTCATTAGACATAGATGAATCATTTTTAGGAACCCATTGGGATGTAGAAATTGGAGATGAACATGTAGTATCATTTTTTGTAGCAAATGAGATGAGACCATAATGCTTAAGGTGGAAAATTTTTCATTTAAGAGCATAACAATCATTTTCATTATGTCCATTAATTCGACAATAATTACAATATGGACGAAATTGATATTTTGCAAGCCAATAAGGAGGATAAGAATTAGTAGATGGAAATTTGATAAATTAATGAGTGAGGACATGTGGAAGCATATCTTGTTGCTTAACATTGATATCAAGCTTGAGAGGTGCGGGGAGTGGTAAGTCTTGGGGTTCACTTATATGAGCTCATGTAGAAGACATAGAAGGATAATGAGATATAGAAGAAGAACAAACATGGGATTGAAAAACATCCTTGAGATGTTTAATTTCATATTTAAGAGATGTAATCATGGATTCCATAATGTAAATTTTATCTTGAAATAGATAGTGTAAAGCTTTAATTGACTATGATATGGGTTGAGTGGATGTAGTATAAGGAGCAATGGAGTCATCGGATAGACGATCGAAGATGGAACTTACTTGAGGGGGTGATGTACTACAAGGTAGATATAGTGTGTCTATAATTTTTCAAGAACATATTTTCAAGGTGGGTACATTTGAATAAATTCATGCAATGAGATTAGAGGATTTTTAGGAGCCATGAAAGAAGATTGCATAGAAGAAGGAAAATGAGGATCCAAGAGTGTTGGAATCCGAGTTCTCCAAATGATTTAACAAATTTTTTATTTATTTCTAAATCCTAATTACAAAGTAACTAATGGAAACAATGGAGTACATCTACAGATATAATATGACTCAAGAAATAAGCTAGATAAAATATGAAACCCTAAGTTCAAGAGAGAGAGGAAATGTCTTAGCTGATTTTCATTTTTCCTACAACAGACATGGACTTGAAAACTGATGAATAGAAAGGGTAGATCATCATCAATGCTCGATTAAAATCTAAAATCTTCGATAAGGTAGGTTCAAGGTTCCTAGACTAGGTTAGGGGCACCTAGGTCCCAGATTCTACTTACGGGTGCCCATGAATGTGAAAGAGGTCGAATATATTTTTTCTTGTGTCACACAAGTGTTGTTGTTGTTCACTTGTATGTCACAATATGATCATTGAATGCACCTATAACCTGAAAAACAAAACTTCACCTATAAAACCAACAACACCACATAAAATCTAAAAAGTAAATATGTAATATGGGAGTTAGATTGACCACGGTGGTAACCCAAATGAGTGAACTTATGATTGAGTACTTGCACTACATCTCGGACTTAATGTAATTCTTTTTCATGTGTGAAATAATAGTTCCCTAAGAGGCCCTTGTGCTACACTTGATATCACACGATAGCTATATGTATCAATGTAATAGATGTGTGGAAGACAAAATGCACTTACCCTTCCTATGAAATGTATGTAGAAAATACATTCTTTTTCCCTTCTATAGATGCTAGATGAATACCTTTGATGCTCTTAGATTCCTTTGAATGCAAGCATAGGTGATGATAATATATGTTTAGAGCTTGGTCCTTTATTTTAGTCACATAGATTTTTATTTATATGATCAAATTTGGTGTATTTCGTAATTGACAACACGAAGGATGAAACCATAAGAAAATAAGATGCCCAAAAGAAGTGAGTAAGATAGAAAAGGTTCTGGGGGTTCCTAGAGGGACAAGATCATCTCAAAGGTCAAGTATCCAACCACTAAAAGATAAGCAAGTGAAATACCATACTAGGTTGTAGGTTGTAAAAGACTAGAATAAAGACATGAAACAAGGCAAAGAGGTCCAAAATATTTGTCATTTACTACTTTTCATGCTTAGGAATCATATGAATGCAAGGATGCTTTTTGGACCTAGAAATATACCCAAGTGCATAATTTTATGCCTACAGTTCCATTTACACATCTATATGAGCAACATTTCCCCTAAGGTGATGCATACTTTATAATTTGTAAGACCTTATGTCATTATGTTCATAAAAGTTTCTAGAGTTTATTTCTCAATTGAACAAAAATTCATCATCGCATTATACATTTTCTACAATGTTTATAGATACATGTTAACACGTGACATAACCATGGTAAAGAATAAGATTAGTTTCGAATTTAAAATTTCTTTGGATTTTAAGTTATATCATCCTTACACATATTGTTAAATTATATAACATTATTCCTTCACTACCATATAATTTCCTTTTTCTTTTTGTTACCCAAATTTAACATGTTTATTCTTTTATGTTCATGATGAAACCTTGTTTTACAACCTGTCTTGAAAAATCTACCAAGTTCTTGAGCTGGATGATTATCTCGATTAGAAGATTGCTTGTGATTTGTTAATAGGTCGACACCCAAGAAGTATCATGAAATGATGAAGCTACTAAGGATCACCTAGATGATGATATTCCCACTTTGTATCGACTCCATACTTGAGATAATATAGTTTTTTCTCTAAAGTGCAGATGTGTCAATGGATATTATTTCAAAGAAAAACTATTTAAGAGAAACACGAGGTAAACTTTATCAACTATATATTGAGGCATAACAACACATTTTATTCAAATATTCACCTTCCTATTTCTAATTTACTAATAATAATACAATGCAAGATGATAAGTGGGTTGACTACAATGTCCTAGAATCACATAAATTATTTAAGTTGGTAACGATGTAAAAGAATCTCAAAGGATTGACACATGACCTAAAGAAAAAAATTCCTTGCATGTTTATGATGACATAAATTTCAATTTTTAGATCGCTACAATTTAACTGTAAAAATTACGAAAATATACCATGGTTAATAAAATACACTTTTCTACAATATAGTTGAATTGCAAGGTTACAAATAAAATTTCACCATCAATTTAGTTAACCCACATACCCAATGGAAATAGATCATCATTCTTAAAGAAAACAATAATAACTTTAAACAAAATAACATACTATTGTAATGCATCATGAATACACATTTTTAGTAATAAACATTAAACTAAAATTTCCACCATCCATTTTAATCCATCTTGTGCTAACTATGACCTCTCAAGTTAGTGTAAAAAGGTCAACTAAAAATATTTTGTGCAGGGCTTTCCCCTACAACTAACATTTTTTACATATATAATTTTTATATTTACAATAAATTAATACACTTGTATAAAGTAAGAATATTAAAAATGACATATTTAGTTTCCATTCATTATCAAGCTAGAGAGAGATAAAGGGAGAAGAGAGAGAGAGAGAGAGAGAGAGAGAAACACCATATTTTCCACAAGCTATTTTTACCAAACAAGAAACATAAAGGAGTTCTATAGAGTCATGTGATAGTGTTGATAGACTTTCCAATAGTTATTCAGCTAGAGAAGGATTCAATGACAATTTTCTAATATTGCAAGTTTATAGGAACATATAGTTTAGCCAAAGTGGCCTTAAAACTTGGTCCGAAAAATATTTTTCCGAACTAAAGCACACCATGAGTAATTTTTCATGTATTATGTTATGTACAAGGAGGTACAAGAAGTTGAAAAAACTTACATCTAGAGACTAGGGTTTAAATGATTACCTCTTATCTCAAGCTATTTTTCGTGATGACGACAGTTTAAATTTTCATCAAATGACAAGAGGCCTAAAAAATCCCCTTATAAAACAAGCGTATAAGGCGATTTTATCAAAAATATAGTTTGAATAAGATTTTCCTAAATATATACTAGTGGTATGAGGTGAAAAAAATTCGCTTTCTCAATATGGTGCCAAAACCACAAGCTAAAACCAAATGGAATTATTAACTAACAACATCTATCCAACTCTCGCACTATTGACTAGTGGGTTCGTAGACAGAAATGAAAAATTGTCAAATGATTATATGCAATCATTATATGGGTTGATGTGGCATCCTACATCACTAGTTAACATATTCAAGGCATCATTTTCTATCACAAAATTTGAAGGGGTGTTTTGCGAGATCTAGGAATATTTGTATTTTATAAAAAAATTTAAGAGTACAATCATAAAAATATCACAATGTCTCATTATGAATTTTTTTATTTGGGAGGTTTTCGTTATCGAAACCCATTATCTAAATTTAAATAGTTATTGGGAGTGATTCTAAGAAAGGCTAACACTCAAAGTAATTCCTTCAAATGTGCAGTCCTAAGGTGAATTTAATGTTTTTGAGCTACAACACATTTCCAAAAAAGGGAAAAGCAAAAACTATCAAAGAAAAAACATGATAGAAGTAGAGATAAAACTATGTTTATTAGCCAAAGAATGGTGTAAAAGACTTTGGTCTAGTTGAATGTAAACAAGCTACAATTCCGCTTCAAGAGCATTCGTTAACCAATACATGTACATTGAACGTGTTTCAAGGCCTATTCACTATTCTAATAATTAGAGCACATATAACAGCGACCATCTTCTATGGAGCTGTACTCCTTTGGGGCATTTTTTCAAACAGTCCACTGATCCGAAGATTAAAATAGTGTGTAGAGTTTCCTTAAATCTCCCATGATAAGTACAGTATGGTAGTAGACTCCAAGAGCTTTGCATCACCTATAAGGATGAGAAACATAGACTCCTTGGGAGAAAGTTACCATTTGAAGAAGATGCTATTTGAAGGAGATAAAATAGGGGAAGGTGGCGAATCATGCTACGACGCCTTGAAAAATGAATAAAATGAGTAGAAGTAAAAATTTAAGTTTTGTTACTCCATTCTTTGATGCTCGTTTTAGAAGAGTTGGGCCCCACTATTTTTTGGTTACGTGCCCTTACCCAGAGTCAACAAACATTTTATTGGTTGAGTTTCTTTTCAACCGTTACTTCATATTGCTTATGCCACTAATTTTTATATATTTCCTCCTGTTGTAATTAGAGGATGAATGTAGGAATAAACTTCAAAGTTTTGTAAATGTTACTACGCCGAAAGGCATATTCTTAGTTAGAAATTCTGGGGGCTTTGACAACATCTAATGGTGCACATACTCTACACCGTCGACCATCTGAATGGCAGAAATCACCCGCTCTAACTGCTCTGACACCCGTTCTAACCACTCTGACTGCTCTGACGCGACTACAGGATAGGAAGCCAGGGTCTCGCCATACTCTACGTACATTCTGTCCCGTGTATTGACAAAAACTTTTAGCGGACCATTTGATAAGGTTCCCAAGTGAAAGTGAAAGGAAAAGAAATGGCAAAACAATGAAAGCCAAGGGAGAGAGAAAATTAACGTACTATGTATTTTTTTTGTCATGATTAGCAATTAATTCCTTACTTGGGTTTTTTCATGAATTTTATAATTTGTTTTTATATAACTAAATTAAGCATATAGATGGCATTATGGAATCCAACTCTGCAGTCTGCATCAATGACTCAGTTCCATTATAGAGTGGGTCCATATCTGTATGGGAATGCAAACATTTCATTTTCAAAGTTTAGTTTGAAAGAAAACTAATATAATTCATTGGTAGATGGGTTTATATCAGAAGAGTGCTTACAATTACAAGAGAGATTCCTCTTTAATCTTACAACCTATAATTCATATATAGTGTTCTTTGTAGGTGACCGCTTTGATGCACTCTGACAATGGACAAAGAATCACAGACTGATCTCTACCTTACATGTGGTGGGCATTTTCCAAAAATCATGCAAAAACTTGCGGAAACTAAAAACTCGCCAAACACAATGTTTCTTTCCTTTTATGGCATTTTTGTCACTTTTTTGATTTTTGGTGAAAATGTCAGAAGGATAGAAAAAAATTCACCATTTTCGGAAAGGGTCCGGGAAAATGTAGCAACAAAAACTTGCATGTGCCATAGCTTTCATTATGTGGCTCCGTTTTAGGTGTCATTTTCTCTAAAAGTGCATATTTTCTCGAGCTCTACGCATTGATGGCAATTTTTTTTTTATTTTCATAAAATCCATTTTTGCACTTTTTTGGAATTGCCAACTGTTATTACGCTGAAAGATGTTAGCATTTATTATGCCGAGAAAATAAAATTTAATATTCCTTTGCTGCATTCGAGAAAATAAGCAACGAAATCGCCAGCATTATTATCTTTGAAAGGTGTTAGCGCAAGGGGAGACCAACAAATTATGCGCTAACCGGGATGGTTTAGGGTTTAGGGTTGAAATTATGCGCTGACCGAGATGCTTTGGTTGGCGGTGTATGGGGAAACAAGATTCTCACATATGGCATTAAAACAAAGGCGCGATAATGTGTGTAAATATATGCAAAATATATAGTTGTATAGTTTGTATGCGTATTTGTATTTTTAAATATACGCAAAATAAAATGTTAAAAAGTTTGTATGAGAATTTGTATTTGTCAATACATTCATCAAATTATACAGCTGGCAATATAGAGATATTCAAAAGAAGATTCAAAATGTCGATTTATATGGAGGTTTGTTTCTTTACAATAAGTGGCGGAATCACAAATTGTTATTACGTCGCGAAAATAATATTTTATATTCCTTTGTTGTGGCCAAGAAAATAATGTGCATTAAAACACAAGCATGATAATGTGCGTAATAAACATTCCTATTTTTGTGATTGAGTTATTACCTCGTTTTCCGATGTCCCTCTAAAGACTCGTGTTCACGCTTGCGCATGGACCTGAGAGCGTCCATTGGACGGAAATAATACTATCCTGTAAACAATCTCTCCATACTTACATCGTTAGAGGCCAACATGTGTTGCTCCAGTTGTATATATTGGATTAGGGAATAACGTTTGAAAAATAACAAAGTTGTTGCACTTCGGGAAAAGCAAATAGCGGTTTAGGTGACAATCTCTCCATACTTACGTCGTTAGAGGCCAACACGTGTCGCTCCGATTGTATATATTGGATTAGGGAATAACATTTGAAAAATAACAAAGTTGTTGCGCTTCGGGAAAAGCAAATAGCGGTTTAGGTGTTGTTATAGAAAATATGGGCTGATTCGCAGATGCGCAACGCACACACTTGATGACAATTACTCGGTTTGATCTGAATGATCAGACGAGGCATCCCGAATCATATGGTGACTTAACCATTCCCCTCAGTCACATTGTTATCGACTCCAATTTCACATGCTCACGAGAATGAGGAGCGAGACGAGGCATCCCGATCGTGTGGGGGCTTAATCATTCCCCTTAGTGACATTTTTCATCGGCTCCAAGTTCGTGTACTCAAGAGAATGAGGAGCAAGAAACAAAGAAAATTACTTGAGCACTGTCTCATCCAAGGCTTGTTTAATGGTGGGCTCTTGCCATTCAATTTGTGAATATCCCAAAACCGCCTCAAACCGGAGCTCCCGATACGTCATCTGACAAAGCCAGATTAAATGTTCATCATTTTCTCCACATTGCATCGTTCAGTCTCTTTGTTGCTTTCATTGTCACGTTTCCATAAGGAAATGATAATTTCTCGAAGATCCTTTAGAGTTGCATGATTGAGCTAGAAATTTCTCTAAAGATTTAGCAAAACAATTCTTCAAACGAGTTTTTATGGATTTGATTTTTTTGCGATGAAATCATTACTCTCGAGCCAAATATATATGGTCGCTGCCAAACAGGTCGTAGACCATTTTTTATTTGATATATCACATTTTGTAATATATTTATTTATTCTATATGTAGACTGCTATTACTACTGGTTTGTTTTACAGTTTTTTAATAAATATTTATTTATTTAAAATATATATATTATATATAGTGTTTTTATTAATGATGTTCTACATTTTTTTAAATTCTTTAGTTATTCAATATATATATAATAAATTATATTTGCATATATTTATATAATAACATAAATAGTGTTTTGTATATTGTATTTTGGATATTTTGTAGATATGTTTTTCATGTTTTTATTAAGCTCGAGTTATTATCCTGAAAGGCATTTCCATGAGCGGAAGCCTCCTCCCCCTTTGACAACTGACAGAGACATGAACGATTACAATTTATTTGGTTACCGAAGCACTGACATTTATCACCCATACACGTGGCACGCAGTCGTTGGAGACAACTTGTCACATGTCAGATGACCAAAACTATTGTGAGGCCTTCAACATTCTGTTCTTCCAACACCAACTTTGTATCTTTAAAATTGAATGCGTCAACTAATGGACGAGAAGAACGGTTGTGGAGAAGCTCGATCATCATATAACAGAAAATTTTCCATCTGTGCCAAGATCGATGTCAGAATATTCATCGAGGAACCTTCCTCCTACTCTAGATTCCTTGTGTTGAGATCCCGCATGCGAAAAATTGAATCCATCTTTGATGTACAAGAAAGGTTTTCACCGTCTTCTATGTCACAGTTTTGAATCTCGTCATCGTGTGGGGACTTAACCATTCCCCTCAATCACATTGTCATCACTGCAAGTTCATGTGCTCAAGAGAATGAGGAGCAAGAAACAAAGAAAATTACCTAAGCACTGTCTCATCGAAGTCTTGTTTAATGGCGGGCTCTAGCCATTCGCTTTGTGAATATCCCAAAACCACCTCAAACCAGAGTATGCACATATTGTGCAAAGAGAAACAAAAATGAATATGTTCAAGTTGGAGCAGTGAGGCCTATAGCGTAGGCAACCGTTACGGTGGTGGTGGCATTAAATCAAAAACACAACCCTTTAAGCGAGTATTTTCATTTGATCCGGTCACGATGATTGCACTCTGGGAATGAACTCAAGAGCTTGTGCATTAGGCAAGATGAACGTTGAATTCTTTTCAAGAGAAATCGACCATGTTGACTCTCGATATGCTTTTTTAGATCAATTACAACATTACACTTTTTCTCGGTGTCAACCACAAAGTCATGCTTCCTCGTCGTTAACTTCGATCCAAACAGGATGCTTTTTTCTTCGTTTCAATTTCCTTTTCCACTCACCAATATTTTTGTTTCAGCGTTAACATCACTATTTAAAATTAGAGTTTTTATTTTTTAAAATTATCATTTGCAAGGGAAAAATCATTTATTCGGGATTGATGTGAAATGACATATAAATTTGAGAAAAAATTGGAAACAATAAATACAAAATAAATTCATAATTGCCTTTTAATACAAGTTTGAAATAATTATATCTGCCTCTTGTTTTTATATATGCTAGCAATTGCATATGAGTTGCAAATTACGGCAGAGATGATAACAACGTTAAGTTTGTTGGAGTTGTAATTCTTTAGTGGGGTCACCATATGTGCTACTTTGAACTGCCTACGAATGATGGAATATCGCCAAACCCCCAAGACCTCTACACATGCTAGCGTTCCATCAAATATATTCCCTAACTTGTCTAAAGAGAACTTTAAATGCATGCATGGACAAATATTTCTGTAAAGCAATGTTATGTGGGGACGTGTACCCCCTGAAAACTAGAGGTCTTGGGGATGACAGGATGAGAGGAAAATGTTCCCCCCCACATTTAACAATAACTCGACTATATTGTATTATAAAGACATTAAGAATCAAGAGTGGTATATGAATATAGAAAATTTGAGCACAAGTGCACATGGTATTCAATATATACATAATAAATTATATTTGTATATATTTATATAATAACATAAATAATGTTTTTATATTGTATTTTGAATATTTTTGTTGATGATATGTTTTTCATGTTTTTATTAAGCTCGAGTTATTATCCTGAAAGGCATTTCCACAAGCGGAAGCCTCTTCCCCCTCTGACAACTGAAAGAAACATGAACGATTACAATTTATTTGGTTACCAAAGCACTGACATTTGTCAGTTGTACACGTGGCGCGTAGTGCTTGGAGACAAGAATCTCGTCGTTGTGATGGTTTGTCATGGACATATCGATAGATTCCGAGATGTTATCCAAGAAGGGCACGCAAGAATCGATCCATGGTAATTACTACTTACGGAATAAGATGAATTGATATTATAATTTGTGTTAACTAAGAAATAATGATTGTTCTTAAACATTTTAGGGATTTTTTCTTTTTTTTTGGGAACTCATATTATCATCGTTCATTATGAAATTGACATATACTTTAGCTTGAGTTACCTTTAACTTGGCTTGATTGTTTTCAATCCAAATAACTCAAGCCTTTACTTTTAAGAGAACCACTATTGAAATTGGGGGCGTGGAAACACAATGACTTTCCTTCACAACTATATCAATTCTTCCCACCTTCTCTGCCTATCGGATCTCGCCCATTTTTCCAGTCACTTGTTATAACAAATCTTCTCAGCAACAATTTTGCAATCACGCTAATAAGAGGAATCCCTTCTTCGTTCCCTATCCTTAACAATCCCCTCTTATTCAGCGGTGGACCTTCCCTTTCAAGCTACTCCACTTCTTCTGCACTCTAAATCTTTTCTACTTCTCCACTTTTCACTACTTCATTTTGTTTTTCATTTACTAACTAGAAATATCATATTGCTTTGTTGTGTTTTTCAATTACTTTTCCACCTTAAGAATATTTTGGTTTTGGCGTTAACATCGCACACCTCACGTGTGATTGCTAGTATTATTTTACATCCAACTCTCCGACCCATGTAGCCGCGCACCTACCACCCACATATCTCTCTGGGAGCCAAACATAGCTCACCAAACAAACCTAACACTAGACTTAGCACACAAACCAATGACCAAATAACATGGCCAACAAAAGTGTCTTTTTAGCGATGCATTATATGCCACGGTATTAATTTAAAATTTTCCTACCTACTTTATCCTATCGATGTGGGATATTTTTTCTTTGTTTGGTAAACTCAAAGTGGTTAAGCACTTGGTGGGTAATGGTACCCATGACCTCTACCAAAATACATGTTCCCTCACCAACCGGCCAAACCAATATAAGTGGTCTAAATAGGAGAAACATTTATTTAAGGTGGCTTTTAAATAGACTGTGTTATTGGAAAATAGGGAAATTTGTAAAGAATTAAATTTTTGAGGCACTTAAGGGGAAAACCAAATCTCAGAGTGAACTAGTGAAATGTTCATAATTCTGATATGCTCTTGATGGTATATTTATTTTCCCAATTTGGAGTTTTTGTGACATCATTTTTCTCATCAGAAGTCACTAGAAGAAAAAAATATGAAGGGAAGTTCACCTTATAGAGATGGGAACAAACACGAAGAGAAAAATATGATTGTTTTCAGAGCTCACGAGTTCTTAAGGATTTCATATGTAGGTTTTGATGTTTCATTAATGTTTTTAAGTGTATTTTAAAATTGTACTTGCAAGCAAAATTTAATGGAAGGGTTTGAAATGAACCTGGGGACATAGGAATTCCAAACCCCATATACAATTTTTTGTTGCCTGATTTTTTCCATCAGGTTTGCATTCATTTTCATATTTTAAAATTAAATTTCTGATTTGAAAATGCAAAAATTTAATCAGTACAAATTTTATGGGAAAATGAAGAAATCAGGTAAAATGGAAATCTGATGGTTCAAATGGTTAACTGAGTTGAATGAATTTTGGGAAATTTAAATTCAGTTTTTTATCATTTTTATACATAGCTGGATCAATTAATAATTCATATTTTTAATCAGATTCAGTTGATAAAACGGTTAGAATTTGATAAGATTTAAAGCAAATAGTAAATACTCGTGTTTATAGATCAATCCCATACCTCCATGTTGTGTGAACAAGAGCCTTATGGTTATTGAAAATACAACTTCTAACTTAATTACTCAATTCTTGTTCTTTGATGGATCTCATACTGTGTTCCTAGGTATTTATAACAAGCTCATATTGTACAGATCAAGGAGTCATAGCATTTCTAGAGATGACATCTGAATGAGGCATTATATTTAATTTTTATTTATTTATTTTTCAATTTCTCACTTTCCTTTTTTATGCACCTCCATTCTGCATATTTTTTTAATAGAAACAGATAAGGAGAAGCATACGAGTGCCTTTAAGTACTAAACAAAAAAATCGACATAACTATCGTCATTTCTCTAAAACTCTATGGCAAGATTGTTGGGCACCAAAAATACTAGTCTCGTAGACCAATTCCCATAGCCGTCTCAAGATTTTAAAAAAATGAAGCTTACATAGTTATGCTATATTCCACGAGATGAAATTTATTTCACGTATTTTATTAAACAGTTCACATGCCTACTATATGCATCCATAAGACCACACTTCCTTTATACATTTTGTAAAATCATTTAGGTGTTTGGTGTATACATCCATGAGAGCACACTTACTTCATGCATATGTATCGAATGGACTTCACCTATAAACCTCCACACAAGAACCCCTGTTCACGTACACGCAGTCAGTAAACTTGATTCCAAACCACCAGCACATGCCTATATAACCCACTGAAGATAAATTTTAGAGCTTCCTAAGGATAACAGTGTGGCCCAGATAGGATCATTAGGCACATAACCATGATCAATCATAAACCCAAAAGCCACATCCCCAAGGCATTTATATAGACCCATTCTATTCTTTGTCTTCAATCATTTCATTTCCTACAGTCATGTTTCCTTCATGAATTTTGAAAAATGCTTTACTTGCATTGTCTAGGGATCTACATTTGAGCACATTATACAACATACCATCCCATTTCTTTACGTTAGATTGTTAAACGGTGCATGCACCTTATGATTTCTCCCACATTTTCATACTTGTCTATTATGGCACTGCCAAACCGCATATCTACACAATAATGAGAACTTATTTACCCACCATGAAAATAATAACATTTGGATTCCCTCTAAGATATCGCCGACAAAATTCTATCCACACAAAAAAATCCACAATACCACCATTGGTTTAATTATCATGTTATAGAAAAAGCTTATAGTTTCCTAAAAAATAATTGATGAAGCTGTAGACATTAAATCACACAATTTTAGTATATTTCTAGTCCCGATCACGGACTACCGTTCATATTATTCCTAAGTGAGATAAGTGTTAACTTATCATTATTTTTTGCCTCTTTGCTTGCTTTATGTTTTCTCTCTTTGTCTTAAACTCCCGCTTGCACATTTTTTCTTTTCATAGTTCAACATTTCGACTCTTGACACCAACACCCAGCCAATACGCCAACGCCTGTGCGCCCGTGTCCCCTATGGGTGCCCTTGACCTGTTTTTTACTTTTCCTTCATCTTTTGGGTCTCTTCTAGCCGTTTGGGAATCTTATGTCTTACTAGTCGGCCTTTCAAAGGTTAATTACGAAATATGAGCAAAGGAATCATATAAATATAAAGCTATGTGGAAATAATTAAGGACCAAACACTAATCATTAGTCACACTACCTAAGTTTACATTGACAAGAATTTACAAGAGCATTCAAACATCCATCTAGCATACATAAGGGACTAGATTATTCTACATACAATTCATAAGAAGGGAAGTTCATTTTTCTATGCACACATCTATCTATTGCTCGCTATCAAGCGCAACTCACACAAGACCCACCTAGGCATGATTTCTTCACACACACACACACACACACATAGAACTACATGGGGTCTATAATGTAGTGCAATGCTTATTCATAAGTTCATTTCACAATGAGAGGATATTATGACTCCCATTTTGCATATTTCTTTTTAGGATTAGATGTAGTTTGGGGTTTTGCAGGTGCTTATTTCTTATTGGAGATTTCAAGTGAATAATATTGAAATGCAACGACATACAGGAAATCAAAGGTGATAATGAGAAAAATATCATGACCTTGTAAAATTGGGTTTCACAGACCTTAAGAAGTCACATGCGCCCAAAATATGTCAGTAGTGACCCGTGCACGCCCGATCCTTCATATGTGCCCTTATCTTGGAATTTCGATACTCCTAAAAATTTTATGGGTTCATGTGTGATGCTCGAGTTCCTTTTCTAGTAGTTTTCCATCTCGGGAGACCTTCCGAACATTTTGAATCAGCTAAGTATTTTATCCCTTCATTTACAACTAGGGTTTTATATTTTCTATCTTATCTACTTGGGTCAAAATTTATACATAATTGTTTAAATTCAACATTGTTACATAATATACAATTAGGAACTTATTTGTTGAATATTTGCTTAATCATTTGGTGAACCCAAATATTCAAACCCTTCCTATTGAGTATGTATTCATCTTATCGACTCATGGATCAATCTTAAAATTCTTATTTCTATCGAACTAGAGATTCTAACATGGTTACTAATTCTTCGATTTTATGCAAGTTTTTATTTAGCATCCTCCTTGCTTTATTACGTGTATGGTTATTCATAATGTCAATGTAATAACTACTCACCACACTTGTCCTCCTAAGATTCCACCCATTTCAATCCCACCACCTATTACTTCTACACCTCCTCCTGCTACTTTTAAGGGCTATGATATCATTAAACAAATTAAGAATACACCAGCAAAAATATCTCTATATGACTTATTGCGCAATGAACCTAATTTTCGTCATACATTAGAGGCTACACTTCCTTCTATTCACATCGAAAGTAATAATTCTTCAAAGTGGCCTTCACGCACCTCATCCATTCTCTCATAAAATATGCCATGTGATTTATCATTTACTCGATGAGGACATATCGACATCCACTATTGACAATCCATGTGCACCTTTCCTTACCATTGTTATCATTGGTGCCATTTGTATCAAGCGAGTAGTCATTAACAATGGATTTGTCGTTAATTTATGTTCTCATTCCATTATAAAACAAATTGGCATTACAGATAATCTAATTTCTAAAAATACAACTCTCATTCGTGGTTATGATTCAACTACTTAGACATGCCTGTGCACTATCACATTTCCTATACAAGTCTGGCCTCAAATTGTCCCTATTGAATTCTTCATTATCTATGCCTAGTTTAAGTTTAATATTTTGTTGGGTAGACCCTTGATTCATGTAATGCACATGGTCCCATCCACTGTTCATCAATGCGTCAAATTCTTACATGATGGATATGAACATACCATCTTTGCAGATCATGATCCATTCAAATTTTGTCACGTAGACACTACCATTTATTTTCCTATTCCTCCATCGCATCCTATCCCATATAGTAATATTGACACATATGATATCGATCAATCTAACACTTCACATCCTCCTTCTACCACTCGAGCACTCTATCTATTTCCACTCATACTACTGCTATCATTTCATTGACTATGTCTTCTCAACTAAGCCCTAGTACTCTACTCACTAATATTCCTCTCTCTCTCTCTCTCTTGTATCTTGTACACCTCCTAACAACATCCTTGATACTACTATCCAACATGACAATTCTAGCACTGATGATTCTGATGATGAGGTTGATATCATTGATCTCGCTAATGATAAATTGTGTAATCTTAATTTCACTCCTATCAATGTATATGATTAATATTTCAATGATAATTTATTTGTTATTTTCCTTGGTGAATATCAATGCAAAACTCCACCTCATTTTATTAATGCTATTGTAATTTATTGGGGGTTTTCCATACTTTGTGCATCATTTCACCTTCTCATGGGAAATTTGCATCTGTGTTTCCTGGGGATAATTTTAGTGGCGAATATTCGTAATATGGCGAAAATTTCATTTTAGGAAAATTTGAAAAGGTGAATTATTCGAGTGGGTCGGTGTCCTATTTGCCTAAAATATATAGTATATTTTTTTGGGGGTCAGCTTCGCCTTCATTTGAAAACATCTCCTATAAAAACCTAGGTGATTTGCCGGGTAGTATACCTCAAGTAGCTTACCAAATTACCAATACTGTGAAATTTGAACTCGCATACCCTTGAGCACCAGAGATTCATATTACCGTTAACTCGTGGTTGTTGATGCGCGAAAATGCAAAGTTGACGCGACAAGGGCATTGTTGATGTGCGACAAGGGCATTATTGACGTGTGACAAGAGCTGTACTGACATGCGACAAGAGCTGTACTGACGCGCGACAAGAGCTGTACTGACGCGTGAAAAAGGTGTTCTGACGCGTGACAAAGGAAGTGTTGACGCGCGACTTGGGCAAAGAAGTGACGCGCGACAGAGGAAGTGTTGACGCACGCGATGAGCGCGAGGAAGTGTTGACGCCGCGAGAGGAAGTGTTGACGCCGACGCAGAGGAAGTGTTGACACGCGACTTGGGTAGTGTCGACACGTGATGAAGATATTAAGACAAAGGGACGCGCGCGACCTCGCATGGACGTGCGAAAAGACCTCGATCGACATATTCGCTACTTGGTTCTTTTCTTGTGCGACGCAGAATCTTTCGAATAATGGAAGGTGCCAGCTCAAAGAATACGAATAACCTAAAAGTAAGTAAGAAATCTCAGAAATCACTCTTCAAGTATTTTGGAAACTCTGCGGATACAGATATTGTAAATACCAATCATATAGATGCCACCATAGAGAATCAGAATACTGACTGTGTGGAAGGAATTATTGAGGTGGACATGCATTCTGCACAGTATCAAAGTCAAACAAATGAAACCTACGATAATATGCCAGATCTTGAAGATATTGTTCTGTTGGGGTGCAACCAAGTGTAGCTAGATATCACAAATACAAACACTCAAAGAAATGGAAGACAAATCAAAATCAAACTCCGGTCCAAGAAAGAGGAAACCAGTGATTGTGATATTGCTCAAAATTCTACTAAAAAAGTAAAGCATTGAAACAAACAAGAATATGTGGACCATTGGCGGACATACAAGTTTGATTGGGCAATAAATTTCCGCTTTATTGAACTCGTACAATCATCTAATTTTGAAGAAATCCCATCCAATGTACATGTAAAATATGTACGTGGAAATTGGGAAAGCAACAAAAATGCAATCAAGCTGGACACTATAGAAAAACATTGTGGAAAACAATATTTAATCAGAACATGTGGGGATGGCCGAAAATCAAAACACATAGGTGGAAAACTGAAAAAAATGCATGCATGTTAGATATGCAAATGAATATGAGGCAGAGCGTAAAAAACACGTACATCCGTTGAAAAGGGAGGAACGATCACATCGCATATTGGTAAGATGAAAGAAACAAATCTACATGCAAAATTCATACAATTCTCTACTCTTTTTCAAATACTTAAAAAAGGAAGAGCGATTTCAGATTTCCTCGATTTCAAAGTTTTGTATCAATTTAATGGAATGCTGAATGTACCTCAGTCTCATTGGTCTGAGAGTAGTGGATGGGAAATGGCAAAATGCCTCTCGATGATAGAGAAGGAAGATTTGAAAGAGAATGTAAAAAAAGCAAACTTTATCTCTCTTTCAATTGATGAAGTGATAGCAGTCGACAACACCGCATGGGTATGTATCCACATCTATACTTTAGAAAATCATATAAGGACACCTCATCTGTTGGGTGTTATGAAAATGGTTGAAAACTGCAATGCTGAAAACCTATATAAAATAGTTGTTTCTCATTTGAAAGATGTTGCTGGTATGACTGATTATGAAATTGCTACGAAGTTGGTATGCGTTGGAGCAGATGGTGCATCTGTCATGCAGGGTCACCGAACAGGGCTCTGTGTTAGATTACAAACAACAGTGGCCCCATATATGCTACCAATTCACTGTATGGCTCACAGAATGAATTTAGCGTATAAAATGGTAAGCAACCACGAAAATGTTGCTAAATTAGAAGACCTTATAAGAGAACTTCATGCCTATATGTCAAGCAGCCCAAAGCATTTTCTCGAGTTCAAAAAATTTGCAATTGGAATTACAGATGGCAAAAAACTTCTGAAGGATGTGGAGACTAGATGGATCTCTTTGTATGAACCTGCATGCAGAGTTTGTGAGGAGTATCCTTCATTGGTTTGTTTCATGCACAAATACCGTCATGAAGTTGATAGGGCAAGGGACTTGTTGTTCCATTTAACTGATTTGGAGACATTGCTTACATTGGTTGGTATTCTTCCAATGTTAAAGGAGATCAATACACTGATGAAGCATGCATAGGGAAAATTAATCTATATTGTGGATTTTATATGGATGAGAAAAATGGTATGTCAAAGTATTGATATATTGTATCTTGTTCCAATGATAGTTTTGATGCACCTGTTTTTGAAAATTGGAGAGATTTATTAGATCTTAAAAATCCTAACACCTTTTTGAGATTTAATATCCACGATCACCTCTGCATCACTGTTAATGGGAGGGAAATACCTGTGCACATTTTGTAAAAACGTCAAGCTATTACAGGATCGGAACGAGAAGATGTTCCCGTGACACGTAATTTGTTTGAGTCTGTTATAGTTGAAACAAGAATAAAGCTTAAAAAAATTTCAGAAACCTTGTCATCAGAAATTAGGGAACGTTTCTGTAAAGATAAAATTCTGGAAGCCATGGGTGTGATGAATCCTAATTTTTGGAATACTAAAGGTGGCCGTGCAGACTTTGTCAGTAAGCATTTCCATAAATCAATGGGTATAATAATGGAACAATTTACAAAGACGTCAGAGCTCAAGGGTGTGGAAATCAAAGGTATACTGAATGCCGATTTATTAAAGTTTTAGTCAACAAATTTTGCAACAACAATGAGGAACCAATATAAGAATTTAGATCAACCTTCAAAAGTGGTGCTATTACAAGGTCAGTGGCAAGGAATCTATCAAAGTTCTATTTTACAAGAAGATCTCGAATATTTCAGATTATATGAGTTATGCCAAACAATGATTCCGGGGTCTATGGAGGATGAAAGGGTTTTCAAGTGCATTGTCATTTATAAAATCAAAACCGAGAAACAGTTGGATAAAAATCGAAAGTTACGTGAGGTGTTATGTGAGAGCAACAGAGAGAAATAAGAAGAGATAGATTTATCTCATATTATTCTTATTATAACAATGCACACGTCCAGTTTATATAGGACAGAAGAAACTAAACTGACTCCTAACAATGCTGGGAAGATCCACAAAACCAGCAGAGAATAATGTGATAGACAATGAGAGAAGATAAGAACAGACATACTATAATAAAAACCAACGTATCCTATAGCTAATAAACAACGTATCCTAACATTCCCCCCCTTATTACATTATTCTTGCAAATGTGACCTCTGAAAGATTCAAATTTCACTTTTCCAAGAGATTTAGTGAGAATGTCAGCAACTTGTGCTTGAAAGAGGGACAAGATCGGAGCTGAATTTGATGGTTCAAGACGTGCTCTCGAATGAAATGGCAATCAATTTCAATATGCTTTGTTCGTTCATGAAAGACTGGATTCTGCACGAGCTTCAACACACTCTGATTGTCGCAATAGAGAATAGGTGACTATTTTTCAGGAATTCCTAGGTCATCCATAATGCGACGTATCCATATCACTTCGCACACAGCTCCTCGTGCGGCGTGATATTCTGCCTCTGTGGATGAGATAGAAACAACATTCTGCTTCTTGCTTATCCACGAGATTGGTCCAGATCCGAGATGAAATATGTATCCTGTAGTTGACTTCCTATCATCAACAGATCCAGCATGGTCCGAGTCGACATATCCCTGTAGGAAGAATTGATCATTCTTTTTATATTCCAGACCATAATTAGTTGTTCCTCAGACATATCTCAAAACATGCTTTGCTGCATTCCAGTGACATTTCTTTGGCTCTTGCATGAACTCGGAAAGATAGCCGACAAAGCGCAGAGAGATCTGTCTGTGTATGTCAAATAGATGAGCCCTCCAATCAATTGCTCGTAGAGAGTAGCATCTACTTGAGGTGAGTCCTGGAATCTTGAAAGTTGCAAAGCCTTTTCCATGGGAGTGGATATAGGTTTACAATCGACATTCTATACTTTTCCAGAGTGTCTTGGCGTACTTTGTCCTGGGAGACAAATATGTGATGCTCCTTTTGCCATATTTCCAAGCCAAGACAAGTAATGTAGTAGCCCCAAATCTGTCATGTCGAAGGTTCTTTTGAGATCATTTTTTACAATATCAACTCGATCTTCTCGAACTACCAAAGGATCACAAGATCATCTACATAAACAACCGTAATGATAATTTCTTTGCCTACCTTCTTTATATACGATTTGAATCGAGGGACTACGAGTGAACCCATGCTGCGCAAGGTGATCGTTGATCTTGATATACCATGCCCTGGGAGCTTGTTTCAGTCCGTAAAGAGATTTGATGAGACGACATACCTTTTTAGGCTGATTTTCATCCACAAATCCTTCAGGTTGGGTCATGTATACTTCTTCTTTCAGATCACCATTTAGGAAAGCACTCTTGACGTCCATCTCGCTGAAGTCTCCATCCTTTCGTGTGCTTTGCAAGTGCGCAAACTATCCTGATGGTCTTCATCTTCGCAGTGGGTGCAAAGGTTTCTTCATAGTCGATGCCTTCTTTTTGAGCATATCCTTTGCTACAAGTCGTGCTTTGTATTTGTCGATGGATCCGTCTCGCCTTTATATTTTGTCTTGAAGACCCATTTGCAGCCTATGGGTTTCTTTCTGTAGGCGAGATCGACAAGTTCCCATGTCCGATTTTTCATGAGTGAGTCATATTCGGTTTCCTATAGCTTCCTTCCACCGAGTTTGACTGAGTGCTTCACGAACATTATCTCGCTCGAGCTATTCATCGCTGAACTCATGAGTGCAAAGTTTACCTCATTTCTTGTTTGACTCCTTGTTTTGACTCCAGATGATGTATCTGGGAGTTGTTGCAAATTTGAGTCCTTGATAGTTCTTTGTACCCACTTCGGATGAGAACTTGATTGCTTTTGAGAAGAACTGTGTTGTTGCTCAGTGAGGATTGATGTGGAGTCACATTCTCAGCTTCTCCAAGGTCAACAAATAGTTCTCCTGGTAGCATTTCTTTTCTCTGAGTAGTCTCCTCCAGCTCATCATCTGATTCAGAGACTAATCGGTGAGATGTGTTTGGAAGTGGATCTTCTGTTGATACTATTGAGTCAAAGGATGACTCATCACAAACCACATCCCGACTTTCGTATACTTTCTTTGTCTCGGATCCATGAGACGATACGCCTTCGAGGTAGTATCTGAGCTAAGAAGGATACACGGGAGTGTTTTTGGCTCTACCTTCTTTCTTCTCGAAATGGAACATGCATGTATGTTGTGGCAACCAAATACTCGCAAATGAGAAATTGATGGCTTTTTACCACTCCATACCTCTTCCTCAAGCGTCTTGTTCGGTAGGATCTTTGTTGGTGCCTCGTTGAGAAGATATACACCGTTTGTCTTGCTTCACCCAATAATAAGCGTTCTCCTAGCTTTGCGATTGATAGCATGCAGCGAGAGCCATCTCCATCACTCGTGCGATTGCGAGCGCCAACAATGCCATTTTTTGGGGTGTGTAGGGAGTCACAAAGCCAGCTTTGCTTAATGCCGTGATGGTTTAGGAAGGCCAAGAACTTCTTTGATGTGAATTCCCCCCCTCGATCTGAGCGGAGTAGAAGAAGTGGTTGTCCAGATTCTTTGACAACACGATGATAGAAGTTCTGAAAGTGTTGAAGAGCCTCACTTTTCTGCTTTAGGAAATATACCCACATCTTGCGAGAGTGGTCATCCACGAACAACTGGAAGTATTTGTATCCTGAAAACGAAGCAGGCAATGGGCCGTTCAGATCGGTATGAACTATCTCCAGACACTTCTTGGCATGGAAGGTGCTCGCTTGAAACGGATCTCTATGTTGTTTTCCTGCAAGACAACCAGGGCAAATAGGCAAGGAACTGGACAATTTGGGTAGTCCACGACCATTGCTTTTGAACTCATCTGTACATGCAGTGAACCGACCGACAAGTGTCCATATCTATAATGCCATAAGGCAGTTGATTCTATGTTTGAAGCAGATAAAGCTACTGCAGAAGATGAAACAGTATCTAAAGCAAATAACTTATCTTTTACAAAGGCTTTAGCAAGAATTGTACCTTGTCGGGAGATTAAGCATGATTTAATGCCATTTTGAACAAGAAATTCAACTTTAAGGTGATGATTCAAGAGCTGAGTAACTGACAAAAGATTGCTAGTCAAGCCAGGAACATATAGTACCTTTGTAAGTGTACATTTTCGTGGCCCTAGAGGAATGGTCACATTCCCTATTCCTTCTGCAATGTACTCTTTGTCATCCGCTATCCGAACTCGATCTCCAGTTGGCTCTTCGCGTAGTGAATCAAACAGCTTCTTGTCACCTGACATATGCTTGCTTGCACCTGAGTCTATCAACCAGACTTTCTTCGTGGGCTGAGAAGTTTGAGAGACGAGTACAAGATTCTTACTACAATGAGGTCCTTCTGATGTCTCGTCATCAGATTCATCATCCTCTTGTTGGGCTGCAAGATGTCCTTTTTGCTTTCTCCAGCGGGGACGTCGTTTAGACTTTTGAAAATCTTCGCGCCCGGATGTGCTTGTATGGCTTGAAGACCCTTGTTTCAGGCTGTTGTGCCAACAGTGATCAGTGTCGTGAGTATTGGTTCTGCAAATGTGACACCATCTCTTTGACTTTTGATCTTTCTGTTTGGATTATTACCGGATTTGGCTTCTCTGGGGGACCTTTCCGATTCTTCTGGCCACGATTAGGCTTTGAGAACAAGGCTTTGTCCTGAGTCTCCCCATTCGATGAAGTGATAGCTTCTTCCTGCTGCAGCAAATTCACAAGCTCTTCGAATGTCACTGTTTGTTTAGACACATTCAGTGTTGTAACAAACACTCGAAATTGAGAAGGGAGTGCTCTCAAGGTGATTGGGACGAGTAGTTTATCGTCTACCATTTCACCGAGCGCCAATAACTCCGATCTCAACTCAGCCACGCGACGCAGGAATTCCTCCACTTTCTCGTCAGACCCCATAGAGAGGGTGTGCAGCTTCGACTGAAGATGAAGAATCTTTGTCTGATTTTTGGCTTCATAAATGGTTGCCAACTTGTCCCAGGCCTCCTTGGGTTTCTCCGCATTCCGAACATGCGGTTGCACGTCATCACTGATACTGAGCATTATCAGCATCAAGGCTTTAGCACTAGCCATGTCATATTTTACTAGTTCATCGGGGGCTGTGGGAGCAGGCATGCACTCGTGATAATTCCCATAATCCTTCAAACTGAAGGATTGTCTTCATTTTTGTTTTCCAGGCCGCAAAATTAGGCCCTTTGAGCAACTGAGCATCAGACAGAGTAACTTCGGAGCAGACATTGTAATAAAAAAATATATTTATTTATTTGAAAAAGGTATTACAATTTGGACTCACTGTCGAGAATGACTTGCTCGTAGATGCTCGCGATATTCGCGTGCTGTGAGACGGCGACGCTTTGCAGGGCGTTCTTCTTCGTCGTCACAATCTGCGTCGTATCCGGCTTCTAATTCTTCCCGTACTCGCTTTGCTTGGCAGCTGACGTCGAAAAGAAAGTACTCAAGGAGTCCTTCTCGAACAAGTTTGTCGAATGCAAGATTGCCGCAATTTTTAAGCTCGTTCAGCAAGGCAAAGTAGAACCCGGAGCTCTCAGGAGCTTCTCCACGGTGTTCTCTGGCTAGCGAGTTGATGTTGTGGCTTTCAGCTGTGGCGACCGTGTTGTTGACGCTTTCAATCGAGTTGTCTACACTCGACATTCGATGTAGTGTAGAAGAGACTATTGTAGACTCAAGATTACCTCGAAAACGCGCACGTGCAAGGCCCTCCTCTTCCACGGGAGGAGTGGCAATGGCAACGGGGAGCCGAGGCCCTGCCAAATTCGGCACTCAGGCCAGCGCTCTCTTGAGAAAAAATCTCACGTTTCAGAAGCGTAATTTGAAAACAAATGTGGCTCTTGTCATCTTCCACTTATTCTATGTGTGTTGCTGCTCATCTTGCAAGAGGTGGTGAACAGATGGGACCGGTAGCTGTCCAAGAGGTGTAGTTGGCACTTGTCCGATACCAAGCCCTCCACAAAGGGCCCGCCTTTACGCCGCAGTGCCGAGGCTTCTCCACGCACTCCACACGCACTCCACGCCTTCTCCTCTACGATTCAGCAAGACGCCTTGAACAATTCACGAGCTCCCGGTCTGCGCATGATTTGCGCCATGCTCGGCTCGAACAGTTGCGAGTAATGTGAGATCTCCACGCGTTCACACTGGCACCCAAAGAATGTGGCGATAACTTAGAGGTTGCCACGCCTTCACAGCCGGTGGGCATTATGGTAACAGGGACAAGTGCCCTTGTTACAGAGACAGGAAGAATTCCAAGGGCAAATCCATGAGACTCGAACTCACGATCTGCAGTGCAAGCTATTGCCGTGATGCAGTCTTCTTTTGTCTTTCTTTGATTGTTGATGATGGAGGAGACGCAACACCGCTCGATACCAAATCGAGAGAAATAAGAAGAGATAGATTTATTTATCTCATATTATTCTTATTATAACAATGCACACGTCCAGCTTATATAGGACAAGAAACTAAACCGACTCCCCGACAATGTCAAAGATCCACAAAACCAAGAGAGAATAATGTGATAGACAAATGTAAGATAAGAACAGGCGGCTATAATAAAACCAACGTATCCTATAGCTAAACAACGTATCCTAACATTATGTTTCTCGATACTCCATCGAAACCTTTCCGTCGACAGAGAAATTGCGTCTTTGGAATTCCTTTGCAAAAGAAGAGGTGTGAATAATACAGCTACAAGTACAAATATTCCCAACCCCGAGAGTGTAATTGGCTCTTCGTCACATTCTACGAAGACAACATTGACTTTGATGAAGCTATTGATAATGGATTGTTTCAACTTTAAATAGGTATCTTCTTTATCTATCTTTTATCTTTATCATTAAAGATGTTACAGGTCTATATACTAAAAATGTCAGGCAATTCACCCATCTATCTACTAATACATTTCTCGTGTTGGGTTTTTTTAAAACACAGATCTAGCTCATTACCAGTGGCAATGATGATTTCAACTTTAAGGAGGTATCTTTTTCCCCTTAATCTTATTGTTTGTTACTATTCATTTTTTCAGCTCTGGTTATCATTAAAGATGTTACAGGTGTATGTATTTACATTTAGTTAAATACAATATTTTTACTTTTTGAAAATGTGGGTTGACATCCGTCCGAGGAAGCTGTTACTTCTCGGGACTGACAATGTCAGGCAACTCACCCATCTATCTACTAATCCATTTTTTGTGTTGAATTTTTTTTAAGACAAAGATCTAGCACATTACCGGTGATGATTTCAATTTTAAATAGGTATCTTCTTCAACATAATCTTATTTTTTGTTACTATTCATTTTTTCAGCTCTGGTTATCATTAAAGATGTTACAGGTGTATGTATTTACATTTAGTTAAATACAATATTTTTACTTTTTGAAAATGTGGGTTGACATCCGTCCGAGGAAGTCATTATTTCTGGACTCGACAATGTCAGGCAACTCACCCATCTATCTACTAATCCATTTTTTGTGTTGAATTTTTTTAAGACAAAGATCTAGCACATTACCGGTGATGATTTCAATTTTAAATAGGTATCTTCTTCAACATAATCTTATTGATTGTTACTTTACATTTTTTCAACTCTTGTTATCATTAAAGATGTTACAGGTCTAATTCTATATATTTACATTTATTTAAAGATATTGTTGGTCTATATATTTAAAGATGTTGCTGGCACTTCTCAGGAGTCAGGACTGACAATGTCAGGAAACTCACCCCTATATCTACAATGTCATGTAAAACAAAGATCTAGCACGTTACCCTTGATGATTTCACAGCAATCTAATACGCAAGAGGTAAGCTAAACCCTAGCATATTTGCAATTATGTTTAATTTCTTACCAGTGATGATTCTTTCTTGATTTCTCAGAATTATATTTAATTTATTTTTAAATATAAGTCCACATAAAATTCCTCATAAAATTCGGGATAAACAATACATTATACGATTTTAAATATAAGTCCACATAAAATTCCTCATCATCCATATATATCATATCATCACCATATCATTATCATATCCTGAGTCCTGACACTACAATTATTATTAATACAATTATTTATCTAATTTTAAATTTATTAAAACAATTTCATTTTTAAAATAATTCATAATCATATCATTACAATTCTATTCATTCTAATGTCATCTATATCCATTCTAATCATTAATGTCATCTATATCCATTATAACACATTCCATTTATTTATCATCTATATCCATTCTAATGACATTATGATCATATCGTTACAAG
The DNA here is from genome assembly GCA_018340775.1 of Taxus wallichiana var. yunnanensis. Lineage (NCBI taxonomy): Eukaryota > Viridiplantae > Streptophyta > Pinopsida > Cupressales > Taxaceae > Taxus > Taxus wallichiana. The sequence goes on from CM031233.1 coordinate 255,025,501, forward strand.
TGTAGAGAATAATTATCTTAAAACAAGTTCAAAAGTCTAGAGAAGAAGAATTACTGTGCTTGATGATAAATCTACGTCCACATTAAATTGATCATCATCTTTCATCATCATCTATCATTAATTATCAATTATCATCATTCATCATCTATGTCCACATACAATTCATGACAACTCAAGTAAACAAGAAACATACATATAATTCATGATAATCACCATCTAATGCAATTAAAATTAAAGATTGTATATAAATCCATATAATTAAATTCAAAAACCATAGTACATACTCAATAGTAGAAGTTTTCAAATTCAATATTTAAAGTTTCCTCAATAATAAAAGTTTCTAGTTTTCAAAACCCTCTCTTTCTTTATCCAATTCTACTCTGCACTCTTCCCCAATGGCTTCTTCCACTGTGGCTGTACCTCTTTCCCCAAAACTAGAAATCTCCATGCGACAGCAAATTTGGATCAGCTGCAGCGTATAAACTATCCCGTTGCCAATAATTTTCATAACGACTAATAATCTCATTGATAAGAACCTTAGCCCTTATGTCCCATTCTATAAGCTGATTGATATGAGGAAGCATCTCCATCTTTCTCATCAACCCACACAAAATATTTTTTGTGCTTGTCCAGTTGTATGAAATACTCCTTGCCCTCTTTAGAAGTACTTGTGCCAAAACCCTGTATGGTCCAAGCAACAAGTGATACCTAATCAGCAAGTGAACAAAACCAGAACTTGAAAACATATAAAGAGAAAACAAACTAGCATTACTTTGTAGTACTATATGGTCCAGCCAGTTATCGATCCACTCAATGATTCTCTCCAAGCTTCATACTCAGGAATTGTGTAAAAAGATAACACATTTCCATTTTTGTGAGTTGCCTACATCAACATGTGCCAAAATTAGACATGGAGATACATAACATCTGGAGGCTTAAAAAAATATAAAGAGTCTCAATACACTCAACCAAATATATAGGGGGAACAGTTACCCTGACAATAGGAGTGATAAATTCCACAACAAATGAAGGAATTTTAAGCAGTGATGGCCAGGTATGGTGTATGAAATTGATCAGCAATCCTTTGATGTGGGAACCATCATGGTCCTTTAAGAGACAAAGGACAAGTCAAAAAGGATCTCACTAGAAAGGATGTGTCAGAATTAAGCAGAAACTAAACAGCGCTATACAAAGATCATGTACCTGGTCTGTCATTATCATCAGATGGCCATATCTTAAAGATTTAATGTTGTCATATATTTTATCTTCCTGTAGACCAAGGATTTTTTTTATATTTACTATCTCTTTATTCTCCATTTGTTGGTGAGTGGTAGCTTCCCTGACATTGAGCAGCTTACCTCTGAGAGGAAACACGCCATAATAATATTGACCAACAATAGATATCCCTGCCACCTGATAGGATAAAGATAACTAAAATAACAAAAAATTAAATTAGAAAGTGATGTCGAAACATGTCACAATACTACCAAATTCAGTATTCACATTTCCCGATTCAAGGCACAAACACTTACAAGGAAGAGCCTTGGTGAGTCACCCTTTGTTAATATTAAAGTACATTGATCAGAATTCTTCCCCCTTGATTGATTTGCATCATCAAGTTTGGGAACATCAATTAATTTCCCCTTCTTGGTTCCATCAGTTTTCTTAAGATCTTTTTTTTGTTTAAACTTTTCCACTGCACTCATCAGGTCAATCAAAGTTACAAAGCTCATCTTAGACACTAGCATTGCAAAAATTACATGTACTCAGAAATGCTACATATTAGACACCACGCCTTTATTTATTGACATGGGCTGCAAATGCGAAACAGTGAAAATTACTATAAATTTATAACAGCAAATTGTATCAGAATAAAAAATATGAATTAAAACGAATTATACTTACAATCAACATGGAAACCGAACGTTGATTCGAGAAAATTCTTTTCTTCCACGAGTGTTGCCTTGGTTGTAACAATTGGTAAATTTTTGAACGAAAGGCCCGTAAACCGATGGATGTCATTTGCTTCGATACTGAATTGAAAAATTCGGCCATCGTTCAGAGTCACATAAAAAATGCCGTCCTCTGAATTGTAGGATGACAGAAAGTAATTCAAAATATCTGGATCTGTTTTGAAATGGGGCATATTAACGAGCCCTGTAAATTCACACGCATCCATTAAATCTTTATATTCTGAAGACATCTTTAAAACAGTATGGATGTGAGGGCATAAGGTACATCGATTGAATTGGATTCTCTTGATTTTTGTTACTGAACTTGCAGTTGGGAAGCATCGAGACCTGCAAAAATCAAGAGTTGGAAGGTGAAAATGAGAAAATGACCGGTTGAAGGGTATTTATAGGCTAAATCAGTGTCAATGGCTTCACTTGACGCGCGTCAAAGGTTCTAGCTGACACGCGACAATAGTCCTAGCTGACGCGCGTCAATCAGATCTAGCGAGGCGTGTCAATAAGAGCAAGCGACGCGCGTCAATAAGATCCAGTGACGCGCGACAATAGGAGTGAGCGACGCGTCCAATAGGAGAAAGTGACGCGCGTCAATAGAATCCATGGCGTGTGTCAAAAAGAGAGGCGATGCGCGTCAAAAAGAGACAAAGTGACGGCGTCAATAGGAGTCAGCGATGCGCGTCAGTAGGAGCCAGTGATGCGCGTCAAAAAGAGCCAGTGACGTGCGTCATTAGGAGCCAGTGACGCGTCATTAGGTGCCAGTGACGCGCGTCAATAGCGGGGAGTGTCGCGCGTCGGTCAAGACCATTGACGTTCCATTGACGCACGTCAGGAGTGATGAGTGACTAGATGGATCTCTTTATGCACAGAGAAAGCCTGAGACTACCAAATAATTGATTTCTTATCCAAAATTTAATGGAATTCGAAGTTTTCACCTCTTTTGCTCTAGAGGAAATTCCCTTCATGTTTGCAATGCAGCCAATTGAGATGAAGCCTTCAAATTTATCCCCAGACCAAAGAAACAGTGTTTGGTGTGTACTTGATGATGATATAGGGTCTTGTTTGATAAGTTCAAAAAGAAACTTCATGATATATGCTAAGACTGAGTTTGAGATGAGGTACCAGTAAGGCACTCTTGACAAAATTTACACAATGTTACCTTTTTAAGATGATCCAACCTTGCACAGAGAACTTTATGTTGAGCTGTAAAAAAAATTTCAATATTTGAGACACTTGATTTTATCAATTGTACTTCAAGAAGATCATGATTAATCAATTCAAGGCATAGAAATGGGGGAGCTTCAAGAAAATTGTCTTCAAACATACACTTGAACATTGTATCTTCAGCAAAGGAAAACAAAACAAGGTGGTAGCAGGAATTTTATACTTTGATACTCATTGCAATGGTCAACCAAGTATTTCATCAGCTCAACAATGATAATTAGAAGAAAGTAAAAACAACTTTCCGTTACACAACAATTTTGATCACTTTACCCTTATTGTATCTTTCAAACCTCATTCTTGTAACTAATATGATATGTAAACAACCTTATTGAGCTATGATCATATGCACCACCTTAAAAATTTGAAAAAAAAAGAGACATATTTTAATTCAACCACTCCAAGAAGCAGTCCTGAAGAGAGAATCTCAAGATGTGAATCCTATACAACATATTTTGATACTGATCCATTTTCCCCAAAACATTTTACAATATCTCAAGATGTGAATCCTATACAAAATTAACTTCTATGATTTATCTGAAGAAGGCACTGTATTTTTTCTTGGATGCTAAGAATACAGGTTGTTTAGTCTGCATTTCTAAGCGATCGAGTTTTATAAAAACTTGAATAAGTTTAAATACTCATTTCAAAATCTAATTAAATTTGGCATGAAGCACTAAAAGACACTCCTATACACATTTCATGTTTTGGTTAACCATGGGTTTTCCTAAAGATGTTACAGGTCTATATACTAAAAATGTCAGGAAATTCACCCATCTATCTACTAATCCATTTCTCGTGTTGGGTTTTTTTAAAACACAGATCTAGCTCATTACCAGTGGCAGTGATGATTTCAACTTTAAGCAGGTATCTTTTTCCCCTTGATCTTATTATTTATTACTATTCATTTTTTCAGCTCTGGTTTTCATTAAAGATGTTATAGGTCTATATACTAAAAATGTTAGGCAATTCACCCATCTATCTACTAATCCATTTCTCGTGTTGGGTTTTTTTGAAACATAGATATAGCTCATTACCAGTGGCAGTGATGATTTCAACTTTAAGGAGGTATCTTTTTCCCCTTAATCTTATTGTTTGTTACTATTCATTTTTTTCAGCTCTGGTTATCATTAAAGATGTCTATGTAATTACATTTAGTTAAATACAATATTTAATTTTTTGAAAACGTGGGTTGACATCCGTCCGAGGAAGTCATTACTTCTCGATCGGCAATGTCGACTGCAACTCACCCATCTATCTACTAATCCATTTTTTGTGTTGAATTTTATTAAGACAAAGATCTAGCACATTACCGGGGATGATTTCAATTTTAAATAGGTATCTTCTTCAACATCATCTTATTGTTTGTTACTTTACATTTTTTCAGCTCTTGTTATCATTTATTTAAAGATATTGTTGGTCTATATATTTAAAGATGTTGTTGGCACTTCTCGGATCGTGCAATGTCGAACTCACCCCTCTATCTACAATGTCAGGAAAAACAAAGATCTAGCACGTTACCCTTGATGATTTCACAGCAATCTAATACGCAAGAGGTAAGCTAAACCCTATGATATTTGCAATTATGTTTAATTTCTTACCAGTGATGATTCTTTCTTGATTTCTTAGAATTATATTTAATTTATTTTTTATATGTGGAAAATCCTTTGATATATATTTTTAACTATGGGATAAACTATTAAACAATACATTATACTATTATAAATATAAGTCCTGACACTCTTCCTAAAATTCCCTGCTTTGTCATAGATCCATCACTTCTTCAGATTTCTCCATGAAGAAATAGATCTATTTTTAGACTTATAATGATCATCCTCTAACACGAAGTTATTCAAACTCAATTCTAATGCTATCTTCCATATCCTATAGTTACCCACCCAAATCCACACTAATCACAACTATTTAAATCAACTTGACAGAGTCTTTATCTAATAAAAATCCTTTCTAGTAATAAAACTGACTAGAACATTGTAGTGTGCCTTCTTCAAACTATCCTGCAAATGTAGTGTGCCTTCTTCAAGGCTCTACATAAATACTTACACACATAGTTTGCTATGATCTAGTTTACAACCTTCAATATTTTCTTACACACTCAAAATTATTCCAACTTATAGCCTCCCGAGTTCTAATCCACAATTATTCTTCACCCTTATCAAATATTAAAAATGATAGGATTCTTCAACCTATGAACTTGATCTATATAGACTAATCTTCATGATAAGAACCTTATATGTTTTACATTAAACTTCAAAGTTCTATATCGAGCTTGACCTATCTTTTAATCACATGGTTATTCCAACTTTGGTTAATCTAGCCTCCATAACCTTGACTATTTATAGCAACTTGTCAATCTACTCTACACAAAACAATATCCATGATAACAAAACCATATCTTTTAAACCATGGTCTTGATTATTTCCCAAGCTCTAATTCTTATGGCTTGGAATTTAACTATTTCATAATTGGCTAATCTAGCCTCCACATCAATGATTGTTTCCAGCAAAACGTTATTTTCTGACAAATGGTCTTGACTATTTTGGATGTCAAACAACCTCTCTAATGAGAGATTATGCACTTATATAGAGGTGAATCTCTTTAAAATAGAATTTTCCTACACCATAAGTCTATTAAGGAGAAATCCTAAAGATCTGTTTCAAATCTTAGTTGCTATTTTTTCCCAAAAACATAATTTTCAAGATAATTAAAGTCCCACAAGATATTTAGGCACTACATTTTACATTATACACATTAAATTGATCATCGTCTTTCATCATCATCTATCATTAATTATCAATTATCATCATTCATCATCTACGTCCACATACAATTCATGACAATGCAAGTAAACAAGAAACATACATATAATTCATGATAATCACCATCTAATGCAATTAAAATTAAAGACTTTATATAAATCCATATAATTAAATTCAAATACCATAGTACATACTCAATAGTAGAAGTTTTCAAATTCAATATTTAAAGTTTCCTCAATAATAAAAGTTTCTAATTTTCAAAACCCTCTTTTTCTTTATACAATTCTACTCTGCTCTCTTCCCCAACGGCTTCTTCCACTGTGGATGTACCTCTTTCCCCAACACCAGAAATAACCCCACGAACTTATAAGATCTTCTCAGTAGCACTTTGTCCGATTTTTATAATTCTTTCTTCTTGATTTGTTGCATCTCCATGCGACAACAAATTTGGATCAGCAACTGCTTTTGGCTTTGAATAATATGTCAGGGTCGAGACCATGCTCTTTAATTATCCACTTTAGTGTATTGTTTTGTTTGTTAACCAAAACAATATTTTGCTTCAAATTTTTGCTGCGGATAAGTCGTTGTTCTTTCTTTGTTTTTCCAAGTGAACTTGCAAAACCTTCGCCTGACTCTTCAAATTTTCATATTTCAACTGCACAAAAAGAGTAATGTCAATTCAAAATATAATGTAAATTCAAAATTTCAAATTAACAAGAATGATTGTTTAAATGTAATAGTACTTACAACCGCTCTATCTCTTTCGACATTTGCGATTGATACCAAATCCTTGTCCTTGGACCATTTGTTAAAATATGCCTGGGCCTCGGCACTAATATTTTCCAATTTGTTTAGTGCCTTATCTAAAATGTCATCTTTATAGTTGTTGTTAAACGTGACAGTCCCACATCTTACTTGGGTAAGTAAGGAATCCATCTTCGCAGGTTGATTCTGGACTGCAGCGTATAAACTATCCCATTGCCAATAATTTTCATAACGACTAATAATCTCATTGATAAGAACTTTAGCCCTTCTCTCCCATTCTATAAGCTGTTGGATATGAGGAATAATAAACTCACTGACATGGGATTGAAAATCATTACCAATTAAGTTCTCCAAAGGAAAACATGGAAATTGTTCACTATCTGAATCGATGCAGACGATCTTGCTGGAGAAGAATGGGGGCTTTCACCAAGATCAACTACTCCTTGTTTCTGTCTTTGGGTGGGCTGATCCTGTTTTTGAAAAAATTAATCAAGATTTAGATAAATAAATTTAAATCAGAATGTAATTAAAAATTGTAAAGCATATTAAAATTGAAATTTGAAGTATACCTGCTGGCCTTGAATCATCTTACAGGTATCGAAAAAACCAGTTGGGTCATTGCTATCAATGCCCAAATAATCTTCATCTAAATTTATATTGTTCAAAACAGATATGCCCGTTGCACTGGGCAAGCCACCAAGTGATAGAGTTGGAATTCGAAACGAGGAGGCAAGGTTTAGTGTCCCACTAGGGGCCGGAGCAAAAGGCATGCGTTTACCAATGTTCTTTTTCACTGTTCCTCTGGTTGGCATTTTAAAAATTAATGGTTGAGTGAGTGTCGGTCTTTGTGGTTTGATCATGGTGACATATGTTGAAAAGTACAAGAAAAAAATGAAAAATATTAAAACAATTCATAAAGTCAAAACTACGAAATTAAACGTACTATAGAAAAGTTGTACCTTGTTGTCGAGGGGTTATTTTTCTCGGTGCTACGGGTGGCCTTGTAGGAGTTGTACTCGAGTGGGTCATTCGGAAAGATATGAATGCATGCGATTGTATGGAGTGAGTTGGGAAGAAGGTTCCAAAGTCCTGCAATTCATCAATATTAAATAATGTCAACTCATTTGGTTAAAATTTAAATTGAAAAATAAATATGCAACTTTGGAATTTGTAAATAATATATGAGAATGTATTACTTCTCCGGCGTTTAACGAGTTCAAACTATTGAGGTTTGGAGAGGAGTGAGCTTCCATTTCAGATTGGGAGTCCCCCAAAGCCTCCGTGTGTTGTTGGCCTCTTCCTCTCGATAACTTCTTTTTTTGGGGAAGGGCTTCAAGATATCTTCTCTGCAAAACATTAAAATTTAAGTTTTAATAATCACGCCTTTGTAATGTCAAAAATTGAAATACAATTACAAACTAAATAGTTTATACCTGTTGTTCTTCAAATAGAATTGAGAATTTATTAAAAGCCTCATCAGAGAAAGTAGGAATTTGTTTATCTTTTAAATTTAAAATTGCCTCATAGTAGAAGCCGAGGAGATAGTTTGTTGAATAAATGAAAGGTTTATCTGAGAGTTTTGAATTTATTATGTCAGTTCTTATTTTTTTGGATAGATATGTGCACCAATCGAATTGTTGTTTTGAGATAGTGGCACAAATGTATGCGATGGCCCAATTTGGTATATCTGTTTGGCGACCTGCGCAAAACAATTACGCTTGAAAAAAATGAAATAAGTGCAGCAAGAAAGTGGTGTGCAATTGATTGTGTATCTACACCACGCCTGGATTTATTGACATGGGCTGCAAATGCGAAACAGTGAAAATTACTATAAATTTATAACAGAAAATTGTATCAGAATAAAAAAAATAATAAAAATATGAATTAAAATGAATTATACTTACAATCAACATGGAAACCGTACGTTGATTCGAGAAATTTCTTGTCTTCTTCCAGGAGTGTTGCCTTGGTTGTAACAATTGGTAAATTTCTGAAAGGAAGGCCCGTAAACCGATGGATGTCATTTGCTTCAATAGTGAATTGGAACATTTGGCCATCGTTCAGAGTCACATAAAAAATACCGTCCTCTGAATTGTAGCATGACAGAAGGTAATTCAAAATATCTGGATCTGTTTCGAAATGGGGCATATTAATGAGCCCTGTAAATTCACACTCTTCCATCAAATCTTGATATTCTGAAGACATATTTAAAGTCGTATGGATGTGAGGGCATAAAGGATTCTGTAGTTGATCTTGAAATCGATTGAGTTGGATTCTCTTGATTTTCTTCTGAACTTGCAATTGGGAAGCATGTGAAGTCGACATTATAGCTGTAATTGCGTCTTTGACAATGATTTAGACCTACAAAAATTCAAGAATGGGAAAACAAAAACGAGAAAATGAGTGGCACAAGGGTATTTATAAGCTAAATAGGGCGTCACTGGCCCCTATTGATGCGCGTCATTTGCTCATCTTGCACGCCATCAAGCTACTATTGACGCTTACGTCGTCGCTAGGACTGTTGTCGCGTGTCAGCTAAGACCTTTGACGCGCGACACTGGCTCCTAGTGACGACGAGCGAGACTCCCCTCATCGACGCACGTCACTTCCTCCTATTGTCGCGCGTCAGCTAAGACCTTTGACACGCGTCAACAGGTTCAGGTGACGCGCGTCAATAGAAGACAGAGACGCGCGTCATTAGTGTACAGTGTCGCGCGTCAATAGATGCCAGTGTCACATGTCAAAGGTCTTAGCTGACACGTGACAATAGTCCTAGCTGACGCGCGTCAATGGGAGCCAGTGACGCGCGTCAGTAGGAGCAAATGACGCGCGTCATTAAGGGCGATGCACGCACGGCATAGGAGGCGATGTCGCATGTCATTACCAGACACTGACGCACGATAGTAGGAGACAATGTCGCGCGTCATTACGATCCAGTGTCGTCGTGCGTCATTGGGAGCCGGCGTCATGCGTCATTACGAACCAGTGTCGTGCCAGTGACGCGCGTCAGTCTAGACTATTGACATTCCATTGACGCGTTTCAGGAGTGGTTATTGACGTCTTGTTGTCGCACGTCACTGATGGAGCCATGAAAAACCAAGCGAAAATTTGTTTTTGAATATCATCAAATTCACCTTTATTAAAACTCGGTTATGGGGATATTTGCCGGTATTTTCCACCTTCAATTTTATAGGGGTGTCTTAAAATGAACCTTAGTGTTTCCTCCTTTCACATCTACACTTTTCATGAATAAATATTATTCACATTATATTATGTTGGATCTTACTCTCTCTTATACTATTTGCACATGTGATGGCTTCAATCATCTTGGATTTACACTCAATAATATTTTACCACTGCCTTATTCACCCAATCTCTACCATGGATGTGTCCATAATAGGGTTGTATGTGGTTTTCGTGTCTCCTATCAAACAATATTCGTGACACATGCTCCTCGTACCTCTCCACTAATACTTGGGAAATATTTAATGGATTGTGTTTGGGGGCACTTTGGATCCTAACCATACTAGCATCACATTCCCTATGCCTTTTGGCCATGTTTCTATCTACAATGATTCATTTCTCAAATATTCACAAAATCTCACTCATTGGTATGCACATGGATGTCTACAAACACTTTTCACCAACAAAGAGTACACAATGCACATTTATAATTTACGTTGCAATGGCTCCTTATATGATCCACCACACATTGTTTCTTACCAAGTTTGTGACGCATCTTCATTTGGCTTTGATCAACACAATGATGATATTTTAGACAGCTTTCAATTGATCTTTCTCATCATTTTAAACTTAGGGGTATCATTATTACTCTTCCCCCGATTCTATCATTGACAGAGTTTCATACTTCTAATATATCACTTTTTTAATTTTTGTCTAGTCATCCACATGGTTTTTGCACATCTTGATACATTTGTATCATCATTTCCCAATGACACACTCTTGTTCCAGGGTTAATAATCAACTCCGAGGGTAAAAATATAAAATGAACCTCACCACACTCACTCACTCACTCACTCATTCTCTACGCTCTACCCTTTGGAGATCTTATCTTTCTACTACACAATCCAAATCATTTCCCGATGACACACTCCTATTATATGGTTCATTCTCGATTGTTGAGTGGGAATTTATAAATGAAATTCATCACATACATACTCATACACATCCACTCAAGGGTACACATATATTATCACAATCACTCTTCATTTCATTCCATCTCATGCATCCACAACATACTACATTTCTTGGTTACATTTACTCTGGATTTCTTATGTTTACACATACAATTTATTACACATGCTAGAAAAATATATTGTATGTATTTACACACATGCACTTTCACTTGACTTCTAGTTATCACAACAAGATTTATAGAAATATTTACACACAACATGGATTCTTTGCATAGTTCCTCATACCAGTCCATAGTGGCTCCTCGAGCCATCCACTTTCATACTCACTACAGGTGTTATTGTTTCATTTTTCATACCACGTTAATATATCGGATTATACAAGCTTTGAAATACTTTCTTTCTAACATGCTAATGGGTGCTTCATGTGTAACATTTTCTTTGTATGTATATTTAATTCCATGGTTGTCTCTTACTTTCTTTACCATTGTTTGTCACTTTTTTCCATTGCTTTTGGGTTTTTCCCTTTGTTTTGTGTGCACACTACATGATTTTTTCCACTTTGTCCTTGATTTTATTGCGACATCATGAGTGATGCCACATGTTGGAAACATACTTTCCGTGGTCTATATTATCTTCTTTTGTATTAGCTTACACATTTTCTTCTTTCTTGCTAGTTTACATATTATCTTCTACATGCGTGTTTAATGTGTTTGCACTAACATTTATTTCTATCCATTTTATTTGTGTGTTACTTGGTTTCTACCAAGCACATTATATCCTTCTGTAGGGTATCGCTTTTAGTTAAGCGGTCGGTCATTTTTTGGGCCACATAATCCTTAGCAACATTGCATGCACCCCAACAAGGGGTGAATCATTGGGTGAATCAGTCACCCCATATAATAGTTTAGAATCATAGTTCAATACCGGTACAACACATTCTTCAATCTCAACAACAACCCAAAACCTAACTTGGGTGTTCAGCATAGCACAAACACCAACTCTTAGACACGATAATAATAGCACATAGGTGCCCCTTACCCTTCATGGGTGTCTATGACTAGGGACATTTACACAACGCTTTCTTAGTTCAAGAAATTTTTGTAGTTTACACAATGAATTTTACATGACACATAGTCCTTCAACACTCTATATGCATACATTCCACCATTTTTTACTTTCACATTAGATGGAAATGGATCAGATTTGTACACACCAAATGTAGTGGTTCTTTAAATTCAGAAGCGCTTAAAATTTGGAGAATAACACTAGACTTTTCTCCCTACAATTCTTCCATACTTGGTGTAGCTGGTGTGAGATCGCCCAAAAAAATTACATTCAACGCAACTGGCGTGAGATCGCCTAAAAAAATCATTCTTCTATAAAATCTATAGGATCATTTCTATCTCTTTTACTCATCACAAACCAGGCTCACATGTTCCTTTTCACATTTTACATACTTTCTCATCTGATTTTTACATTTTTTCTCAAATTTTTCATATACACATATTTGACTACTTGTTCGTTCTTCTCTTTTGTAGGTACATCCTTATGGGAAGTGGTATTCACATCATTCACACATCATAAACATAAATCATGCATCATCACATATCCAACGACATCAACAATAGGTACAACAAGACATTTACACATACACTTTTGTCCCTACCTAAGGTCATCACCATTTTCACTTCGTCTTCTCTATCATCCATGCTTCATATTTTTTTATCACTCCACGCTTTTCCTTGTCTCCTTGACACAATTTTCTCTATTGATCTATATGATTATCAAGTGAAAATCCCTTATCTACTTTATGTTATTGATTATTCACTCAACAACATAAATTTGGAGAAAATGTGGACACTAAATCACATACTATGGGTATATTTCTAGTCCTAATCACATACTACTATTCATATGATTCCTAAGTGAGAAAATTATTAATTGATAACTTTCTTTGGCCTCTTTGATTGATTTTTTATTTTTATATTAGTCTAACACTTGGCTTTCCCAGTCTATCTTATCATAATTTAGCATTTATGACTCTTGACACCTACTCCTAGCCAAGACGCCAATGCTCAGACGCCCCATCCCTTCTAGGCACCCACAACCTCTTCGTCTTTGTACTTGCATATTTTGGGTCTCTTCTATCCATTTGGGCATCTTATTTCTTATTAGTTGTCCTTCCAGTCATTAATTACAAAATTTTAACAAAGAAAATCATATAAATATAAAGCTATATGGTGATAAAAGGGACCAAACACTAAGCATTAGCTATCACCACTTAAGGTTGTTTCCAAAGGCATTTACAAGAGCATTCAAGCATCTATCTATCATACATAAAAGAACAAGGGACTAAATTATTCCAGATTTTCAATGAACACAACTATCTACATTTCCTACATCTAGTGATTTCTTGTTATTAAGTGTGACTCACAAAATATCCACCTAATAAGCAATATTTATTCACACACACACATAGAGAACTACATGGGGTTTGTAATTTAGTGCAGCGCTTGGTCGTAAGTTCACTTTGTTGACATCGAGACAGTCTAACCTCCTTTTTTCATCTTTAATTTTTATGATTTTATGTAGTTTGAGGGTTTTATAGGTGATTATTTGTTATTTCAGATTTCGGTGAATAACAATGAAGTGCGATGACATATAGGAGATAAAAGGTGATAACCAATGAACATCTCATGACCTTGTAAAATTAGGTTTCACAACTTCTTAGGAGTCACGGGAGCCCAAAATAGGTCTCTCACATCCTAGACACCCCCGACCTTACATAGGTGCCCTAGTCCTTGCATTTCCCACACTCTTTCATTTTTTTGGTTACATGTGAATGCTCGAGTTCTTGTTCCAGCATTTTTCCAACTCCTCATACCTTTGGGATCATTGTGAATAAAATAATTATTTTATCCCTTCCTTTGCAACTAGGGTTTCATTTTTTCTAGATTATTGTGTTGGGTAAAATCTATACTTAATTTTTTATATCATATGTGTTTCGTAGATAGATATGTAGATTTAACATTTATTTAAATCAATATTTTCTTAATCGTAAACCAAATGAGGGTGATATATGACCTGTTTCGATCTCCAATGCCATTCTAGCATCGAAATCTAGCAAAGCTCCTCTTAGCTCGGTGAGAAGTGAAAGAAGGAAAAAAATTCCAAAGTCTAGTTTTAGCAGCTCCCAAAGCATTCAAAGGAATGTTTCTTATCCAATTTTTGTAATGGATTAACATACAATATTTATGATTTATTTTTCACTCAGACTAAGGTGAAGCCGACAAAACAAGGGGAATGAGGCTAGGTTGGGCTGCCATATTCGCACTTATCAACTTTACACAAGTTTGTATTGGTTGAATATATGTAGGCAAGTACCACGAGGGGTGATTATGTATGTGAAAATCCAAATGAAACGTGTCACATCTTCTACAATCACCCTCTTTACGTAAAACCAATCATAGAACTCAATCACAACCTAACCTCTACTTCTTCTTTTTTGATATTTAATCATATTTACCATTAACATATGTCTAAAAATACTTTAAATTTTCATAATAATAATTTTATTATTATTATTATATAATTTATTGTTAATATTATGAAACTACAATATAATAGAGACCATGAAACTAACAAACCATAAACTTTAGGTGAAATACACAATTGTGATAATGTAAGGTACAATATTTATGAAAAAGATTAACATCTAGTGAAAGCCCCAATACTTCTCAATGACCACCACCTTATGCTTGTTGACCGGATGTGTTATAGTAGGGCACTACATCTCCCTCCACTTATAAGAGCATTGTCCTTGATGTGACACAATACCAAGGTTAGGAAATGCTATAGGTAAGTAATGTAAGGTCAAAAAGGAAAACATCGTTTAGTTCCAAGACCTTGTTGATAACATGTGATCTCAAGGAATAACAATTTTTGTTATTTTCTTCAATTTCTTAATTTTTGTGAAGATTGGTATTTGTTGGTGTAGCAATTGAATAACACGATGAGATCCCTCTCCACCACTAGTTTGATCTTTTGGTGTGACAGAAAATCATTTGGTATCAGAGCCGAAATTAAATGCGCTAGCCCCAAAGTAGTGTGGTGATGGGTGACCTCCTAGGAAATTCCTAGTTTCACTGCCTCCTAATCCTGTTGGGCCTTATTAGGTGTATAACCAGCTCCATCATGCGGGAGGGTGTTGGCATAACAACTGAATAACATGATGAGATCCCTCTCCACCATCAACTCGAGATTTTGGTGTGACGGAAAATCATTTTTATTTTTTTATGAATAAACATGGTGAGCTTAGAGCTCACGTGGTTATACCCGGCTCCATCGTGTGGGAGGGTTTTGGCATAGCAACCGGTTAACACGATGAAATCCCTCTCCACTATTAGTTTGAGCTTTTGGTTTGATCGAAAATCGTGTAGCTCTAATACCAAGCAGTTAAGCGTGCCACCCCCAGAGTAGTTCTAGGATGAGTGACCTCCTGGAAAATTCTTGGTGTCACTTCCTCCTAATGCTATTGGACCTAATTGGGTGTATAATCAGATCCATTGTACAGAGGGTATTGGCGTAGCAAGTGATTAAAACGATGATATCCCTCTCCACCATCAGTTCGAGCTTTTGGTGTGACGGAAAGTCATGTACCTCTGATACCAAATGATTTTCTGTCACACCAAAAGCTCGAACTGATGGTGGAGAGGGATCTCATCATATTATTCAGCTGCTATGCCAACAGTAGTTCTCTCTATCATAGTGAGTCCAAACTAAATTTCATTATGAAAGCTTTTTTCATATTATTTTCTTGTATGAAAAAATTAGTTGGATCGATGTTTCATAATCATTTTCATTTGTTAAAAATTTATATCTCATTACTTTTATTGCTTAATAAGAATACTTCACTTTTTTTACAAGAGTTCTAATGATGTACTTTGTATCATGAGGTCATCCAAGATCTATAACCATAACACAGGCCCCAACACATTTAACTCACCTCTCCAAGGTGGAAAGATGGATTAATAAATTGTGATTCTAGGATGATGACCATTTCACCATAAAACACCACATTTTTAGACCAAGAATACACCCTCATAACAAGGAGGAAACATAACAGACCATCCAAAACATAGTCCCTATAACATATAATCCATACAAAAAGATTATAACATGGTAAACGCAACACAAAACAACTAGGTATGACAAAATCACCTCCATAATAGGTACTAACAAAATCACATCCATAGTGAGGTCTTGAAGACCTAATGTAACAAATATCTCTAGATAAAATTCCCATTGAATCCAAGTATAATAATATATATCAACATATATGTAGTCCAATATCTCAACCTCTCCTCAAGGGAGCTAATAGAACCAAGAAAAAATATTAGGGATCCCATCTGTATGTCTATCAGTGTATTCCCTGCATACCCCAAAGTACACTACCTTTAATAAATAATAACTATGAAAGAGTGAACCATCCCACACATAATCCATTAATCTTGAATTAGTTACCAAATCCACATCAATGGCAAAGAATATAATCATAAAAACTAGAGAGAAACAAAAATCACTATCCAATCCACTGATTTATACTACATAACATAAATGTGAATCCACCCAAGCGAATAGAGCATCGGAGGTTTTCCCAACCAATGAGGACAAATAATCATAGGATTCTCTCAACCATAGAGGAATCAATATCATATATATATATACTAAAGGAGGACTAAATATCACTAGTGTCACTCCATCATAAGAGGATCGAGTGTCCAATATCCAAGTGAGGATGGGTCACTCAATGTTCCTAGACATATACAACCCCATTACCTCAAAGAAAAGGCCATGTCCCACAGCACCAATTATACAATAATGACACCTTAGGCATACCCTCATACAACAAGAGCACATAACATGAAAAACATAGAACTAGTTCTCCAACTAAAAAGAAAACCACATAAAATTATTGATGACAATTTATTCCAAGGGCCTAAAAATAATAAAGATTCAAGTCATCAAAAGAGATTAAATCCATGAAATCTCAATATTCATAAATAAATAACTAAGTAGTTTTATTCAAACAACAAAAGTATCATGAAAAATCCAAAAGTAATAAGAAGTATCTTGAAGCTTGTAAATAAATCAATAAATAAAATGTTGGTTCTAAAAATTTCAAGTTTACAAATATAACACATATGAAAATATCTATATCACAATTATTAGGAATTCTTACATGGGCCACCTATACAGGTACACATCATCTAGTGCACATCTCGATATATATAAATAATATGGATCCAATAAGATATATGTCATGATTTCTGCTCTCCCAAGTGGAAATACATCTCTAAATCACTAAAACTACTAATATATGTCACCACTTTGTCAAATTCCATACCCAAATTTCATAACCACTAATGATATAGAACTCAAGAGAAACTAACCAATCTCCTGCTAACTACCAATCTATCTCCAAATGTCACCCATGTAATACTATCTGTCCAAAAAGGTTCGAACCAAAGTCAATAAAATAATTATCTATAAATTTCTCTATGATGTGACATAGTACCACTCCATAACAAGGCATTAAGGAACCCACTACGCAACATTCTTGTCAGAGCCACATACCTAGTAGAAAAAGTAGACCAAAGAACATTACAATAACTCCACATGACACACCAACCAAACTCAATATGACACTCATGTTATGTGCAACACACAACAATTACATAAAAATCATTAACAATTTATCAAAAAGGTTCTAGTGTTTAAACCCCATATCTCGATACCAATTGTAATGCCCCAAATATTTACCACTCATAATGCACCTAAAAAATTGGCAACTTTTTTGTTGTGAAATCAAACGATGATACACTGAATAACGGTTACACTAGATAATAGAAAATTAACACTAACACGGTTTACCTTACAATAAACCAACATAAAAAAATTACAATTGTCAAATGTGAAAAAATTACATTTTATTACTTCAAGAGTGTTACCTTCATGAAAGCACAATTTAAATTGTTAGGCCTCACAATGGTACAATAATGCAAGTTATCTTAGTGTCATTCTAATTTCCATTCTAGAGTTAGAATTCTATATTTTTCTCAAACTACCTATATCAAAACATACATATCATCTTCCATTTGTAAAACACACAAATGTTAGGTCCAAGAGTGTATAAATTTGTGATAATCTACAACGAATCGTGGTCATCACTCAAGAAGTGAGGTATCCATGAATAAGGTGCTTAACCCATAAAGATATTCCTAACCATTATTATTCTACCAATTATAGCTCACACGTAATTCAAAAAATGCAATGAGAGATGATTTTAACCCATAAATTATTTCATGATTCCCATGTACTTCTCATTTAGGTGTTTCGTAAGTACAAAAAGTAGGTTCAACATAATTTGACCTTCCCTTAATTAGGTATAATGTATATGATCCGATAATGCATGAGTGTGACCAAGGAATGACATAAAATTTTGTTAGTGATTGTGTGTTTTTTTCATTGATATAAATTACATTGATGGGAAAAGGTTTCATGAGGTCATGTGAGTCTCCATGAGGTGTTAGTCCTTTTTCAAACATGAAGGTTGATCGATAGTGTCGATTTTGGTGAATTGTATAGTGTCCTGGTGTATGATATAGTAACTAAAGTCATGGTTTGATTCCTCCAAAGTTGAGTGAATTCTTTCATTTTATAATTCATCGTCCATAAGGTGTGTTAGACATGTAAATGAGTCTACATGAGGTGAGCATGGTTATTTCATGAGGTTTCGTGATTGAGTCGTCATTGAAGGCCTATTCCTAGCCTTAGAGCATGCGAGAATGATATGGATATGTGAAATTTTGAGATAATAAGTCATAGTCGAGAATTTTAGTAGAATGGTGATAGTATACCTAAGGTGTGTGATGTGTTTTAGGTCATTATTCAGTAATATTATTCATTTATGATGTCCTTGGGAAGAAAAAAGGTGATAACATGGAGTTTAGCACATGTAAGTCTTAATGGATGGAGAAATTGATACCTATTTGTGATATTTTGTGATTATGTATAGTTAAAGGATGTTTTCATGGTGCTTCATGACAATTTTTAGGTCATTCTGAAGAAGGATTTGCAAGATACTTCAATTTTGGCAAAACTAGGCTTTCCAAAGTGTATTTTTGAGACAAAGTTGACCATATGATGCTCCTTGTGATCTATGTGCTTTTCATTATAATATGATATCTTTGGAATATTTTTTTGTTATATATGAAGGTTTCAAAAAATAATGATGTGGTTTTATCATCACATTTTTATGAACGATCGTTAAGAACACAAGTTGCTTTGAAACCCTAACTAAACCCTAGCTCAAAGTGACTTTGGAGAAAGTGAGTATAATGATCCTATTTTGATTCCTTTTTCCAAATTGATGATTGGATGTTGTATAGGACTCATCTATATTTTCAAAAATCTAAGATAATGCTTATGATAGTATGTGGTCCCCACCTAAAAAGTTAGTTTATGAATAAGTTAGGTTTAAGAAAAGATTATATAAAGGAGTTGAAAATTAAATATACCTTTGTTTAGCCCTTGAATTTTTATGCATGTCCATGATAGTTTCAGATCATGGTTGGATTACAATATGTTGAAGTGTGCCCAATATATGAAGACCCATTGTTTGGGCAATTTAGAGTAGCTTTTGGTAAAAGTAAAACTACTGAAGCTACATGAGGAGTTAGGAATCCATTAAATTTGTGTTATGATCCTTTTTTAGAGACATTTCCAATGGTATATAAAAATTATGTTTTTGAAATGGTATGAATAATTTATGACATATTATTTGTGTGTCAAATATGGAGGATGTTTGATCTCGTTAGGTGTTAAGTAGCTTCATGAGGTAAGATGATGTTTCTAAGTTGTTCATAATTTTTGAAGGTTGTTGCATGATTAGAAATAATTTATAAGGGTGTTACATGATTTGGTCAAGTGTGGAATTTATTTTTGAGGTGATGGAGTAAGTTGAGCTCAAGGTTAGTTCTTGAGTCCTAGAAGGCTAAAGAAGTAGTTTGCAGAGATGGTCTTGGTTGAAGGCCTTCCACTTAGAGTTGGAAGGAAATATAATATATTATGGAAATAATATTCAAAGGGATTTAAAATGATGTATTGTTTTTGTCTTGGTAAGTTTATTTGATAGGTATTTCAGGTCAATTTGTGAGGAAGAAGGTTGTTTGGTTTTTAGGACATGGTTACTCAGGCTAAAAAAAGAATGAAGTGAATGAGGCATGAGATGATTTGGTTAATGATTTATATAAGTTGAAGAGTGAAGAGGGATGGATTTTTTTATTATGGAATGAATTTTGAGGTCTTTGAAGTGGTAGAAATGGTGCGAAATAGTTAATTTAAAAAAAAATTCTTCTTGGGTAGCTTAATTTGGTGAAGAGGAAAGTTGGTGTGGTTTACACATATGGATGTTTCATGAGCTCTAAAATGCATGGATGTGATATAAATGTCCTGAGGATTCCATATATTTGTTACATTACATATTTGAGTTGTTCTTGGGTGGTATTTAGGCCCAAAGGTGAAGACACGCTGGTGGAAACATCTGTTTCGTAAAGGATATGACCATTTTGGCTTGTGTTATGAATTATTTCATTGGTGAAAGATAATTAACTACCATGGATGATTTTTTTATGTTATATTACACATGTGTGATAAATTTTTAAGATCTAATAATCTTTTTTTGGAATTTGTAGTTTTAGCTCATCCAGGTGATGGGGTTTTGAGATTGTTTTGAGCGTTTTTAGTGTTTTTAGGAATGGATGACCTATATGTTATCCATAAACTTATACTTTGGAACTCTAAGAAATAAAAATAAATTATGTTTTTATACTTTCAACTTTGGAAAATGACAAATTGATTAAATACTAGAGCTTTAGTGATTGGATATCTAGCGTTATAGAGAGGAAATTACAGAGAATAGGAAAGAATTCAAACTCCAAACACCAACAATTTTATCCCGGAAACCTCTAATGGAAGAAAACCAAAGGGAAGTGAAAAACACTCTTTCTTCAGACTTTTATTGGTCAATTATAGACAATTAAATATTAAAATAAGTAGACAATGGAGATAAAAATGTAAACCTATCACATCCTATTCTTGATTTCTCTGCTTTCTACACCTTGCTCCTATAATTCCACTCCAAAGATCAAGATCATATTCACTAGCTCTCATTAAGCTTAAAATTTTTCTCTTTGATCTCTTTAGATCTCCAAATGATAAATTCTCTTACTTCACCTTGTTTTTATATCCTTCCCCCATGTCCTCCCGTGAAATGGAGAATGGGAAAGGTCGGGAGGTAAGAGACATAGTTAGGCACTTCAAATTCACATCCATTCATGCTTCATTCTACTTTTCTGTTTGAAAGTGTTAGGACCACCACCACCGAGCATCTTGGAGGTTTTTAGGACCACTTCCCTAGCTAGGTGGTGGTTACAGCAATGTCGGACCGTAGGGCGGTGATTCTACGACCACCACTCTACAAAGAGTGGAAGTTACATCCGAACCTCTGTATACCTCATTTTTCTTTATTTTATTCAATTATCCTTCTTAAATACTGATGGAACTAATGAAGTGGTGTGTTTTTATGGATCCCTATGGATCATACCTCCCCTTTTTAGGGGGATTTTGGATCATAGCAAGATGAATCAACTCCCTCTCTCGCTCCGTAGAGTACCACTAGGTTTGCCTTGGTGTCTTATCTCATTCAACCTTGCCAAGAATCCAAAGGATCTCTAGTTTTCTACTCCGGTGTTGTATCCTCCTCCAAATTTCCTTGAGTACAATCCTCTTTAGAAGTAAACGTTTGTATCTTTCCTTATTTTTCATGCATAGATGGATTTAGTAGGTGTGAGCTCTTGTAAATTGCTATCGGATGCATCTGCATGCAGTGTGGCCTGAAGGTTTCTTTTCCAAACTTCTCAAGTATGGCGAAGCTCCCATACTATAGTGGTTCGATCCTTCTTGTTTGTCTTTGTCTCTTGAGATGGACTATCCAAATCCTCTCCATGTACACTACTACTGTAGTCACTATTGTTCCTTGTATATCCTCTTCTTCTTGTTGCCGCATAGTTAGGTCAAGTGAATCCGAAGGTAGATATCGAATCGCATAGCGTAAGTTTGTATTGCTCCTTGATTGAACAGTTCCTATGGTGGATTCTTACGCAAAAATGAAAATTGTTATAAAAAATAACCATGCTCTCAAGTCCATTTTTATTTTCTTCCAATGAAAGTAAACAAAACTAATGATTTTCTGAATAAGTCTTTATGCTTGGTTGGCACTTACCATAGCCTTCTTTGATTTTCTCTGGTGTTCCTAGATGTTGAAACTGACTCCATCCTTGACCCATCTATATTGGTTCTCCCTCCTTGTGAACACAACATACCTATCATATAAGTAATGACTTCCGAAGATAATGTTAAATGCATCAAGTGGAATAATATCATCTTCTATTACATCTATGTATTAGATATTTATCCCAAACTAAAACTTACACTTTCTTGTAACTTTGTATTTATACACTCTTCTTCATCCATTCCAATGGGTATGGATGTGGTTTCACATAAGTTTCTAGACCGAGATTTTCTACAAATGCATCATAAATGAGATCGAATGAGAACTAGAATCTACTAAAGTGTTTACCTTAGTATTCTTGTTTTTATTTTGATTTGAAATAGCTTACTTAACTCTTCTTATGCACCCCATACATGTTAGTGGCCATGCATCCCAATCTTTTGTCTACATTTGAATCATCCTCAATCTCCACCTCTCATGTTTTCACAAAGGTGGCCATGGATTTGTTAGAATCCTTGGTTTAGTTCTTTAGGTGTAGTTCCGGATGTAAATTCGAACATGTGGCGTCAATATGTCCATTTATATCACAATTCTTACACAAATTATTAGGATCTTTACAAGTATGCAAAATAGTAGCGGCATGTTTGTCTTTTCATTTACCTTTTCTACTTGTCTTCCCTTGTTCTTTTTCTTGCTAATTTGTTGAGGGTCTCCATTTGGGTCTGCTTCTCCTTTCTTATCCTCGTCACCAATATAGTATGCTTATATACAAGCTTCATTGACATCTATGGGATTCATGGAGATTACCTTCCTCCGAAGGTGAGTGTGAAGTCCTCCCAAATACTTGGTTAGAATGTCATCATCCTCCAAGTCCATATTAAGCAACATGGCTTGTCTCGAAATTCCATAATGTAGTATTACACACTTTGACCACCGCCTGTCTAAAGTATTGCCACTTAATCATCTTGTAATTCTTATGGCCAATAGGATAGAAGTTATCTCTAATCAATTCTTTAAAACATTTCCAAGTAATGAAAATAGGATGTTTCTTCTTTTCATAAGTGGCTAGATGGATTTCCCACCAAACCAGAGCATAAACTTCCAATTTGAGATGTGCAAAGGTAATCCTTTGTGCCCCAATAACATTATGCACACTAAAATATAATTCCATTATTTTTAGCCACTTATCAAACAATTTTGCATCTACTTGTTCTTCAAAGTTCTTTATTTCCACTTTTGTTTCAACTTTAAAAGGTGTATTAATAGATTTTACCTTCTCACTTTCAATTGGCATCTCTTCTTCACACTCTTCCCATTCTTCCTCTTTGTGGCTCTTTCGATACAATTTTTTTGGCCAATACTCAAACCATTGATTTCATGGAATATTCATTAACTGAAGATATCTTTTTCATATAAGAAATCTCTTCTTGTTTTCTATGTAACCTATCAATCATGGTCTCTAGCATCTCGACTCTACGAGACCAAGTTATCTTCCTCCATTTGAGCTCATATTATCTGTTTCCAATTCTTCCTAGAAATATTTGGTTCAAGGTATAACTTATTTTCCTTTGGACCTTGTAATTTTCATAAAAATCACAAGAAAGAATCAAATACCACAGTCTTGGATATATAATCACCTATGATACCAAAATGATCTGTAAAATTCTACTTTGGAACTCTACAAAATCACAAGAAATTATGTTGTTCTACTTTCAACTTTGGAAAATGACAGATTGATTGAAGACTAGAGGTTTAGTGATGTATTATCTAGTGTTATAGAGAGCAAATTGTAGAGAATATGAAAGAATTTAAATTCCAAACACCAATAATTTTATCCTGAAACCTATAATGGAGGAAAACCAGGTTGGGAAGGGAAAAACACTCTTTGTTCCCACTTTTATTAGTCAATCATAGACAATTAACAATTACAAGAAGTAGAAAATGGAGACCAAAATGTAAACATTTACCTTCCTATGCTATCTTGCTCGGTTTATACACCTTGCTACTACAATTCCACTCCGGCACTGAAGATCTTTCTCACTAGATCTCATTAAGCTTAAACCTTTTCTCTTTGATCTCTTTGGATCTCTAAATGATCAATTCTCTTTCTCCTCCTTGTATTTATAGCCTTCTCTCATGTCCTCTCATGCACTAGAGAATGGGAAAGGTCGGGAGGGAAGAGACATAGTCGGGCGCTTAAAATATACATCCATTCATGCTACATTCTTCTTTTCCATTTGAAGTGTCAAGACCTCTTCCATGAGCAAACCAATGGTTTTTAACACAGCCACCACTGTAGGGAAAAGGTTCTATCTAGAACCTTCATATACCTCATTTTTCTTTATTTTCTTTAATTATCCTTCTTGGTGCTGATGGAACTGATGAAGTGTTGTGTTTTTATGGATAAATATGGTTCCAATTTGAACATTTTAGTGAATGTATTGCATGTTATTAAGTTTTTGGTTGAATTATTCATGATGGAACGACCTCCCTTATGTTTCTTAAAGTAAAAGTGTATAAAAGTGAAGTGTGATTTCATTTTTGAACTAGTGCTTTAAGAGGGAAAATGCGACCTACATGAGATTGTGCGGTCAGTTTAAATGCATAAAAATGAACTTGAGGATGTGTGAGAAATTTTGAAGAGATTTATATAGGATGTGTGCAAAGCATAAAATAACATTTGGGTCATGAAAGATCAAGAAAGAGTGCGTTGAAGGAGAGAACATGTGATGAGGGTTTGAAGGAAATTGGAGAAAAAAATTGGGATCACAATGAGATGTGGTATCAACATATTTTAAGTGGTCATTCTTTTTCAAATATATATTATAATGATTCATATTCATAGGAGTCTCTTTTTGTGAGTAATATCAACAAGGGTTCACCGGTTGGTGTTCCTTGTGGTGTTAGTGTCTCATTGATGAAATATATTATGATTTGTAATATTCACTTGAGTATTTATTTTGTGTAATTTCATAAAAAAATTATCCGGTTTTATACCCCTTGAGGGTTTCCCACTTACATGTTGTGTCTATGTGTTATCTCTCATGTTTCAAGTTCATTTGAATAGATGATGTACACTTAATAAGATAATATGGAAATCACATGATAAAATGTATATATGATTGATGTTTCAATAGTGGTAAATGATTTAATTTACCCCCTTAGTCCATTTTTCTTCTAACAATTGGTATCAAATAAGGTCCTTGATAATAAAGCTTAACAAATTGATGCAAATCCTAGAAGCACAAGAAATGAGTGAGTCTTCAGATATTGAAGCTCCATAAAGAATGAAGTTTAAGATTTCTCATTCAATTATTAATAACTTGCAACATCAGATCAAGTGTATGGAAATAGAGCATGGTCAAGCTATCAAGGGTTTGGAATCTCAAGTGGAGAGTTTGACTAAATCCTTAAGGGATAAAGAATAAGTTTTTAGGTATGAAGATAAGTTGAAAGCCCTTGAATCTAATTTAGTAGATGGACATAATAGGTTGAATAAGTATGAAAGGTTAGAAAAGAGTTTTGAAACTCTTAAGGGCATCTTAGAGAGCCAAAGAATGGATAGTGACAAAACAAGCCTAGGGTTTAAAGGAGAACATGTGAAGAATGTTGGTGAAGATAGAAAAATTTATCAATAAAATAAGAAGGTGGATAATAAGTATTATTTGATAAGGTCTAATCACATTATAAAACCTAATGCTATGAGGTATGGTTCATCCTTTAATGGTTATTTCTATATTTTTCATGATTTTGGTCATAGAGCTAGAGATTAAAAAATAAGGTCTCCTAGGATTGGTGAAGCTCTCTTCAAAGGTGATTTTTTTTCATGTTGTGAGTTTGGTCATAAGGCCAAGGATTGTGGATGGAATCTAAGTGTATATGAGCTAAAAATAAAGAAATATGTTTAATTCAACTACAAAAATCAGGATATATAGCTAGACTATTCCGAAGTAAGAAGAGGTTTATTGGAAGGTATAATTCTAAAAGAACACTCAAAGGATATAATCATGGAGGAAAAAATAAGAAAGATACTACAAATTTAGAGGTGTTAATAATTAAGGCTGATCATGTTAAGTATTTTTAAGTGGGTACTAATGCAATTAATATGGAAAACATGGTCAACAAGTCAAAATCAGGTCAAAGAATCATGTTTTCCTTGTAAGTTATGGAATATGATCTCTATATGTTTTTGGAATCTATGCTTCTTGTAGGTGTTTGAGTTTTTCATTTCTTGAAATGTGTCAAGAGTCTTGTTGTGTTGTGAAGGTTCCTATTAGTCAAGTGTAGACTATGTATTAGGTCTATGTGCTTAATAAGCATCAAATAAAAATGTCATGATAAGGTTCTTATCTATGCATACAAGGGTCTCTGTCACGAGTCAAGATAATTTAAATTGAGAAAGAGGTCCAGGTGTGATGACATTGAATTTTGAGCTACTTTTTATGGTCCTAATGTCCTAATGGTCTACATCTTTGGATATTGTATCTGTGAAGATTGTCCATGGTTAGTCTAGGAGTTTTTATCATCAAAGGAGGTGGCCTTTCTTTGATTTTGGGGTCTTATTCATGTGTCATGTCATGAAAATGAGATTTAGTCATAAATTGAACTCAATATTCCTATGATATGTGTTTGGTATATTGAGGTATTTGGTTGTAAAATCCATGAAGTATGAGAAATTCCAAGTGGCTTATTGTAAATATATAATTAAAGGTTGAATCCTTTAGTTATTCAGGATCTGTTATAGTATTTTGAAAGTGTTCTTGGTCTAATGTATGAAATTTACATCATGAAGTGTCTTTTTCAAGTTGTCAAGATGTGTGAAAAAGTGTAGGCGGTTGAAGGTCAACCTTTGTATTGGGTCTTAGTGATAATATGAAGTCCTCTTAGTCAAAAGGTTTAAATTTTGTATCGAATTCCTTGTCATGCTTATCCATAACACGAGTATTATATTTTTCAAAGCCTCTCTAGTACGAGTATCCTTATAAGATGTGTAGGTATGTCTCATGTTGAAATTCCTTAAAGAAAATGTGATTCCCAAAGTGTGAAATTATGTTATAATGTTTTTGGAAAGCCTCAGAGTAGAATTAAAAATTCTAAAAGTTTTATTGTGATGATCATGAAGGTCTAACATCAATGAGGCCCATCAAAAGTAGGTTACTCATCACAAGAGGTTTCTAGTAACAATCTGGAGAAGTTGTTTCTATAAGCAAGTTGTCCACATAGCATGAAATGATATAATTCATTGTATTAAGGTCCATAACATGAAAAGGTGTGTTCCCACTAAGTTGAGAGGTTCATCATGTAAAAATGATAGGTTTCAGTCTAAGATCCTTGAGATGTAGCTAATTTTTGAGGTACAATTTCTGTTGCGAGCATCTAAGTTTTTTTAAAAGTGTCTAAGACCATTAATCATGAATACAATAATCTTGACAAATAAATAGGTGCATTAATGTTGGAGTGTTTGCAAACATCAATGTAGTATGTGTAAAAGGTCTTAATATAAAATTAAGAACTTGGGGTTTTATAGCTAGGTATGGTCATTTTAAGGATTGTGCATATGTTGTTTGACAAACTATTCTAAGAAGGTAGCAAGGTGTGTATAATTATGGTTGGTTATAGGTTAAAGAAGAAAAATACTATGTTAAACAATATTAAGTGACTAGGCTTAGTTATAAGGACAAGTCTCTATTGGTGAAAAAAAGATGCCATAGAACTAATTATGAGCCTATTCTCCCAAAGTGTCAAACATGTATGAATCTTAGATTGTCTTACACATGTTTTAGGGTTCAGTATGAGGAATAAATATGTATTCAAGAGATATGATGATCTAAAGAATTCTTTCAATAGGTACTCAAGGCATCTATAAGATATGATAAGGTATGAAAAAGGATTATGACCTTTAGCATTGCATTGAAGGGTATTAACTATTTTCATGCCTTTTAAAGTTTGTTTCATTATAACAATTAACTAGAGGATTCCTAGAAGAATATGCATATGTGTTTCAGGTATGAGAAGAGTATCAAACACGGGGAAGCCGGTGAATCTGTATGGATTCATAGGGGTATGTGAAGAAAACATAAAATAAAGTTTGATCTACATAACCTAAGTTATACAATTTCTTGTTTCCTTGTGCTCGAAAAGTCTATGATAGGCTATGAAGAATGTGTACAAGTTGTAAGATATGAGATTGCATTTGGAAGGTGATTTCTATACATGTTGAGTTTCAAGTTGTGTCCTAAAGAATAAATGCATGACGTGTGTTGTGAGTCTTTGTTTTAAGAATTTTGAGAAGAATAAAGAAGAAAGTAGTATATGGTTGATAATTTTGAAGAAATGTTAGGTTCATTTTGAGACATTACATTGAATAAAATAATGTTAGAGTGTGTCTACAATGTCTTTAGACAAAGCATGTTATCATAGGTATCATATGAGGGTTTCTAAGTAGGTAGTGAGTTCATTGATACATGGTTGGTTTTATTTAATGTTGAATGGAGATTTTTAAATTACAATGAAGTATTCAAGATGTCTAGAAGTCTTATCTGTGTATAAGGTTATTTTGGTAAATAAAATCATGAGGATGAGTCATTATAACCCAAGAGAGAGAGAGATGTCAAGGATAATGTGAATAAGGCATAAGGTACAAGTCTTCAAGTTATTCAACAAGATAGGGAGAGACTGTTTTGACCTCATTTAAGGTAATTAACATGAGATTGTAGAAGAAAATGATGATTGATAGATGCACATAGGAATTTCATTCCGGGAAGCTTTTCAAAACCTCCAATAAATGTTTCTTGATGAAATGAGGTTAGAATCACTAAGGAAGGGCTTCATGGAAGTAGTGAAGTGACCGAGTCCTCTTATTGACTTGAAAATAAGGTATATGGGCTAAAATTTGTACTTTCTACTAGATTAGGGCATCACAAACCCATAAGGAGAACTTGGAACTTGTTTTGTATACTAGGGATGGTGTAGCTTTGATAAGTTTGGTCAAGATGTACTCTAGGTTATATGGTTCTAAAGATGGTGTTTGTAAGTATTTGAGGAAAAACTAGTGATTTTTGCATGATACAATCGTAAGAAGTGATGTTTAACATTAATAAAGGACAATATGGAAAATACATGTTCAAGGGGAGATATTTTTTGGTTCACTACAAGTCCATGGATCATTATTTTCAGCTATTGGAGTTAAATGAGAGGTTTCAGTCCCAGGGGGAGCTACTTGACTCAAGTAAGACATTTTTAGCATTGTTGTCATTTTTTCTGGTCTTGTGTTGTCATTTTCCATGTAGTAGTTTCATTGCATAATTTTTAATATATGTCAAAGGGGGAGAGAAACATCATAAAAATGGAAATGAGGTCATGTAGGTGCTGGTCTTGTTGGTTGCCATTAATTTTTCTTAAACTACTTGCCATCAACGAAAAAGGGGCGATTGTTGGCCATTGTGTGTTTTTTTTTTTCATTGATGTCAAGTAAATAGATGGAAAATGGTGTCATGGGGTCATGTGAGTCTCCATAAGGTATTATTCAAGTGTCAAAAATTAATTTTGACTGGTAGTGTATAGATTTGGTGAGTTCTATGGTGTCTTGGTGCATGATCTAGTTAGCCAAGTAATGTTTTGAGTCCTCCAAAGTTGAGTGAAGGTTTTTATGATGTCATTCATAGTACATAGGGTGTGTTAGAGGTTTACATGATTCTCGCATTATGTCATCATAGTCAGTTCATGAGGATTCATGGTTGAATCAAGTCATTCCAAGCCTATGCCTATCCCTTATGTAGACACTAAATTACACATTTGGGTATATTTCTAGGTCTTAATCTCATACCACTATTCATATGATTCCTACGAAAGAAAACTAGAAATTGACATCTATCTTTGGCCTATTTTCATTCTTTCTAATTTACCCTTTGATCTTTCACACCCCACTTCCTAGTCTAATCTTCATTTCTTTGTCTTTCTTGGCTCTCGAGACTATCACCCAACCAGATGCCAACACCTAGGACCCCTCATTCCCATTGGGTGCCCCAACCTATTTGTATCTTTCTCACCACTTTTGGCCCTCTCATTATCTTTTGCGCATCTTATTTTCTTATGGGTTATCCTCTTAGTTGTCAATTATGAAATTTAAACAATGGAATCATATAAATATAAAGCTATGTGACCATAGTAAATGACCAAGCTCTAAGCATCTACTATCATCACCTAAGGTTGTATCCAAACACATTTCTAAGAGAATAAAAGCATGCATATAGATTCATTTAATGGATAAGGGACTACATTTATTGCATACACACATAGGAGCGAAATTTTATTTTCACATCCACACGTCTATCTACATTTCTACATCTAGTTATTACTCACAATTTGGTGCATCTTGCAGAAAAAATTTCTATGCGATGATTTATACATACATGCACATAGATCTACATAAATTTTGAGATGTAGTGCAATGTTTGGTTGTATGGTCACTCTGTCAGTTGACCGCTAGTATCATTCCAACTCCCCATTTGCATATTTTTCATTTTAGGATTTGATGTGTTTTGGGGTTTTGCACAATATAATTTGTTTTACGGTACTACGGAGAAATTTGTAGACATAATGCAATATACAGGGTGACCTACAATGAAGGTTAGTGCCATTGGTATAAAAAAAAATAGAATAATTTTCTAACCATTTCTCAATCACAAGTTTCTAGTAGAGGTCTCTAGTAGCTAGGAACCTCGACTGGCCAGTGCCCTAGTCCACTCATTCGCAGCTTCTACAAATTTCTGAGTGACGTAAAACAAATCCCTCCTTCTATTCATATATTTTCTAGTTCGAACACTTGGGATGTATTGTAAAATCATATAAGCCTTCTATTCCCTCTCTTGCATGTAGGGTTTAAGTTTTATCTAGCTTATTGCTTAGGCCAAATATGTGCTTTAGTGTTTTATTTATTACATGTGACTCTACAATTAGGATTTCAAAAATTGAATATTTGTTAAATCATTTGGTGAACCCATCTCATTCAAACACTCTTGAGTCCTAATATTATTATTTTGATCATTTCCTTGATATCCTCTCATTATGAATGTCTCCATCCATGCCTTTTTTTAGTATCATCTTGAGTGTTTTAATAAACTCGGTCTAATCTAGCTAATACTTATATTCGTCCTCATGCTTCAACCAAGTGTGTGTATCATAAGTTTACTTCGACTCTATATCTCAATGAAATTGACATTACTTTAACATTAGATGATTTTCCTTATCAATCCATGTTAGAGCTTGATCCCCATTTATATTCAAGTTTGTATCAATAATGTTGGGGTTAAATGTGCCTTGGTTGATAATGGATCATGGTTTAATATTTGTAATATTTCATTTCTCCACCAATTCGTTCTTTCAGAGGCCTTTATAGCCCCTCATTTATTTCTATTCATGGATTTGAAAATATCCCCAAGTGTGTCTTACGTACTATTCCCCTCTCTATTACCATGGGGCCATGCACGTTGCCCATTCTATGCAATGTAATTCCCAACAATATTAACTATAATATTTTTCTTGGGTGGCCTTAGATCCATGACACGTATGCAATTCCTTCCATTCTTCACACATAGCTTAGATTCCTTTATCAGGGAGTTTTTTATGATGTTCTAGCAGATCCATCACCTTTCACATATTGGAATTTTATTGATCATTCTGCAGACACTCCTATTTTTTTGCATCTAGTCAGGATTTCTCCAAATATGGTCTTGGCTATAAGTATTTTCTTCATTATGGTTTCTCTGGTAATGGTTTAGGCCCACATGGTCAAGGAGTCACAGAACCATGGGCTCTCCCCACTCAATCTAACAAGCTTGGCACTGGGATATCATCTTCCCTCTATACCTTCTTTGGAGGTTTCTCTTTTTCATACTTATTAACTTCCTCTAGTATATCAAGAACTCATCGGTGACTCTACTTCTTCCTGCTTCGGCTACTTTGGACACTTTTTCCACAGATGACTCTCTTCTAGAGTACATGGGATTTTATGATAACCTCCCTTATTTCCATCATAAGAAATTCTCTCCATCACTTCTTAATGCTACCGCCTACTTTGGAGAATTTGATACGCTTACTGAAAGTGCCGATTCTCCTGAAACTATTCCTAATAAACCATACATAGAGGACTGGTCGGTCGCTTCTCAATATAAATGTGGCACTTCTACCAACTGCGAATGGTTCTCATCACCACCTCTCTCACACATGATGAACAAGATGATATCAAACAAGTTCTTCATGAATTCTCTAATATATTTTCATGGGACTCAGTAGCACTATTCCTTGTATTGATCCTTCTATAGCCATGCACAATATCATCCTTCTCACCGATGTCAAACTTGTTCACCAAAAAAATGTAAAATTCACCCAAAGGTTACACTTCTAGTATAGAAAGTAATACAATTCTTATTAGATGTTTGCTTCATCCGTGTTGTGTATTATCTTGAGTGGGTGTAAAACATCATGTCCTTTATGAAACCAGATGGCTAGGTCTTGTTGTGCCAATTTTGAGATCTCAATAAGGAATGTCCCAAAGATAAATTTGCATGTCCACACATGTACATCATTGTTGATTCCACTGCTACATATGATATCCTTTCTTTCATGGATGGATTTTATGGTTATAACCAAATCAAAATCAACCTAGAAGATCGGAAAAAAATTTATTTACTACTCCGGGGGAACAGGTTTATTACACTAGAATACCCTTTGTCCTTAAAAAAACTAGGGAAACTTACCAAATGAGAAATGACACATATCTAGTATGATTATATTCAAAGGATCCTTAAAGATTATGTCAATGATATAATTTCAAAATAACAACATAGTTATACACGTGCTCAAGATCTCCTCACACTCTTCAAACATTTATAAAAATATAAATCACGCTTAAATCCAAAGAAGTGTGTTTTTGGAGTTACAAATGGAAATCTCCTTGGGTACATTATATTGCAATGTGGAATTGAGAAAAATCCCAATTAAATCCATGTTATTATTGATATGCCTCCACCTCATAATTTGCATCAATTACGCTCACTACAGGTAAAAAATCTAGGTTATTTGCCATTTTATCGTGAACTTGCTTGAATGAACCCAATAATTCACATGCTCGATGAAGAAAGAAGGTAAATTTTTCTAGAAAGACAATTTTCAAAGAGCATTTGACACTATTAAAACATATATATTTAATCCACCTATCTTAGTACCTCCCACAATGTATTGACCTTTCTTGTTATATATTTCTGCCACATTTCATGCTTTAGGAGCCCTTCTAGTGCAACACAATGATTCTCAATGTGATAGGGTTGTCTATTACATCATTTAAAATTTAATCTCTTATTAATGGAACTATAGTTACATTGAGAAATTATGCCTTGCCTTGTCTTTTTGGGAGAATTGGTATGCCAATACCTTCTTAACACTATGGTTCGTATAATCACTAAGGTAGATCCACTACGCTACCTCATGTCCTACACACATCTCTTGGGATGTTTTGCATTATGGGTCATGCTACTGACATATTTTGAATTCAAATTCATTCCAAAATAGTAATAAAATGCCAAGTTATTGTTGATCAACTAGGTGAGGCATCTCTATCGGATACACCACCTCTTTTCTATTCTTTTCAAGATGATTTCACCTCTTATGGGTAAAAGCACAATAAAATGTCCCACTTTTTTGTATGTTTTGTACCTTTATAAACATGAATTTTCAGTTTCATTGATTTTCTAAAGGTAATAGCCACAAAACTATACACATTCATGAAATTCCACAAACTAATGAAATGTTGTGTTTAGAGTGTAGAATACATGTAATTTTTTTTTTTAATGGCAAAAAAATGGTCTTTTTCTTAATTTTATTCATACGTTGTTTCTTATGTTATAAAAGAGGAATGACTGTCCCTAGGTGGTTTTTTTAAATGAAAATTTATTTTTTCACCATGAAATTTTAGATATATGTTCAAGATTTGAATTTTGAGGTCTTGTCAAATTTTCATATTTTTTTCCTTATATTTTTTTAATTAATTATTTAGTAAAAATATTTTCAAATAAATGGCATATAAATGTTTATGCCAATAACTTTTAAGATTTATATCAAAATTGATTTTTTTTTTTCACAGGTAAGAAGAAGACTTCAACAAATAGTAAGTTTATTTTTTTCATTTTTTTTAATATTTTGCTATTTTTCAAATTGGGTTGATTGTGTATGATTGATTTTCCTAAAATACCATATGTTAGCAAAATATAAAAAAAAGTAAAACAAATTTTTTTAAAATGAAAATTATATTTTTAGAAAGCTAATAAAATTCTCGTATTTTGTGTTAAAATTTTGTTATTTTATTCATTTGTTAATCCTAATTACGTGGCACCTAAGTGGCACATTTTGGCATAAAATTATCCTCCAAATGGATTTGGCACCAAAATGTACCACATAGGGGGGTTCGCGTGAAGAGGGTTCACCCAAGGGTTTGCATGAACCTCCCTTCACCCAAACCCCCCTAAACCGTAAATCTTTCGCCCAAAACTATGTAAATATCTATATTTAAATCTTTGCCACCAAAATTATTTGAACCCAGAGGGGTTTGCTCCAACCCTTATGTCATCGGTAGATACGACACTTGGACAATGTATTTTGATGGGTCTCTTTGCCTCTCTGCCGCTACGGCTAGGATAGTATTTATCACTCCACATGGTGATCATCTCTTGTTTGCATATTTTTAGGGTTTTCATGGAATCATGCACCAATAACATTGCTAAGTATGAATCCTCATTCTCAGCGTCACTACCTCTCGGAAGTTCCTTTTTAGAAATATCTGCATAAACAATGACTCACAACTCATTATTAATCAAGTTAATGACAAGTACCACACAAAATAGGAACATCTAGTACCACATATTAACATTGTTAAGGAGATTTTAGCTACATTTGTGTCTTACTCTCTCACCACCAACCATCGTAAAGATAATCATCATGTGGATGCTATGGCTAGTGCGAATTAATTATCCCTCAAGATATCAATAATGAGAAATACATATTCATCATCTAGTACTTGCGATAACCATCTACTAATACATCACTTCTTATGGAGTAATGACCATCCCTGATGGCCTTTAACCTCATCTACAAATTTATTTATCGAAAAACCATTCCTGATGGCCTTTAACCTCATGAGGTTCATCGCCTATGACATGAGGTCACATATTATGTCATCATTGGTTCAAAATTATTTAAATGATCATTTTAAGGTCGCTTTACTATGATGTATAGGAATCCTAACCATCCCCACCAATGTATCTCATGTGCATGATAATCTATGTTGTGGCCACTTATCTGGAAAGTCTATGTTAGATAAGCTTCTACGTCAAGGATACTATTGGCCTATCATGGAAAAAGATTGCCTAGAATATGCTAAAAGTTGTGATAAATTCCAAAAACATGGAAATCTCCACCATGCACCTGCATATGACCTTCATCTGATTTCTCCATCATGTCCCTTCTCTTTATGGGGTTTCGATCTTATTGGCATGATAAATCTTGAATTAGATGATGGCCACAAATATATTTTTACTTCCTACAAATATTTTACTAAATGGGTTGAAGCAACACCATTAAAAACTATCACTGGTCCTGATATTTGTCATTTCATCACTACTCACATCATTATGTGCTTTGGCATTCCCTCTGCTATTATCACTAACAATGGGTATTTTTTAGAAAATAAGGATGTTAAAATAATCATGGAAGATTTAAAATTAAAAATCATTCTCAACTCCTTATTACCCATAGGGAAATGGGAAAGTAGAGGTCGATTATAAAATCATTTTCAAACTCTTATGCAAGACTTGTGGACATTAATGGTGACGGATGGAATAATAAACTTTTGTATTCTATTTGGACTTACCACACTAGTGTGAGTGCACCCATAAATGCTACACCATTCTCCCTAGTTTATGGTCTGAGGTCATCATTCCATTACAACTCGAAATAATGCCATTAATGAATATTGTGAAAATCACATGCATGAATTTGAAATTATTGAATCTACCCACATTAAATCTCTTGATCATATTAGAGTATATCAAGTATCACATCGCCGAAGCATACAATCACAAAACTTTTTATCGCGAATTTAATGTGGTTGATCTCGTGTTGAAAGAAAATCTAAAAAAAAAGAACTTTGAAGCTCCTCAAAAGGGAAAAATTCAAACCTAATTGGATTGGTTTTTATGTTATCACATACATGCTTGGGGAGGTGTATATATCCTTGCCATTGTCTTGGGTAAGCCATTTAAGAACCCTTTTAATGTAATGTATCTTAAGTGAAATTACACATAAAGACACATTCATCATCCTACGACGCACTATTGCGCTATGGTTAACACTTATTTGTTGATGGCATACTACATTCATGAACCTCACATGTGTTACACATTTCACGCTACATCACTCTAGCATTCAATTTTCACACATCATACTACCCTATGGCATGCTCTAGTTCTCTGGTTCATATTTGACTATTGAGGATCTAAATATGAAATGAACCTCACCATATTCAAACTCTTTACTTTTTTATGCTTCATCGATCTATCTAATGCACACATTTCAAACCATTTCCCGATGATGCACTCTTTTTATATAGCTCATTCTTAATTAATGAGGGGAATTTATGAATGAACCTCATCTCATAATTATACACATTCATTCGAGGAGCATGCTTCTCCTATCACGTTCACTTTTCATGAACCATTCCATTCATAGTCACAACATGTTATATATCTTGGTTATAATTACTCTTGTTTACTTATACTCACATGTTACACTTTACTTCCTATGTTATCCAGGATATCTAGTATTTATTGACTTTATCATATACACATACACGTTCAATTTTTCTCTAGTTGTGAATGCAGACTTTCCATAGATCCTTACATGCACCATAGATGTTTGGCATTGTACCTCTTACTAGTCCCACTGAGGTGTCTGGGGGCATATACTTTTGTATACACTACAGGTTCTATTGTTTCATTTTATATTACTTCATATTCTTACTATCACACTTCTTTAGCGATATATACATGTCTTGGCATACCTTTCATATTTTTAACATACTAACGGGTTATTCATGTGCAACACTTTCTTAGTAAGAACTATTTATCACCATGGTTGTTTGATACTTTTCTTGTCATGGTTTACCATAATATGTCATTGT
Source organism: Taxus wallichiana var. yunnanensis (assembly GCA_018340775.1). Lineage (NCBI taxonomy): Eukaryota > Viridiplantae > Streptophyta > Pinopsida > Cupressales > Taxaceae > Taxus > Taxus wallichiana. The sequence continues at coordinate 255,062,970 of CM031233.1, forward strand.
TTGCGGGCTTTTCCATATGTCTTGCTTGTTCATTGTTAATATGTTTTTGGCCACTTTAGACTTGATTATCTTGCAAAATTGTTCATAATGTCTCATCTTTGAAACTCACTTTTCACCATCTACATTGTCTTCTTGATTTCTAGATTGCACATTGTCTTATATGTGCGTATTTGTCTTGAATGCGCTAACACATGTTTTTATAAACTTTGTTTTCACATTCCTTGGTTTCTACCATGCACATTCCCTTCCAATGTAGGTATCATTTTTAGCCTATTTTTGGTCCCCTCCTTGGGCCACATCCTCCTAGCGACATCACATGCACCCCAAACAAGGGGGGAATATATTGGGTAAATAATCCATCTCATATAATAGATCATAAATTTGGTACAAGCATGCACAATATATGAACAATACGAGTTACGAGCATGAATCTCCCATATTATGACTTGGGTCCTAAGCACAACACAGACACTAGTACCCAAATACATACATGAGTGCCGTGGTGCTCCCGACCATTTTTGGGTGCCTATGACTAGGGGGTAGCTACATAAATTTTATTAGATCAACGAATTTTTCATCATAGCACGAGAAAAAAATTCTCAATACATGCTTAATCCTCTATCAATCAAAATGCATTCTACCTTCATTTTCTACATGGATTGAAATGGATCAAACTAGAATAAATCATGATCAACCCATCTTGAAGTGTGTTTAATTTTTAGGAAGTATTTAAGGATGGAGAAAAACACTAGACCTTTACCCCAAAACTTATTCTACCATGGTGTGAGATCACCCAAAAACTCATACTTGGCCTAAGCTCACCCAAAAACTCATTCTTGGCATGAGATCACCCAAAATATCATTATTCTACAACATTTTAAGGATATTTTCCATCCTTTTCACTCGTCATAGATCATGTCTATCCTTAATACATAACAAGAATAATCCCAAATCATCAAGAACAAGTGAGAAGGACAATAGGTTAAAACACAACACAACTCATACACTTCACCCCTAGGATCAATTCTTCTTCCTTAGTTTCCACACCCAATTTTTATCACTCCACACTTTTTCTTATCTCCTAAGCATGATTTTACCATCGATCTACATGGTTAATGAGTACACACCTCTTATCTAGTTTAGATTATTGAGTATTCACTAAACAACATAAAGTGGGGCTAATTATAGATAATAAATTACTCATTTGGGTACATTTCTAGGTCATGATCACATACCACTATTCATATGATTCCTAAGTGAGAAAACTAGTAATTGACATCTGTCTTTGGAATATTTTTAGTATTTCTACTTTCCTCTTTGGTCTTGCACACCCCACTACCTAGTTTGATCTTCATTACATTATCATTTTTGGCTCTAGACACTAGCACCCAACCGTAACGTCGGTGTGCGGGCTCCCCATCCCCTCTAGGTGCCCCCAACCTCTTTGTATCTTTCTCACCCCTTTTGGGCCTCTTTTATCTTTTGGGAATATTGTTTTCTTATGGGTTGGAATTTTAGATATCAATTTTGAAATTAAAACAAGGGAATAACATAAATATAAAGTTATGTGACCATAATAAAGGACAAAGCTCTAAGAATCTACTATCATCATGTAAGGTTGCATCTAAAGGAATTTCTTAGAGCATCAAAGAATCCATCTAGCTTCATTCATGAGAAAATGGATTGCATTTTATGCATACACACATAAGAGGGAAGTTCATTTTGACAAATATACATCTATCTACATTGTTACATCTAGCTATTTCTCTTTATTCAAAGACATCTTACACATGAGATTCCAAGGAACAATTTATAAACACATGCACATAGAACTACATGGAGTAAAATATGTGGTTTAGTTCTTGGTCAGAAGTTCACTCTATCGGGTGAACTCCACATAAGTCCGACTCCCCATTTTAATATTTTCCTTATTAGGATTAGATGTGTTTTGGGTTTTTTCAAGAGATCATTTGTTTTACTGGTTACAGTGAAATCTGCGGACATAGTGTGACACATAGGTGACCAATAATGAAGGTTAGAGACATTGATATGACACAATAATAATCATTTTTTGACGTCTTTCTCAGCTAGAAGCTCCTAACAGAGTTCTCCAATGCCTATACTCTCCTAACGTAGTCGAGGCACCCTAGTCTAGCTCATTCCAAAACTTCTATAAATTTCTGAGTGCAAGTTACTATAGATTTCTCCTTCTATTCATTTGGTTTATAATTCAAAACACTTTAGGATTTATTGCAAAATAAAATAAGTCTTCTATTCCCTCTCTTTCACCTATGGTTTTATTTTTATCTAATTTTTTTCTCGAGCCAAGTCTCAGTACTTTAGTGATTTATTTATTACATGTGATTATGAAATTATGAATTCATAAATTTAATATTTGTTAAATCACCTGGAACATGAAGAAGGAGATGGAGGTGTGATATTTAGAGATAATAATTCATGGTGGAGCATGATATAAATATGGTGATAGTGTACTTTAGGTGTATGATGAGTTCCAGAAAGGCTTTAGTGATATAATGCATTTATGAGGTCCTTAAGAAACAAGAAGGTGAGAAGAGGAAGTTTAACACATTTAAGTATTAATGGATGGATGGTTTGAGACCTATTTGTTCTATGTGATGAGTATGGATGGTTATATTATTTTGAGATGATGCTTCATGATAAGTTTCAATTCATTATGAAGAAGGATTTTCAAGATACTTTAGCTTTTGGAAAACCAGGATTTATAAAGTGTGTTTTTCATACAAAGGTTGACCTTTTGATGCTTATTGTGAGTTGTTTGATTTTCATGGGGACCTAATATATTTTTAATGTATTCTTAGGTTGATTATTAATGTTTCAAAAATATAATGAGGTGGTTTTATCATCACATTTTAATGAACGATTTTTAAGAAGATAAGTTAATTTGAAACCCTAGCTCAAAGTGCTCAAAGTGACTAGGGATAAATTGAGTATACTCGGCCTATTTTGATTCTCTTTTCAAAAGTGATGATATTATTTTGTATAGGACTCCTCCATATTTCCATAAAGGTAAGATAGTGCTTGTCAAAATATGTTGGCCCCACCTAAAAATGCTAGTTTATGAAGAAGTTCAGTTTAAGGAAAGATTTTCCAAAGGAGTTGAAAACTAAAATGAATTTTTTTAGACCTTGATTATTTGTACATGTCAATTATAGTTTTAGATCATGGTTGAAGTAAAAAAGGTAATGTGTGCCCCATTTATGAAGATTGGTTTTTGGGGCAGTTTGGAGTAGCTTATGGTAAAAGTAGAATTGCATGAGATATATGAGTTAGGACTCCATTAAAGTTGTGTTGTCATCTTGGTTAAGAAGATAAGTTGCTTTGAAACCCTAGCTAAACCCTAGCTCAAAGTGATTAGGGAGAAAGTGAGTATACTCATCCTATTTTTGTTTCTTTTTCCAAAGTGATGATAGTATTTTGTATATGACTCCTCAATCTTTCCGTAAAGGTAAGATAGTGCTTATGAAAATATGTGGGCCCCAACTGAAAATGCTAGTTTCTAAAGAAGTTAAATTTAAGGAAAGATTGACCAATGGATTTTAAAATTAAATTGAAACTTTTTTTAGACCTTGATTATTTGTACATTTAAATTATAGTTTCAGATCATGGTTGAATTAGAAAAGGTAATGTGTGCCCTATTTATGAAGACTAGTTTTTGGGACAGTTTGGAGTAGCTTGTGGTAAAAGTAGAATTGCAAGAGCTACAGGGAGTTAGAAATCCATTAAATTTGTGTTGTAATATTTGTTTAGATTAATTTCCATTTATATAACAAACTTGTGTTTTTGATATGGTATAAATAAGTTATGACATGTTCTTTGAGGGTCAAATATGGAAGATGTTTGATCTAGTAGGGTGTTAAGTAGCTTCATGAGGTAAGATGATGTTTTTGATTTGTTCACGATTGTTTTAGGTTTGTGAGTGTTTATACATCATGTATAATGGTTATAAATTCTTAGGTCAAGTTTGGAAGTGAATTTTTAGGTGATGGAGCAAGTTGAGCTCAAGCTTAGTTCTCGAGTCCTAGAAGGCTAAAGAAGTAGTTTACAAAGATGGTCTTGGTTGAAGGCCTTCCACTTGGATTTAGAAGGAAATATAATATGTTATGGAAAGTGGAACTAAACAGATTTCCAAGTATATAACTTTTTTTTTTTCTTTACGAGTTGATTTGATAGGTATTTCATGTCGGCTTTAGGAAGAAGGTTGTTTGGTTTTCGGATATGATTTATCGGGATGAATGAATGAAGTTAATGAGGATTGATATGATTGAATTGATGATTTATATCAATTAGATACTAAAATGAGATGAATTTTTTTAATATTTAAGGCCTTTATAGATCTTAGAAGTGGCAACAAGGGTGCAAATGGTTAATTTAGTAAAACTATTTCTTTGGGAAGCTTGATTTGGTGAAGAGAAAATATGGTATGGTTTGTACATATGGATGTCTCATGATATATAACTTAAATGGATGTGATCTATAGGTCATTATGATTACCTATAATTGTTACGTTCCATAGTTGATTTTTATTGTGTGCTCTTAAGGCCAAAAAGTGAAAACGGGGTGGTGGAAATAGTTGTTTAGCGAAGGATATGAGACTTTTGGTTTGTGTTATGAATTATTTTACTTTTGCAAGATAATTAATGACCATGGATGGTTTTTTTATGTTATATTACACATATGTGACTAATTTTGGATCTTTACTAATCATGTTTTTGGCATTTGTATTCTTAGCTCATCTAGGTGATGGGGTTTTGAGCATGTATAGTGGTTTTGGGCATGACCGACCTATATGGGTCCAATGTCAACATATTAATGAATGTATTGCAATGTTATTAAGTTTTTTTGTAAAATTAGTCATGATGGAATGACCTACCTTATATTTTCTAAAAGAAAAGTGTATAAAAGTGAAGTTTGAGTTCATTTTTTAACTAGTGTTCTAAGAGGGAAAATGCGACTTACATGAGATTGTGAAATCTATTTGAAGGAATAAAGAAGAATTTTATAATGTGTGAAAAATTATGCAGAAGGTTATATAGTATGTTTGAAAAGGTTAGAAGCCAAATCAGTTCATGAAAGATCAAGAAGGAGAGAGTTGAAGGAGAGAGCTTGTGATGAGGGTTTGAAGGAATTTAGAGCTGAGATTTGGGATCACAATCAAATGTGGTATAATCAAATTTTTAGTGGACAATCTTCTAAAAATATCTTATGATTATTCATATTCATAGTAGTCTCTTTTTTTATTAATGTCAACAAGGGTTTAGGGGTTGGTGCTCCTTGTGGGGTTGATGCCCCAATAAAGAAATATCTTGTGATGTGTAATACTCACTTGAGTATTTTTTGTGTGTAATATCGGGAAATTTTTCAGTGGGTTTTATTTCCTTTGAGGTTTTACCACATACATCTTGTTTATATGTGTTCTCTCTCATGTTTCAAGTTCATTTGAATGTATGATGCACACTTAATAAGCTAATATGGAATGTATGTGATTAAATGGATGTGTGATGGGTGTTGCTGCAACAATGGTAAATGAAGAAAAAAATTATAGGACTGATTCACCCCCTCAATCCATTGTTCTTCCAATAATTTTCCGATATCACTATGACCAAAATCTCTTTATAAGGTGTTATATCAAATCAAAATTGCTACTAGGAACTAAACATTCCATATTGTAAGCCACTAATTTAAATATAACCCACGAACATGGGTTATGAAGAAGAATACTTACCAAACTACTCAAATTCCTATAGATATTCCTTCTCATAAAAGATACAATTGGCAAAAATATCTCTTCACACATAACTCTAATTTCTTGAATGGAACAATAAGGAGACAAAATCTCAAGTATTAACATATGAACATGATTTCATTTGCTTGATGGGTATGACTACACCATCCTCAAGATAATTATAGGAATCTTACAACATAAGACACTAAAATGGATAACTAACTCCTTTCTTAGGATCATTGAAGTACTTTCCTTATGTCCTATAGAGGCATTACCTTTAAGGAGTAGTTACATGAACATCATAAACTAACATTTTTTTGTCCTTTTCTACTAGTAGTTATGAAGGGGACTTGGAAAAACTTACATCGGTGAGCATGCGCTATAAACACCATTACAAATTCCTTCCAAATCCTAAACTCTTGTTAAACCTTTATCTAAGTGAATTTCCTTTTTGTTCAACATGACCGAATGATTCCACCCTACATTCACTTGTTTCTAAGACAAATACATAATAGTTCCACTATGTCATATCACTAAAATGTTTCCAAATGAATACCATTAAATTTCATCCCTTTGAATACACTTATATTGTTATTAAATGATACGATTATCCCATGGTTAGCTCGTTAATTTAATTTAAAGACCCACAAACACATATTGTGGTAACTAACTAAGATACATGAGTTATTTTCTAAGATTTTCATGGCATGTAATTGGATTGTTTAACAAGGAATGTAATACTTGTTTGATCGTCTACTTGTGTTTATTTTGACTAATTGATTTCCTCCTAAATTCTATTTCTCAAGATGGTTCCATTTACACATCTATATAAGAAACATTTCCCTCCTATGGTGATGTACAGTTCCTAATTCAGAAGGCCTTATGTCACTGTCTTCATAAGAAACTAGTGTTTATTTCTCAATTGAGTAAAGAATCATCACCACATTATACATTATCTACAATCTCTATAGATACATGTTAACATGTGACTTAACCATGATCAATACAAATATTAGTTTGAAACTTATAATTTCTTTGTATTTAATGGTATATCATCCTTACACATATCGTTAAATCATATAACATTATTCCTTCACTACCATATAATGTCCTTTTTCTTTCCATTACCCAAAATTAACATGTTATTCTCTTATGTTCATGATGACACCTCGTTTTATAATTGTCTTGTATAATCTACCAAGTTCTTGAGTTGGATGATTATCTCGATTCTAAGACTACTTGTGAGTTCTTAATAGTTTGACACCTAAGAAGAGTCATGAAAGGATGAGGCCACTAAGGATCACCTAGATGATGAGATGCCCACTGAATCTACTCCATACTTGAGACAATATAGTTTACCTTGTGAAGTGAAGATGTTTCCATGGCTATTATATCAAAGAAAACTATTTAAGAGAAACACAAGGTAACCTTTATCAACTATATATCGAGTGGCATAACAACACATATCAATTAAATATTCACCTTCCCATTTCCAATTTATTAATATGGGTACAATGCAAGATGATAAGTGGGTTGACTAAAATGTCATGGAAAAACATAAAATCTTTAAGTCATTAACGGTGTAAAATAATCTTAAAGGATTGGCACATGAATTAAATAAATTATTATTCCTTACATGCTTATGATGACATAATTTTCAGTTTTAGATCATTATTCTACAACTATACATAATTATGAAAATATACCACGGTTAATAAAATAGACTATTCTACAATATAGTTTAATTACAAGGTTACAAATGAAATTTTACCATCAATTTATTTAACCCACGTATGTAATAGAAAGATCTCATCAATCTTTAATAATAAAATAAGTGGTATAGCTAAAATAACATGATATTCTAGTTCCATCCCGAATACACATTTTTAGTAATGAAAATTAAACCTAAATTTCCATCATTTTTTAATGCTACTTATACTACTTGTAACCTTTTAAGTTAGTGTAAACATGGTCAATGAAAAAGATTATGAAATAGAATTACCCTATGACTAACACTTTTCACATAGATAAAAGTTTCTATTTACTGATAAATTAAAAAACTTACACAAAACAAGGAGAGAAAATCACAATATCAAGCTAGAGAGAGATAAAGGGAGAAGAGAGAGAGAGATAGAAACTCCATATTTTCCACAAGCTATTTTTATTAAAAAAGAAATATAAGGGATTTCTATAGAGTCATGTGATAGTCTTAATAGAATTTCAATTAGTTATTTAGCTAGGAGAAGTATTTTGTGACAATTTTCTAATATTGCAACAAGTTTATAGGAACGTCTAATTTAGCCAAAGTGGCTGGAAACTAGGTTTGAAAAAACCATTTTTCTGAACTCAAACACACCGTGAGTAAATTTTCATCAATTATACTATTTACAACTTGGAGGTTTAAGAAGTTGATGGAACTTAGATCTAATGACCAACATTCAAATGGGGTCCTCTTATCTAGAGTTATTTGTCATGATCATGTCAGTTCACCTTGTCATCGAGTGACCAGAGGTGTATAAAACCCCCTTTAAAATAAGGATTCCAAGGTTATTTTTATCAAAAATAAAGTTTGAATAATATTTTATTAAATATATGTACTAGAAGCATGAGGTTAAAAAACTATGTTTCTTGACACGATGCCAAAATTGTGAGAAAAACCAAATGGAATTATTAACTCGAAGCACATATCCATCAACAGTAATATTTACTAACGTGCTCTTAGACTAGTGACAAACATTTTTCAAATGACTATCTGCAATAATTCTAGGGGTTGATGTGGCATCCCACATCACTAGTTAACATATTCAAGGCATCATTTCCTACCACGAGATTTAGAGGGGTGTTTTGTGCATCTAAGAAAATTTATGTTTTATTAAATTTTGTAAGAGTACAAGCATAAAAATATCATGAAGTCTCAAGTTTAAATTTTTTCATTTGGGTTTTCATTATTGTAACCCATCATCTACATTTAAATAGTTATAGGGAGTGATTCCAAGCAAGACTAACACTCAAAGTAATTCCTTCAAGTGCATAACCATAAGGTAAATTTAATGTTTTTGAGCTACAACACATTTCAAATGTTTTTAATACCAAAGCTATTTTTAATTTGTATTAATTTCCAAATAAAGAGAAAAGGAAAAACTATCAAAGAAAAAACATTCTATAAGTATAGAGATAACCATTCCTATTATCCAAAGAGTTGTGTGAAATACTATAGTCCAATTGAATGTATACAAGCAACAAGTCCACTTCAAGAGAATTCATTAACCAAGTACATGTAGATTGCATGTATTTCATGACCTATTTACCATTCGAATTGGAGCACATCTTGAAACTGTCATCTTTTATGGAGTTACACTTCTTTGGGGAATTTGGTCAAACAGATCACATACCTCCACATTTTGCAAATAAGATCCTTATGGATCTCCATAAAAAATATGACTTACTTCCTCAATCCTTGTTCTTTGATGGATCACCATACCCTATTCCTAGTTATTTATAACAAGATCATAACGTGCAGATCAAGAATCTATGTAATTTAGAGAGATGGCATATCGATGAGGCATTATGTGTAATATTTATTTATTTTCCCACTTCGCACATGTCTTGTTTATGAACCTCCATTCTCTATATTTTTTTAATAGAAGAAGATAAGGAGTAGCATTTGAATGCGTTTAAGATCCAAACAAAAATTCGAATGCCATCATCATTAATCCAAAATACTACCTCAATATTGTTTAGCACAAAAAATGCTAGCCACGTAGACCAATTTTTGTAGTTTCCTTAGGATTAAAAAACAAAAACAAAAATGAGACTTACAAAGTTAGGGTCTATTCCATGAGACAACATTTATTTCAGGTGTCTTCCATATATGTCCATGATACCATACTTCCTTTATGCATTTTTTCAAATAGTTCACGTGTCTTCCGTATGCATCCCGTATAGTACACTTCCTTCGTACATATGTATCTAATAGATTTCACTTGCAAACCTCCACATGGCCACTCCTATTCACCTATGTGTACACAGTAAAATATTCCAAACCACCATCATATGCCTATAAAACCCACTCGAGGATAGATCTTAGATCTTTCTCGATAGAAACATGGTCCATAAAGGCTGATCAGTGCACAAATGCATGATCATTCCTAAACCTAAAGGTCACATCACCACGGAATTTTATACAAACCCATATGTTCTTTACCCTCAATCATTAGATTTCATACAAACATATTTCCTTCATGAATTTTTATAAATGGTTCACTTACATTGTCTAGGCGTTTACATTTCAAAATATTATGAAACATTGCATCCCATTTCTTTAGGTTAGATTGTCATCCGGTCTATGCACCTTATGATTGCTCCCACATTTTGATACTTTTTGATGTGGCACTACCCATTGTCACATCCACACATAAATAAGTACCTATTTACCTAGCATGAAAATAATAACATTTTGATTTTCCTTGAGATATCTCTTACAAAATTATGTCCACACAAACAAATCCACAAAACCACCATAGGTTTAATTAACATGTTGAAGACAAAGCATATAGTTTCCTTAAGATAATTGATGAATCCAAAGAGGGTTATACGGGACTTGGTTTGGATCTCTCATGTTATTCCACCATCAAAATCTATCAAATTTCCTCTACAACATGCTTTGGTAGAAGCTATATGCTACACCAAAGTGCCCATATTAGCTCGACGAGAAGTGAAAGAAGGAAAATAAGTGCAAAGTCTAGTTTTCCATGCAACACCTAAAAAGATTCACTGAAATTTTTCTTAGCCATTTTTGTAATGGATCAACATACATTTTTCATGATTTCCTTTTTACGCATGAATAAGACAAAGCTAGCATAACGGGGGAAGGCTAGATTGGGTTGTAATATTTGTACTTGTCAACTTTACATATGTTTTTATTGGTTGAAGATATGTGGGAAAGTTCTAGCGGGTGATTGTGTGTGTGGGAAGACAAGTCAAACATGTCACATCAAATACCATCACCCACTTTACCCAAAACAAATCATTGACTTCATGGACAACCCGACCTCTACTTATATTATTTCTTTTATATTTAATTATATTTATCAATAACATATGTATGAAATACACTTTAAAATTTGATAATAATAATAATGTCATTATTTTTTTGGAATAGGGTAAAAATAGGGGTTCTGGAAGGACCTCATCCTTTTTATAAAAATCCCAATTGGAAAGATAAAGTAGTAAAACTTATAGAGAAAAAGCCTAAAGGAAAAGCAAAAAGAAGTGACTAGTAGTAGTGAATGAATTACATAGCATAGAGATTTTGATATCTTCCAAAACTTTCTTCATTGTAGCTAAAGCATTTTGTCTACCAAGATGTCCGCCAACTTCAAGAGATCGATGCGGTCTTTGATGATGTTGTCCCGGGTGTTATCAACATAGTCCTTATAGAATTTGAGGACTAGGAAGGATCTCTGGATTTTCCCGGGAATTATAGCCACGATATCATTTTCATCTATAGTATTGGAGGCTTCTTCCAGATTTCTCTCCTACTCTACCACCATATTGACATCTTCCATGACACCTTTTGAGAATCCTCAACCTCGGGGTTGTTGAGATTTTAGATAAATAGAAGATAGCCCTAAAAGGACCTCTCTGAATTTCTTGCTCGACCATGAATTTCAAAGACACCTCAAAAGTAACAACGGATGCGGTGGGAGGCCGAGGAGAGGTAATGGGAGAATTGTGAGGAGATAGAAAAGACGAATTATTTAGGAAAGGAGATGGGGAAGCGGAAAAATTAGTGGAATCTCCAATGATCATAACATGAAAATCAAATTCGGAGGGAATAATATTATGGAAATAGTGGCTATGAAGTGGGGTAGATGAGGAGGAGGGGAGAGCGGGTGGAGGGTGAGATGACACAAAAAGAGACGGGGAAAATTACCCAATTTGGGGGTGATTTGCAAGATTTATTTTGGGAAGACACATAATTGAAGAGTAAGTACATAAGGCAATGATGGAGAAGAGGACCCTCTCCTTCCCTATCTAGATTGATAGAAAAATTGAATGATTAAAAGAGAAAATAAGACAAATTTACCTATTTCCATGGCATAGATGAGATAGAAGGAAGAAATGTAGATTGAAGACCAATTTATATCATCCATCTAGAGTGAAATAGAGCATAAGGACATTGGAAACTCTATCGTAGGGAAGAACAATGGAGGCGTTCTCGTAATTAGATTGGTACTTCCATAATTTTTCCCTTGACTAAGAAAATATGCCATTTCCACTTTGAGAGATCACTTGAAGTAGATGTCACTTTGCCGGCGGGAGACCGGTGGCTAGAGAAAAGGAATTAGTCAAAATTATGAATTTGGTCTTCCCAATTTTCACTTTTCCCTATTTCCAAGAAGCTAAAATACTACTCGAGACTATTATCAAATGCCCTGAGATTCTCTCCATGAAGGTCATGATTCCGCCTCTTGTAAAATATCCTATATGTCATTTTTCTCCTAATTTTGTAGCAAGATACAACATCCATTCTCTTAATCGGTCACCCCAAATTGTAGAAAGTGAGAAGAATTAAAAAATGGCAGATGTGGACACAAAACAAATAGTAACTTTGTAAGCCTCTCGTTTGATATTCCACACACATGCCATCCAAAATGATAATTGAGTGTTACTAATTAATAAAAAATTGCACCATAAAGCCATAGTTAAATAATATTTTTATCACACATTCCCAAAACTCATAATTACAATTCCCATTAATGACCATTAGGGTATAATTATTGCTCCCCGCTATGAATATAGAGGAGAGATCCCTAGTCCTATTGTGGATGGTATCAACTTTTTCATTGAAGATGAAGCTATAAAGAATCCTCATATACACACTAAGCCTTTGGAGAATAATCATTAGATATAATGATAAGGAGTTCCTTCAAGAAGCTTTCAATCCAAGTGTTATGTTCATCTAAACTAACCCAAATATTTTCTACGAAGTCAACAACCTTGTTTCCTTCTCTATAAGCATGATAAAACTTGATCGATGAAAATTTTATTGAGAGCCACGATATCCTCGATTATATTTCAAATAGACCATTGAATATACTCCTTGGAATTTAGGATTTTTATGATATTTAAGGAATCAATCTCCATAATAAGCCACCCTTTGCCAATAATGAGAGAAAGTTCCAAACCTTTGAGAATAGCTAGAGTTTCAGCTCTATGATTAGTGCCAATTTTAAAGTTAGCTACAGTTACAGCAATAGGGAGGTGATATTGATCTCTTAATATGGCACCCCTTGAAGCACCCATATTTCCTTTAATGGCTCTATCTAAATCGATCTTAAACCAGCCAGGTGGAGGAGGAGACAAAATAACATTCGTTCTTCTTTACCGCAATAACTTCTCAAAGAAATAAAGATCTTCCCTTCGGGTTTGATCTGGATTGGATTCTAACTCATAACCTGGATGAGATAATTGAGAGTTGATGAAAGGTGGATATACGAGGAACGACCGTTTATATATTTTCTAAGAAGATTAGTGTGGTTAAGAAGAAACATAAATTCTGGAAGGTCAAAAAACTTGGAGATATTCGTGATAGAAAGAAACAACTATCCCAGAAGATCTTAGAGGTTACTACTGATATTGAGAAATTTGGAAGAACCACTACTCTTCATTAACACGAATATTCTTTGTTGAGTGATTATCACAACACTTTGGCAAAAGAGGAGATTTATTGGAGACAAAGGTCTCGATCTCTTTGGATTCAACAGGGGGATCAGAATACAAACTTTTTCCATGCTACAACTTCCAAACACAAAATTTTGAAAAAATTAAGAAACAGTTATCTACAGACAATAATGTTTTTAATTCTAAAGAGAATATTTCTAAGTATGTCATAAATTTTTACTCCAACCTTCTCCATGAATAATTCCCCTTGTGGAGAACACGATGTCGAAATTGTGCAACACATTCCCAAGCGATATCGAGATGAAATAAATAATAAGCTTACACAACCTTTCTCCATGTAGAAAATCTATAAATATATATTCACTATGAAATGAGATAAATCCACCGATCCTAGAAGTTTCCTTCCACTTTCTTTCAAACTTATTGGGAAATCATTAAGGAAGATCTCTTTGAGGCAGTTAATGAATTCCAAAGGAATGATTCTCTTTTGAAAGAATGGAATAACACATTCATAGATTTGGCCCCTAAATCTCTAGGCTCCAAATTTGTCTCCAACTTTAGGCCTATCAGTCTTTATAATACTTCCTATAAAATAATCACCAAAATGTTAGCTACTAGACTCAAACCTCTTATGATCATGCTTATCTCCAATAAAAAAATGGATTTATTAGAGGTGTTTTGATGCAAGGTGGTATCATTGTTGTTCATGTATCCATCCATTCGGTTTATCAATCCTAATCGAAGGGATGATATTCAAACTAGACATGAAAAATTATTTTGATTTTGTAAGTTGGACTTTAAGTAATCAAAGTGCTTAAATAATTTGGATTCTCGACAAATGGCACAAATTGATTTTTAGTTTTCTTTCTTCCTCTTATTTCTTGACTATGGTCAATGGTATGCTTGATAAGAACTACACAATAATATGATAAATAAACACCGAATAATAATAATATAGAAATTGAATTCATTCAGGATATAAATTACAATGATATAGGTTACATTTTATAATGTTTGATCTCCTACAAAGGTGGAGTCAAACTTAATCTTCAATCCCTCATGTCACTCTCCATGAATCTCTCAAACATCCCTAGGATCATTCACACTACAAAATAGCTACGTGAGTTGTTTATTCAACAACTTCACTCACACACAACTATTAACTATATTATTAATATGAGTTGTATTAACTCATTATTAATAATATTACAATTTATTAATAATGTCACAATATATTTGTAACATTCACTCCCCTATTGTTAACATTATTAATTCCCAATATACACTCCCCTAATGTTGACAAGGTAGAAAAAATAATCACACTTCCTTCTGCAGCTTTCCGCCTATGCGTGCTCATGATCTAGATGGTTTTGTAGGACAACCAACAACCTACAAGGATGGTTTTACAGGACAACCAACAACCTAAAACAAAGGATGGTTTTACAGACAACCAACAACCTAAAACAAAGGATGGTTTTACAGAAAACCAACAACCCAAATATCATGTTGTTGCTTTTCCTTTGTGCTTTTGTCTGTCCACTATGTCTTTCCTTCAGGAATCATGTATGAATAGAATAGAGGGAAAATTGAATAGAGGGAAAATTGAACATTTAGACCATTTTTCAGTTCCCCCCCTCAATGTGAATATTTCATTTATTCAAATAGAACTCTGAAATCATACTGCAAATCTAAAATAAAAGAAAACACACATACACACACACACACACACACATACCACCATAACTTCATGCGGCCCCATCATTGGTGACTAACGGGAGGTTGTTGATTGACCTCTAGCCTCTGTTTCCTCCTTCCTCCATGAATCATGTTGCTTAATCAGAAAATTGGATGTTCAAGCTCAAATTTGCACCACCTTTAGTCGATGCATCTTCCCCACAAATATTCGCTTTGGTTCTTAAATTCCAAAGCGGGGTCCGGGGTAGCAGCCCCAATGGAGACAAGGCGTGCCCTTGCAGGTCTTGGGGCGCGCCTAGGCGTGCTCCCTATCACGGTGCGGGGTGGGGTCAAGGGGCGAATCCCTTGAAGCTAGGCACATATCCTTCTTCAACGTCATCAAAAATATCATCAGAACTGCAATATTATTCATCTTATTCTCCCAAAAATAGACGTGGTGTTCAACCGAAAATGCGTCGTGAGGCAATTTTTTTAAACAATATTTTAACATTGACTCTTGACTTGGCTTGACCTGACCGCAACTAACCTTTACATTAACACTTATAAAAAAGACTATTGAAAAAGACTCTTTTAACTTATTTGACAATAATAAATTAAAAAAAAAATAAGGACCTTTTAAATATCACTTATATTGTAAAGGACTTTTTTAAAGACACGATACACTTACTATATTGAAATTTGGAGCTCACCTATCAGTGCACTCTTAATAACGAACAATAGAGACAAACGTGATACAATTACAAAACAAATGACAAAGTTTTTCACTCTTGACAAAAGGAAAATCTAGAACAATAAAATAATGACCCATAAAACAAAAAACAACTACACCTTTAAAAAAATGACATACGTGGATACTACGGAAGTTGCATGGAAATGCATACACGGGTGGACGACTTGAACCAGCCAGCTGATTGTAAAACTCAGGCGAAATGAATGACAGAGATTAATTGTTGATAGCTCAAGCTTGGTGGTAAATGAGAGAACGTAGCTGGATACGTGATGAAGTGCCAGGCGGACTCTTTTATAAATTTGTTTCCTCAAGCACACAAACAGACTGCCAAATTTTTACTGCAGAATCTTCCTCAGACTAATTCCCTCGATAAGATTCTTAGATCTGCGCTTTTACGTTTCTTCCAAGTGGCTTCTATATTACGAGAATAGACGATCCAGTTTGAAGAACAACTACAGATCCAATGCGGATGTTGACAAATATGACATGCACATGTGTATATAATCCTTCACAAAAAATGAAACACATCCACAGTCCAACAGAAAATTCACGCAAACTCAAAAGAATACTAGGAAAATCTGAATGTCGCTCCGCATAATTTATCACAAAGAAGAATGGGTAGATCTCATAGACTACACGTGGCCACAAACAGACTGAGAATATTAAAGCAAACAATCACCGAATTGCAAAATTATGACCTGCAAATTTCTAAATCCATGCACTTGTATAAAAGATCCACTGAAACTCAATCCAAATATGAATACAATGCCTGATGTAGCTCTATTGGCAGCATTGAAATCTTTTGAAACCGAACCAATCAAATCACTGTCAAAGTAATCTGAATGATGTAATATATATCAAGCCAGATGCAAAGTGAAGAGTACGGCGAGTGGAAGACAGATGCAAAAACATACATGGGTTAACTGGTGCACGAGTATGGTGAATCAAAACCAATGTAATAACACAGGTTAATGCTTAATGTATCTTGGACAATATATTGGTTGAGATATGCATTCACCTTGATACTACTATGCAAATAAATGGCTTTAGAACACCTTTTACAAAAGGCAAAACACTGTTTTACTATGATTTGTAACTCAAAATTGATAATCTCTTCATTAGCCGGGTCAGCCAAGAACCACAGTGGCTCTTCCCCGTACAACACATCACAACTCCATTATTGAACTGGTCACCTGCTCTGATACCACTAGTAAGAATTGTACAATAATATGAGAAATAAATATCGAATAATAATAATATAGAAATTGAATTCATTCGGGATATCAATTAGAATGATAGAGGTTACATTTTATAATGTTTGATCTCCTACAAAGGTGGAGTCAAACTTCATCTTCAATCCCTCATATCACTCTCCATGAATCTCTCAAACATCCCTAGGATCACTCACACTACAAAATAGCCACATGAGTTGTTTATTCAACAACTTCACTCACACACAACTATTAACTATATTATTAATATGAGTTGTACTAACTCATTATTAACAATATTACAATTTATTAATAATGTCACAATATATTTGTAACAATGCTGGTAAGATTCTTTAATAGAAGTTGAGGTGTTAGGTAAGGTGATCCTCTATCGTATTTTCTATTTTTTCTAATAGCTGATGGTTAAAGCCACTCTCTTGATGATTCTATACAATCTGCCGCAATTTAGTATCAATATCATGACCAAAAATCCTTCAAACTACCCCTAGCGAATTCTTTGATGATATGCTTGTCATGGGTGTTGCTTATGTCATGGAAGCCAAGGTTTTGAAAAGAATTCTTGACTAATATCAATCTTCCTTGAAACAAATTATCAATTTCACTAAAATATGCATTGTTTTTCTTAATACTCTAGCCTATAGATAGAGAATAATGCCATTATTATTACTATATAATTTCTTGTTAATATTATGAAACTACAATATAACGAGAGAATGTGGACCCAAGACACCATGAGCGCTAAATGAAATCCATAATGGTGATAAGGTAACATAATTTAGACACAAAATCACACACTAGGGTACATTTTTAGGTCTTAATCACATACTACTATTTAAATGATTCCTAAGCAAGAAAACTAGTAATTTACATCTAGTTTAGGCCTCTTTGATCTCTTTTTGGTTTCCTCTTTGGTCTTGCACAACCCACAACCCATTCTAACCTTAAATCATTTATATTTATTAAGTCTGGACACTAGTTCCCGAGAATGGACGCTTGACGCCCTCGTCCCCAGGGCTCTCCCGACTTCTTTGTATGTTACTCGCCTCTTTTTGCCTCTTTTATCTTTTGGGCCAATTATTTTCTTATGGGTCAGCATTTAGTTTTCAATTAAGAAATCAACCAAGGGAATCATATAGATAAAAATTTATGTGAGCATAATAAAGGAGTAATCTATAAGCATCTTATACTATCACCACCTAAGGTTACATCTAAAGGCATTGTGAGAGCATCAAAATATCCATCTAGCTATCATTTAAGGGACAAGGGACTGTATTTTTACATACATGCATAGAAGGGAAATTTACTTTTCCATCCATAGAGCTACTTACATTCATGACATCTAACTATTGCTTGACATTCAAACATCTTACACAAGAGCTTCCTAAGGCACAATTCTATAGACACCCACACAAAACTACATGGAATATGAAATGTAGTGTAGCAATCGGTCTTAGGTTCACTCTATCAGGTGACTTCCGTGGTCAGTCTGAATCCCCATTTGCATCTTTTTATTTTTAGGATTTGATTTCTTTTGGGTTTTTACAGGAGATCATTTGTTTTGCAGATTACAGGAAAATTCGGTGGACATACTTGACATACAGGTGACCAACAACAAATATTAGTGACAACCTTGCGACACAATAATAATCACTTTCTAACCATTTTCATAGACACAGGAGCCCAGAAGAAGAATCTGGTGCCTAGGCTCCCTTGACCCAGTCTAGATGCCCCGATTCGTAGCTCCAACAACTCCAAAATTTACCAAACATAGTTGCAACGGTTTTCTCCTCATGTTTATAAATTTTCCAGTCTGTCACACTTCATGATTAATTACGAAAAATAGTTCAGTCTTCTATTCCCTCTCTTGCACCTAGGGTTTCATTTGTATCTAGCTTATTTCTTAGGTCAGATATGTACTTTAGTGTTATAATTTGCATATGTTATTGTGTAATTAGGATATCACAAAATTTACTATTTTTGTTAAATCGGGTATGATATTTTTGAAAAAATTAACATATAGTGAAAGCCCCAATAAATTTTAATAACCACCCAAGTTATGCTTTTCGACCAAGTGTGTCATAGTAGGACACTACAATTTCTAATGTTGTTTAATATGCCTCTTAATTTATTTAATATGGTTAAAATAAGGATTAACATAAAGAATAAATGATAAGGCTTCTCAAGGAATTCTTACATAGTTATTAATATGATGGATGTCCTATAATAGATGCTCTGGTAATTCTTATAGCTATAAATGAAGGAGTTTTCCAAGATCTAAATGTACTCACAACAGATGATATTAGATTATGTCAAATATATGCCAATTATAGTAAAAATACATTTTTATATTTAGAGGAAAGGATGAACCGACTACCCCCACAATTATATGTTGTTAGCTCAAGGGGTAGCCAAATATTGTTAGAGGAAACCATCACCAAGGTTTTCACAAAAAAGCAAGAAGAAAGGACAATGAAAGAATTTACAAAGTACTGTCATCACCAATCCGGCACTATGATAATTCTTCACCGGGAACTCCTTGTTCTATGATTATTTACTAATGCACAGCCTTTAGTTTGGTGGATGTAATTTGGAAACAAAACAACAAACATAACACAAGAATACCATAGACTATAATAAGAAGGAATGATGATAAATCTGAAATATCAGAGTAAATTATAATATTAACATGAAATTGTTACAATCTCACCCATGAGGTACTTCAAGTGTTATTGACTTCACTTGCCTTTCACCAAGACTATGGGAGAAACTTTACAATTACACCTCTTAATGGCTTCTTCAACACACCTTTAAACTGATGGCTTCCTTTGCACACTTCCTATAATATTTCTCACTACTTCCTTCTATGCTAAATGAGGGGGGTGGCCTCTTTATTTATAGACTTCTAGGCTTATCCATCTTATCTCTAAGATAGGATAAGAAATCCACTCTGACGAATCATATTCCATACCTTAACTCTTATCTGTACATGTAAGCTTATCTTTTAAGATAAGATAAACCTTATCATTCACATGGGTTCCACATTTTTAGAATTTTTACAAATAAAATATACAAAATATTTATGACCTCACTCCTTGTCCTTATTACCAATATAATATTTCTAATTCCTAATCATGTAGACCCTACTTCTCTTCTTACCCCAACTTTGACATTTTAACATTACTGGACCACTTACGACAACTATTTACTTTTTACCACAACATTCCTATTGTACTTTTAACTATTTCCGTACTATACATTATTGGCGGCGTAAATCTTGTGGCGCCGTTATCTTCTATCGGATGCTACTACTAATTATACTTAACAACATCCTATTCCTAATACATACATTAATGGAATAGAAATTACAGAGGAAAATTTTAGTGTCGACATCTTCCCCCTTCCTAGCTTCTACTCCATCTTCGGAGTAGACTCTTCTGGTGCTTGGAAAATCTTCAACTTGTCGTGGTTGACCCATTTCGTAATGGGAGTGCCATCCAATTCCTCTAGTCGGTACGTACCATTTTCATGCACAGCTGCTATTTTGTAGGGCCCCATCCATTTTGGAAATTTTCTGTCTTCTTTTTTTTGTATTTGGAATCATATACTAGAACCAAGTCATTCACATGAAATGGAGACCACCGTATCTTTTGATCAAAGTGTTCCTTCTGCTTCATTTTCTTCTTATAGCTTGTATCCTTAGCTATTTCCCTCATTTCCTCTAGCAAATGAAGATGTACCAACCTTTCTTTTACTGAATCACTTTCATCCATTCTTTCATTTTTCATTACTCTGACCATGGGAATATCAAACTCAATAGGAAGAACTGGATCAATGCCATAAGCCAACCGAAATGGGAGTATCTGTTGCTAAATTTGATGTTGCCCTATATGCCCACAATGCTTGCATGAATCCTTTTATCTCATTTATGTACTGCAAGGCTGCATCTTTTGCTAGAATTTGACACAACACAAAATTTGTTCGTTCCACCTATCCATTTGTGCTTGGCTTGTATGTTGTTGCCTTCCCGTGCTTAATAAAAATTTATTGACTAGGATTCTACCACCTCATTAATGAAGTGGCTTCCTTGATCATTACAATTTCTAATGGACAACCAAATCTGGTGACAATGCGTTCATATATGAACCTTGTCACTTCATCCATGGAAGTTGTTTTCAATGGCCTAACTTCAACCCACTTGGTTAAATAATCATGGCAACTACAATATACTTATTTTGGTGTGAGGTAGTTGGAAGTGGACCTCTGACAATGTCTATTCCCCACTTTTCAAAGGGACCAAGTGGAAGAATAGGACATAATGAAGTCGATGAAGTCTTACGGTTACCATGTGTTTGACAAATATCACATGTCTTACAATAATTATAACAATCTTTAAAAAGAGTGGGCCGGTGATAACCTTTGCATCCAAGATCCTTCTTCTTTGTAAGTTGTCTAGAGAAGTGCCCTCCACATGTACCATTGTGAAATTCTTCTAGCAGCTCCTTCCCTTGATCACGTCCAACTACCCTCTTATCTCTTGTCCATCGTGTCCTATTCGAAATAATACTCCATGCGAGAATAGAATATGGATGACCGACTTGAGTAATCTTTCTCTTATTCTTTGCATTGGCACCATCACGAAACTTGAATTCATTCGGATAATTCCAAATATCTATGTATTCACCAGGGATTGTGTCGAGGATAACAATGCTTTGCATCGGGAAATCATCATCATCACAAGATGATCCTAAACCATCATAGGCTCGAGAGAGTGAATCAGTATTGACATGCTTCTTTCTTGGACTATCTATAATATCAAATTCAAATTCTTGTAGCAAAATTATCCATCTTGCTATCCTCCTTGATGGGTTAGGCTTATTTACAATATATTTTAGAGCACGATGATCTGCATTCTGACTAGAAATTTTGTCCCTAGAAAGTAATTCCTAAACTTCTTTACAACAAAAATGATAGTCGAGCCTCTTTTCGATTCATGGTATAGTTTACCTCAAGACTTTGCTCATTTGTCTGCTCCCAAAGTAAATTGGATGTTCATTCCCATTTTCATCCTTTTGGCTCAAAGTACTTCCTAGTGCTGCATCTAAGGCATCAGTGTACACAATGAATGGCTTGCTCCAATTTGGATTCTTTAAAACAGGTGAAGACACCAGGGCTTCCTTCAATTGTCCAAAAGCTTCATGCGCCTTATTTCCTGGTTCATAAGTAACATCCTTCTTCAAGAATTGGGTTAGTGGTTGTGCAATCTTTGAGAAATTCTTGATGAACCTTCTATAGTACCCCACATGGCCTAAAAATGATCTCAACTTACTTCTATTCATAGGAAATGGTAATTCTTTGATTTTTGAAACTTTATCGAGGATCGCACAATACCATCTCTGGATACAACATGCCCTAACAAAACACCTTTAGAACATCCAAAGACACACTTTGTAGGGTTTAGTGAGGCTTGTGCTTCATCTAACCTTTGAAATGTTGTCTCCATCTGGTGCAGGTGGTCTAACTTGCTCCCATAGATGCAAAAATCATCCAAAAATACTCTGATGAAGGTCCCAATGTAGGGTTCGAACACCCTATTCATCAAACGCTGGAATGTTGCTGGAGCATTACACAACCCAAAAGGCATAACTCTATAAGTGAACGTGGTATTCAATTGATCCTTCTCTCTATATCGAACTTGGTTGTAGCCACTATATCCATCAAAAAACTATAGCACTCTGCCAGCCTACTTCGTCCAAGACCGATCTCAAAATGGAAGAGGGTAATGATCCTTCTTTGTTGCCTTATTGAGCTTCTGTAATCAACAAAATGCGTAGCTTCCCATTCTTTTTTATTGAGATCATAATGGGAGAAACCCATTCGAATTCTCCACAAGCAAAAATGAATCCTGCATCAAACAACTTATCTATTTCTTCTTTTACAGTCTTGGAAAAATTAGGATTCATTCTATATGGAATTTGCTTTATGGGCTTAGCACCATCTACCACTCAATAGAATGTTCTACCCAACTTACTTGACGGAGTTCCTTGTAATCAAAAGTGAATATGTGTATGTACCTTGAAAGAGCCGGAGGTAGGATTCCTCCTCACTCTCCATCACAAAGCATCACCAATCTTTATTTGTTGGAGACGATCATCAAATTATTCTTCGAGATAATTTTATGGGGTCATGAGTTGGTGTGATTGGAAGGATATCCATGACTGAAACATCAACCTCACTTTCTTCATCTTCGTGTCCACTTCACTCGGTACTAGAGTAATCGAGGATGTCCAATCATCGCTTTCATCACTTGAATCCACAGTTATGCCTTATGATGTTGAGGATCATGTTTATCTTCACCATCTCTCTACCACGTCCAAGTGTCATGAAACCTTCATTCCAGTAGTTTCTTGCATGAACTCTCATTATCCATGGTCTTCCCAAAGCAAAGATTGGGTACATGTGAATACCATTTTTCATCACTTGAAAGTATACCACACATACAACACCCATAACAGATATTGCCACATTTGAAACTACACCTTCTGGTTTAGTTTTTCCTTTATTTAATGACCTTAACATAAGTGTTGAAGGGCGATCAATTTTTAAACCCAACATATTCATTACAGACTCGGTCATTACATTAACTGCAGCACCTCCATCAACTAAGACATCATGAATTGAAATACCATTACATAATACCTTAGCTTGTGGAGCATAGGGATCCGCCTCTGCCTCCAAAACAGGGACCTCAACCTCCTTCCTTCGTCGAGCATTGAGTCCACTTCGCAACTCCCGCCTCTTCTCAGAAGACATAGCCAAGATTTGACCATATGTAATATTTGCAGGCCTTTTGGACAGATCTTACAAGATGGAGTATGGTCCTTGCCCTTGTGAAATCAGAAAATCCTGCACACCCAACTTTCTTCTCCTATGTTTCTTACTAGTTTCTCCTTTCATCTTCTTAGGATCATTTCCATCTTGATTATCTTTTTCTTTCTTTCTTTTTGTTACAAACACATCTACTTCATTATTTCTTCTCTTATCTACTACATCAAAAGAATTCACAGGTGCTTTTCCTTTATCATTATCTCCTTTACCAGATGTAGAAGCTCTATCTAGAAAATTATACTTATAATGACCCTTTTTATAACAACCATAACATACAACTTCAGAAATATTTCTTTTTGGACCTCTATCTCCTCCCTGAGAACTAAATTCTTTTCATTGAAGAAGTTTAATAGTTAACTGACCCATCTTTTTTAGCAGATCTTCATACTCAGTAGATGTACTAGGAGAAATATTTGTGCTCACCGGGAGTGGTTGTGGATTCTAGACCAAAGGTGCTGGTGTAGGCTCTACTTTAGCAACAATTTATTTGGGCTCCTCTTCCATGCTTTCTTCTTGCCTTCTTGCAATCTCCTTTGCTTGTTCAATGGTAGTTGGGTGGTCATACTTCACTCGTTGTCTGATCTCTAGCTTCATCCCAAGAATTAAGTGCTTACAAAGGAGATTATTCATGTCGTTCATCAACTCATCCACTAATCCTTCCTTCTAGATCCGGGCATCGAGCTTCCTCCTTAGCTCTAGAACACAAGCATGATAATCCCTTATCTTCTCCTTCTCTCCTTGGGATAGCTTTGTGATCTCGATCATGAGGCTTGCATATTTCTATTGTTCACCAAATTCTTCAAGAAAACTTTCAGTTAATAAATCCCATGAATTTTTCACATTTTCACCTAGTGTTTTAAACCACCTAAGTGCTGAACCATCCAAAAAGGTAGGAAAAAATTCAGTCCATTGTTCCCTTCTTATAAGGCCATTACAAATACAAGATCGTTTAAACTCTTGAATGAAAGAGGAAGCATCTTCATTAGATTGGGCTGAAAAAACAAGAATCTTCCCCATTTTCAAAAGTAACCACCGTAAAATACTAACCCACAAGTACAATCAACAAGACTTATGTGCACAAATAATTGGAATCACCGTAATAGAAAGTGAATTTACACCTTTCTACAAGAAAATAGAAATGACCATGGTAACTATGGTAAAACTTGACTTCTTCTGCGGTAAAACTGACTTTCTTTGTGGTAAACACTATTCATAGTAAAAAGTGAAGTTCTGTGGTAAATACTATTCATGGTAAAAAAATGACTTTCTTGTGATAAATACTATTCACAAAAAATGTCTTTACCATGGTAACTACTATTCACGGTAAAAATGAGTTTACCATGGTAACTACTATTCACGGTAAAAATGACTTTACTATCGTAACTACTATGCACGTAAAAATAAGGTTACCCTCCAATTGATTTTTGACTAAGTGGGAATATCTCTCCAGAAAATCCACCAACGAGGAATGGTCCCGGCAATGGAACCAAAATGTCATCACCAATCCGGCACTATGATAATTCTTCACCGGGAACTCCTCATGCTATGATTATTTACTAATGCACAGCCTTTAGTTTGGTGGATGTAATCTGGAAACACAACAACAAACATAACACAAGAATACCATAGACTATAATAAGAAGGAATGATGATAAATCTGAAATATCAGAGTAAATTATAATATTAACATGAAATTGTTACAATCTCACCCATGAGGTACTTCAAGTGTTATTGACTTCACTTGCCTTTCACCAAGACTATGGGAGAAACTTTACAATTACACCTCTTAATGGCTTCTTCAACACACCTTTAAACTGATGGCTTCCTTTGCACACTTCCTACAATATTTCTCACTACTTCCTTCTATGCTAAATGAGGGGGGTGGCCTCTTTATTTATAGACTTCTAGGCTTATCCATCTTATCTCTAAGATAGGATAAGAAATCCACTCTGACGAATCATATTCCATACCTTAACTCTTATCTATACATGTAAGCTTATCTTTTAAGATAAGATAAACCTCATCGATTCACATATAGGTTCCACATTTTTAGAATTTTTACAAATAAAATATACAAAATATTTATGACCTCACTCCTTGTCCTTATCACCAATATAATATTTCTAATTCCTAATCATGTAGACCCTACTTCTCTTCTTACCCCAACTTTGACATTTTAACATTCTTTGGACCACTTACGACAACTATTTACTTTTTACCACAACATTCCTATTGTACTTTTGACTATTACCATACTATACATTATTGGCGGCATCGTACTAGAGCGCCATTATCTTCTATCTGGACGCTACTACTAATTATACTTAACAACATCCTATTCCTAATACATACATTAATGAAATAGAAATTACAGAGGAAAATTTTAGTGTCGATGATTACCTCAAATAGTCCGTGATCTATTTTATCAAAAATATTTCAAATTAAAACAAGAAAAAAAAATCTAAGGTCATTGGAATCATATCCCAAGCCAAGGATAAAATTGAGAATATTGAGGCCCTTAAAGAAATAAAAAGAAAGATTATGGCATATAAAATGTTTATATTGGAAAAATATAATAGGCACTTTAGGAATCATATTATTGATCCAAATAGGATTGATATGGACTAAAAGATCTATAAATATGCCTTCATAGCTTCCAAGAATGGAACCACATTATCAACTCTAATCTGAAAAGGGCCCATTGTAAAACAAGAAGAATGAATGATTACTAGAAATGTTCTAGGGGAACACATGGCGATGTACGCAATTGTAACATATTAATTGAAATCAATTTTAAGGGATATTTTCTAGAAGGCCATCTCTCTAACATGTCTTCTTTATCCTATGTTATTATAGTATTGTAACGAAAGTGGAATAAGGGATACTATTATATATAAATAGACATGTATACCTCCATTTCAAAGGGAGGCGAACTCTTCATCATTAACAAAATATGTTTTAGGAATTCCTACAAGTTTAAATTAGTTGTCCTCGTATCCATCTTCTACATGTATCTTTATGAAGTGTTATTGACACCAAAATAATTTCTATGCTTTTATTTTCGGTCTTTAAATTGTTATTCTCCAAGTTTAATGAAAGTGTGGAAATAGTAATTTGAATACTTAAATATAAGTGCATTCGAAATCTAGATTATTTGTTAAATTTATGGTCAATTTTATAGTCACATTTTTAATTTCCTTTGTGTCTTTACATGAGTAGTATGTCAATTTATGTATGAAACAAATTGATTATTAATGGTTATGTTAAAGCATACCGTTTTAATTTTTTGATGAAAAGGATATTAAATTATATTAATGTAATAAGATATAAGATAAATTTTAATAAAAAAGAGGGCGGTATGAGAACATGCCCCAAAACCACAAACAAAGCTAGGCCGAGCCTATAACAACAAGAGTCAAACTAGGCTAAGCTTCCGGGAGATTACAAAAAAAAAGGCATCACCTAAAAACATTTTTAAAAAAACACTATCAAGAATCAACAACAAACATGCCCGAGGCCACCCAGGCGGCGAGATCTCAATCATTCGGCCACCCCGAACTAGGCAAGTCCTTGTCATCATCCGAAGCTCCCACTAGCTTTTATTTATTCCTTTGGGTCTGCTTCCCCATGCATAGGAATGACGAGGCTGAGGCGAGGGAATTTTTATGATGGTGGAGCGAGCGGCGGTGGGTGCTAAGAATCTTATTGCAAAGCGGTGAAAGATGGATATCCCCACCCATGATGGTGAGGTGTTGAGCCTCGAGATATGATTACAAACCCAACTCTGCTTGGTGAGTCATGAATGTGGCAGAGAGCCTTGGCCATGGCGGTGAGCTGAGAGTGACTACATTGATGTAATAGCCCCAAAAAGCGGCGGAGTGCGGCGAAAGCATGATGTTGAGATTGGCTACGCCGGCCACCACAGGATGAAGGTGAGGAGTACCTAGTGGGAGATTGAGGCACTCGGAAACATTGGACGGGGCTCGCCCCCCACTAGTGCAGAGGGTCTGGAGGTGATCCACCTCCAGCACCACCTTGTTTTCCTGAACTTGAATCTATAGAAGCACATTAGAGATCACCATAGATTTATTATAAATCAAGAAATATTGATCAACTACAAAATTAACAAAGAAAA
Organism: Taxus wallichiana var. yunnanensis; assembly: GCA_018340775.1. Lineage (NCBI taxonomy): Eukaryota > Viridiplantae > Streptophyta > Pinopsida > Cupressales > Taxaceae > Taxus > Taxus wallichiana. The sequence continues at coordinate 255,091,097 of CM031233.1, forward strand.
AATCATTTCTTTCTTTCCATATCCAAAATAGAATCTCCCCTCGAAAACATGCCAAATATGGGTGAACATAGGTAGAAGTTTGGGATTATCTCCCAAGAGGATATGCTACCAAGTGAAACAGTGGGGTCGTGAAGGAAAAAAATGAATGGATCCAGTTCCAGGAAATTTGAGCTTTGGGACAGAACCAGAAGACATGCAAAAGTGTTTCCAAATGTCCACAGAAGGGGTAGTTGGGATTCGGGATCCCAATTTGAACAAGACGAGCCTTGATAGGAAGGCCTTGGTGTAGAATACACCAAAGGAAATGAGAAATTTTGGGCTCCACACATATAGTCCAAACAGTTTCAAATTGCCTACCCTAGGTAGACAAAGTGGCGTGAATTCCCAACGAGTATTAAGTTTTTCCACCATGGGAAAATGGGGCAAGAGCCAACGATAGCCTTTATTGGATTTGTAGTTACAGAAAGGAGTATCGGCATACCACTTCCAATCTATCCACCATGGGTGAGAGGAATGCACAACAATCTTATGCAACATGTGATTAGGAACCGAATTGATCACAGTAGTGAAAGTATCCTGATCTTGGTTGGAAAGATGAAATAGAGCTTTAAAATATGGCCAAGAGAACTAGGATTGAGCGTTTTGTAGAAGAAGTCCTCGATGGTATGAATTTCATACTTAAATAATTTGAGGATGGAGATTCACGGACCTCTGTTAAGCATTTATCTTGGGATTGAAAAATCAAAGGACCACTAGAGAGATTGTTGATTGAGAGAAATCCCATTACAAAATCCATCCCCCTTCCACAAAATCTAGGGTTTGACACATTCCCACGCTTTCCAAATACTCTTAAGCACAAAGGTGCCAACAATTTTGACAGGCATAAGAGTGATGAGAAAATTGACAAACCCTAAGCCTTTCCATGTAGGGCGGCCATAAGGAGAACCTTCCACAATGCCATGTCATATGAGAACTTTCCAAGCTTCTTGGCTAGTAATGCTTCTGATAATCCACTTAGCACAAAGAGATTTCCCTTGACGTTGAATGTGAATAAGCCCAAGGCCTCTAGAATTGTGAGGCAAACAACAGATATCCCAGGCTACTGATGAAAACCTTTGCTAGTAGAAGCATTAGCCCATAAGAAATATTTGAGTAGTTTTTCCAACTTTTGAATGGAGGCTTTAGAAGGAACCCAACAAGATGAGTAGTAAACATGGGTGGTTGCAAGAACTTTAGAGCATATTTGGAATTTTCCAACCAGGGATAAAGGCCTAGTGATCCAATATTCCAATTTTTTCACCACCCGTTGAATGACATAATGCCATAGTTCAACCGGGAGGCTTGAAAAGAAAAGGAATACCTAAAAATTTTAAAATCTCACCATGTTGCAGAATTTTCCAATCAAAGGTGGCAAGCCAATCAAAAGGAAGGAAAGATTGTTGGTAACACTAGGTTTTTTTGCCATTGAATGGATGAGTCGAAGTTAGGTAGAAAGTATCCAAACATTGCATAACATTACGAATGTTGGTTTCATCCTCAATAAGTGTAAGGAAGGAATCGTCCACAAAATTCCCATTGAGAAGTTGTGAATTGGGCTCATCAGAAGCGATTCCATGAACAAGACCCTATGCTTTGGCATGAGCTAAGAGATAACAAAATCCTTTGGACACCAGCACATATAGTGTAGGGGAAAGAAAACCTTTTCTAATAGACCGAAAAATCCCAAAAGGCTTTAAGCTGAGGCCATTAATAGAAATTTGAGCAGAGGCATCTGCAAAAAGCATATTGATGGATTGAATAAAAATAGGTCTAAATCCAAGGGCCTGAAGCATGACGAGAATGAATGGCCATTAAATTTAATCACAAGCCTTCTCAAAGTCAATCTTGATAAACATGACGCCCTGATGAGATCTGTGATCCCATTCCATGCCTTCCCACACCACGATGATGTTATCCAAGATGAAACGTCCTTGTATAAAGCCTATTTTCTCTGGCTGAATAATAATAGGTAGAAGATTACGTAATCATAGATCTAATGTTTTGCCAATGATTTTGTAGGAGACATTAAACAACATAATCGGCCACCAAGAAGTGATTTTCTCAGGATCTCCTTATTTAGGTATAAATTTTATGTTTCCCTTATTAATGCATGGCCCTAGGGATTGGTTCTAAAATCCTTCAAGATAGACCTGAAAAAGGTCTTGCCCGACAGAATCCCAAAGAGCTTTATAAAATTCACAAGGGAATCCATCGCAGCCCAACACTTTATCATTAGCCATTTGCAGAGTGGCTTCATGGAGGTCTTCAATGGTGAGCATTATTTCACATATCACCTTTTGAGCCTCTAATAGTTTGCTCATGGCACAACACCCAAACATTGATCAAGAGTAGCTCGGTGAGCTGCAGAGGGTGGCTGAGCTTGAAATACGAGCTTGTAATGACACACAAAGGCTTCCAACATAAGTTACGGGTCAATAATCTAAGATCCATTTTCCTCGATGTGATTGGATCTATTGAGAAGGATTTCTAGCTTGGAGAGAAAGAAAGAATTATTTCAAACCTAATCTCTAATATTGAGTTAATGCATCCGAGCCCAAATCTGAGTGCCTCTGACATTATAGTTATCCGCAATTTGGATTTAATGCTAAAGCATTGTAACTTGCAATTGCAGAATTTCGAGAAGAAGGATCACGTTAAAGCACCACCATCACCCCAATGAGAGCTTAGGTGTTAGTGGTGTATGAGTGGCACCAAATTTTTTCTAATTGTCGGCCATAGATTCTAAGAAATCTAGTAGTTCGAGTCATCACATCTTCCCACCAATGTATCTAGATGGCTTGCACATGTGGATGAAACCAATGACAGTTCCTAGGTCATGGAATTAAATTCCAAACTTTTTTGATATGATTGATAGTGGGGCATGTTGCATTAAGGAATTATTAAGAAAGAATTGGACTTTATAAAAAAGGGGCACACATCATGCCAACAAATCGTAGAGGAGAGTGGTCTGAAAGGACAAAGTTAGGAATGACCTCCACTAGCATAGAATAAATGCTATCGAACTCAAATAAATTTTGAGTGGAAAAAATTACCCTGTTAATCCGTTTAAGAACGTGATCCATCCCACCACGAATATTGGTCCAAGTGTACCAAGTTGCGAGGTAGGAATGTTAGATGCGTTACGATAAAAAATATGAATTTATTACACACTAAGTACCATGCTTCCCTTTCACCAGGTGTCCACCTTGTATTCAATTGGCCACATTTATCATTAGGGGATTCAACAATATTAAAATCTCAACTTATTACCCATTAGCCATCGGAGTGGAGTTGGATATCCACCACCATAGATTAGCCCTTTCAATCGCATCATTCGAGGCATAAATATTTATGAGCCCAAAAGGGTAGCCATCAATATTAAAGAGGACCCATATGACACGGTTGGTGGGGTTGATACCATGGTCAATTAATAAGGGCCACCATTTGGGATAAAAAATAAAAAATAATCCCCACGCCCTACTTCATGATTGCTATAAAGCCATGTTGTCGAACAAATGGATTTGTAAACCATCTGTAACTGAAAACCTATAATTTTTACTTCCTCTAGAAAAAAAATGTCAAATTTTGCACATTGTTGTCAATTTTGACACACAACATACTTATAAAATGATTCTTTAAGACCCCAAACATTCCAAGATAGACAATTCATGGGAAAAGTCATTCCAGAGCCATATCCCCATCCTCCAAGCCATCAAGGGCATCATATTGATTGTGTAGGAAACAAGCAACATTATGAGGAAAAAAATCCTGCAGATTAACTTGTTTCCAGGTTGGCGTACTCAATGTTGTATTCTACTTTGGTGGAATCCACGTTGCATGTTAGGCTATGGTCCCGAGAGATATGGGAAGGAATTCAGGCCATTTGGATGACCCTTGTAAACTTCCGATAGTAGTAGTGGAACTAAGTTCCTAATCGAAGTGTAAGAAACAAATTTTTTTATTCCATGAGAACCAACGCCTGCAAGGGGTGTGTTGGAGTAATTGGGCAACTACGAAACCGAGATTGCAACAGCAGTTGGTTCTTTAGCAGTAGATGTAGGCTCCTTAGTGGGGATACTGAGAGATTTCTCCTTAAAATCTGGCTCTCGATGAACATGGGAGCTAGAGGCTTTGGATTATTGGGCTTTGTTATTGTTTCTCCAGCCTCCAAAACTTTCCAACCTTCCTCCTGATGGGTTCTCCGACGAGCTCGGGATTTGTTTTGGCCATAGGGAGGTTGTAGGGTACATAAAGGGGGCGATCCTTGATTATGTGATTAGATTCCCGACAACGAAAGAAAGTGTTAGATAAATTGATATATATCACTCACTTTAGGGAATAGCGTTTATCTCCCATATGGATATCCACAAATTCCTTGAGAGCTCGCGATAGATCATTCTCAACGCATACTCACTTCTACGGCTTAGCATGGTAAAAAAATTAGTTTTCATCAAGACTACCTGCCTAAGTGAAGTAGAAATTTATGGTAGAAATGGAACACATGGTAGAGGAATACAAGGAAATTCAACCCATACAAGAACTTTAAGGGTGGTATATTCAGACACCAAAAAGTCCTTGTGTCAGGGTGTTATTACAATCAACGAGTTGCGAACATACCAAGTGGCTTGCTTAGGCAAAATATTGGGTGCATTAGCAGGGTTAGAAAAATTAAAAAGAAATAAACCCTTAGTCATGTTTTGAGCGTTATCCGGTGGAGTCCAAACTATGTTAACCTAGGATTTGAGCATGCTTTCAGAGGGGATTTGACCCATAAAATACCCAATGAGGAAAAACTACTCTAACCATTGACAAACAACATTAAATTTAGGAATGGGAAGAACTACATCAGGAGGAGAAAGATTACCTCGTGGAAGACCTTCGGGATGAATTTCTTGGGTCACTTCACCGGGTGCCATTTCTTGCTCCACTATCTCCTGCACCACGGTTGAAACAACTGGGTTTGAAGATGGCGATGACATTATATAAGGAATGCCCAGAGGATAGAAACCCTAGGATAAACTATAGCAATAAACTCCCGCAGATCCAAGAAATTTTTCAAGTATGGTGGTTAGGAGTGTGAAACCTAGAAAAGCCAACTCCGAGCTTTGCACAAAAGTTGCGAGCATTTTTCCAACATGTTCCTATTTTGATTCATGCCTACTGCTTTAAATTTATATAATGTAAATCTCATGAAATCTAATTTCTATAAAAAATCTTTCTCTATTCCTTATCTCCTTTATATTTTTGTTTTTAGTAATATACATTATTCATATTATACTTATAATTTAGATACACATTTGGTGAGGGGTAGAGAGAGTGGTGTTAAAAGGATTACACAATGTCCAAAAATTACCCTTCATTGGTCATTTATAGGGCCACGTAATCGTATCTCATGCACTAAGTCATATTTTTTACTCTAAAATAAAAAGGACATAAGATCATGTAATTATATATAAATGTGTGTTAAAATTTGGTGTTATGAGGGCCTCCCTTTTATTACACTAAAATTCATATGTTTATTTTTGTTGAAATTAGTCACTAATTGTGTGTGTATATGCTAGATTTGCCAATATTTGTCACTTGGTCCCATTCGATTTTGTGTTATCTCACATATCATTGGATTCTCATAGGAAGCTATGGTATGGACAAACAACACTACTTCAACATCACTAAATAAGAGCACAAAAACACCTGATCCAAAAATGAACAATGACCCTCCTCTTCTAAAGGGAAGTAATTATTTTCCTCAAGAAAACTTTGTAGATATTTCTAAACCTTGGTATAATGTTATAGAGGATGTGAGGAATATTAAAACAAATATCAATGTACATGATTTGGCCTAATTCACATAATAGATAATTTTATTCTTGAAATCTCTAACTAGAATATCCACTAAGGATACCCAACAAAGTTTACATACCAATTTAGCTTTATATAGCAATATGGTTGTAGTTTGACCCTTCATATTTACTATTAGGATATTTTGGAAGAACCTACATAATTTTCTACTAGACTTTGGAGCCTATGGAAATAAAATTCCTAAAAGTATCAAGAAGAAGTTTGCATTTACCCCAATAAAATTAGATTGAGTAGTAGTCCAATTAGAAAAATCCAAGGTAGAAGTGATAGATGAGCTCCTTAATGTAGACATGAAATTAACCTTTGAATCTAGGATTCAATAGTTTATGCACATACAAGTTGTAGAAATAAATGATTCCTATGGTATGTTATTGAGCAATGATTGGTCAAGATTTCTGAATGGATATATATTCATTGAATCTTCCCACATGTAGATGCCATAGAGAGGCCCTCACTAATCATATCAAGGTAAAATGATATCCTAAGATTAAGCACATGTTCATTGAGTATAATACTGAGAATTAACAAGTCAAGTTATGCTCAAATGATAGTGGAGTATATATTCTTTATATGTGTGAAACAACACTATCTAAGGAAACCCAAGATACCCCGGGATTATGGTCTTTACACTTTAATGGAGTCTACTCTAAACATTTTTTTGGAGTAGGAGTTATTCTAAAAATCCCTAAAGTCTAACAATATTACACTTCTTACAAATTGTAAATCCTATGTATTAAAAATTTAGTTGAATATGAAGTGCTAGTCTTAAGAATACAAGTTTCTATGAAACATAAGGTCAAAAAAGTAAGGATCCTAAAAGATTTAGAATTTGTAGTTAATCAAGTAAGGGAAATGTACAAATGAAAACAAACATACCTTAAAAGGTAAAATCACAAAGTCTACATTCTTATTTATAATTATGATGGTTTTTAAAATTGTGTCTATACCCAAGAAGAAAAATAAGGAGGTTCATGCATTAGTTACTTCTGTTTCTACTCTTATTCCTTCTAAATAGCTAAATGAAGAAATAATATTTTTGGAAATGGTTCTCACACTCTCTATACCAGATAACATGGATCATTTTCAAGTATTATTTAATGAATACTAAATCATTTATTTTATGAATACTTTAGATGTGTTTGAAATGCAAATCATTGATGAATGATATATGATTGAAATGTCTTACGATGGTGTCATGAATATTAAAGAAAATAGGATTCCTAGGGGATGAAATCCTTATAAATATTGTTTAACCTTGAATAACAAAACAAGAAAACTACAAATATCAATGCCAATGGTAAGGATTACACTCTAATAAACCTTGGAACCAAATAACAATCTAATTTAGTTAATATAGGCTTGGATTGATTATTATAACAAGATAACACCTCTCTTAAAGAGATATAATGATGTCACAACAAATTCTTATGAAGACTTAAAAATATATGATACTACATTCATCACTCATACCATACCACTAATGGAAAGCCGTAAAAATTTCAGGTGGGGTGTAAATACTAGTGAAACCAATTCTAGAACCATTGATTCTTAGATATATGTAATTATTACTTGTTGTAGTGATAATATTCCCATTAGACACTCAACATGGTTGGCTAATTTAGTTCCTTTCTAGAAGAAGAACGGATAAATCGGGTTATGTGTACACTTTAGGAACTTGAATAGAGCCTCCAAAAAGGATAACTACCATCTCCATTCTTTAGATGAGGTCATCCAAATAGTGAGTGGTTTTGAGATTATTTCTTTCCTTGATATATTTTTAGGTGCAATAAGGTGCTCGTAGATAGGGATGACATGATGAAATGTCCTTCACTACAAAATGGTGAACATCTTCCTCATAGAGGATGCCATTTTATTTTATCAATGTTGGGGAAACTTTCCAAGGAGCAATGGATCATCGATTTGTAACATTCAAATGGTAAATTTATAATCATTTTTCTAGATAGCCAAGCTATGTTTTCTAAATACAGGTCAAATCATGTAGGACATCTATAAAATATCTTCAAACGATGTAGAAGTTATGATGTTTCTCTCGAAACCAAAGAAGATCATATTATACATGGCATAAGATGATTTTTTTGGTCATGTCCTCCAAAAAGAAGGTATATATATTGATCCTGAAATAATATATATTATTTAAATAATTGAACCCCAAATACTAAAAAGGAATTGAAATATATCTCTAGTAAGATCAATTTTGCAAGAAATTTCATTTCTCGGTTTTACTGTACACTATGAGACCTTTAAAATACATGATGAAGAAGGATGCAAAATTTGAATGGACTAATGATGCAAATAAATCCTCCCAAGATATCAAAGATATTACATATGTAATTTGTCACTAGGGTTTGATTGATATAATATCTTTCCTAATATTTACATATAAGTATTCATGAGGTATATTACGCTTTATGTATGACACACAAATCATTACATGATAATATGATCTACATTTGTTTCTTTCATTCTTAGCTTTGAGGCATCCCTCCATACTATATATTTGGTATCATTTTTTTGATAGATACTATTTACTTCCTCATTACACTTGATTACATATATTGTGTATATGCTATTTTTCGAAATAAAAAAATAACATGTCTTTCTCATGTAGCGTTGACACATCTTGAATCATGTTCTCTATTACTACTTATTTATTTTATCATCATTTAAAAATATTTATTTTTATGCATGTTTGTTAGTTGCTTGTGTTACTAATATTATTTATTATGTACAAGTTGAGTTCCTTATTTTCCTTATGATGTTGTGGATGTCCTGTGTATGTGTCTCTATACATTATTATGTTTCATTTATTTTTTTGTATGTGGCACAAGTTTTTTTAGTTTCTTGTGAGACCATGGGTTTCATATGTTTACAGATCCATTCCTTGATGTTAGTATTCTTTACCTTTTGCATGCTTTATTTTGTTGTATCTTTATTCTAGTTTGATTACATATGAGTCATTTATAATATTGTAGTTCCTTCTTACATCACTACTACTATTTCTCCTTTCACTATGGTTATTTACCTCTTTTCATGCCATGGTTTCCACCATGACCAACACTCTTATGTTTATATAATTTCTTCTAGGTGGCCACCACTTCAATATTTTACATGCTCCTACTGATTCTTGGAAATATAGTGTATGTGAAAAAATTTATACTTTTCATCTATGGGCTCAACTAGTGGGCATTTATCAAGTAAAATTCTACACATATTGATAAAATCATATGTTTAAACATAATTTTTACGTGGAAAATTACTCAAAAACAACTCTAGACATCGAATTTTGAGAGAAACATCATAGGTTCAATACCCTACAAATGGATCAAGATTGTACAAATGGTCTTGACGATGCCATACATTTTTTTCTAGGAAAAAATACACAATATTTTTGTACTACTTCAAATTTTCCATTTTAGATACATGTTTTTGCACAATCCCAAAATTGGTTGACACACTTTAGATTAGTTTTCTTGGGACATGATTATTTTACTGCTACATCACTCCATTACTTAGTTACTATTACAAAGTACATGTGTTTTGGGGTATGGGTCTCCTTATCCACTGATATTTCAGCATATTGCATTCTTTTATTGAGAATTACAGAACATTTGAAGATCATGATGGCATCAATTATCTTATATATAATGACTCTATATGTATGCACACATTGGGAATATATCCATCTATAGTAGTATAGTATGTGAGGTTATGAAAAGTATCAAACCAACTAAGTTCTTCATAGGAAGTATTTTCTCTCCTCATTTATAAAGGGGAGATATCATAATTATTAAAGTATTTGATACACTTCCTTATTCATTTGAGTGGTTATTAGTACCTCTATCTTCTTATTTGTATATATTCCATTGGTTGTTAGCAATGCATTCACCTAATACCTTATTTTATCCTTTGAAATAATCGGGAGTGATCACCCCTAATCTTCCAACAATGTTTTGCAACAACAATCCAAATCTCCAACTACAAGAAAGTAATGGGAAGCTTTTCCTTAAAAAAATATGTTGTCTCTTTCCATGTTTTACATCTCTTCACTAAACTTTATGAAAATTCAATTTCTATATTTATAATTGAATTAAATTTCAATTTCTATTATGGACCTTCGTTGCACTCTATATTTTGGGTTTCATCATAAAGCATGCTAACACAAGAAAATATGGAAAACAAAACTTCAATCGAAGATACATCTCTACACAATTATTTATCTTTTCATTTCATTTGTAAAGGGGAGAAAATATAGACACTCAACTTTCACAATTTCCCATTTGACACTACTAATTGCAATTTCTCTTCCTTCCTAATAAAAAAACCTATATGATATCCCCATTCCATGCATGTTGTCATTTATTTCCAAATATTGTCATTTTCATATACCTATGTGTTGATAAATTATGAACGTTGATACATAAGACCGGTGTTCAAACTCTTCTTCCTAAAATGTAACTTTTGAATTTCAGCTAGCCCCTCTCTTTTTAAAACCAGGTAGTTAAGTTAGGTTGTATAATCTATTCTTGGTCGACTTGTGTGGTCCTACATTGAAACATTTTCGTACTCTATTATCCATGCCATATTGTTTGTTTGGTATTTTCATCTTCTTGGGTAATCCTTACTATGGTTATTTCCATTTGAAACTATATATATGCAAGTTTAAATTACCTCATTTACTCACTTGAAAAACACATAGAATTATATTGGCGTACTCAATCATGCAACAATCAAAAAAGGTACTCAAGGCTCCTATAATTGACGCACATCCATTAAGGAAGCCACTACTACATTTATGAAACACTCAACTAAATCAATTAGTCTATATTCCCTCAAATCCAAGCACACTAATTTCCCAATTCTAAGTCTTAGCAATAGCATAATTATATCCATGATGATCGAAGAGGTTCCACTTGCCAACTAGGTGCATTCATGTAAATCTTATAAATTAGGTGGAGCATGGTTTGAGGTATCTTCATTGTAGTTCCCATGTAGTTCGTGCTTGGATTGCAATTTAACCCAAGCACTAAAATTTGTTTAGGGTATTCCATCCATGGTCCAGGGTTTTGGAGTGATTCAACTTGTTATAGGCGATATCAATACTATGTGATAATTAAGGCTTGATAGTGAAGCACATTCTCGGCTACCAAAGGAAAAACTTATATAACCCCATTCTAAATGCATAAACAATTGTATAGAAGGGTCATAATCATATTATAAATTCTCATTAGTATGTACGGTCTTTCCAAATGGCATATTTAGGTCACAATACTAGTAGTGAAGTTTCAACATGCTTTGCACTCCCAAATTCTCTAGTGTGCGTATCAAAATCTCTTCTATACAAATGCATGCACAGCTTAAGTCTCTCTTATTTTTATATCATTGAACTTCTATACATTCATTGAAAGAACCAATACATTATTTTTTGTTGTATAATTAATGTTAAAATCTAATTAATACAAAAAGCTCATAGTTTCCTAACCTTACATTCTATTTTATTGATGTGTTTTCCATAACAATCCTATACAATTAAAAACGGTGTAAACAATCGAAGCTTAGGGGTTTTGGATTAGATTACATTGATTATTTGCACCAACACTATGATAACTACATAAGGATTTGTATTGCAATGCCTAGATTTGTTTAATAGGGTCAACCGCCAGGTAAATCTATCCTCACTCAAAAATAAATTTATCCTTTTGTTGTCTAATTGTTTCATAGAGTTTGATGTAGGTACCTAGGATTTTCTATCTTTTTGGGTCATTGCAACTACTACCAATGGTGTGTAATCCCTAACAATAGATAGATACAACCATTGTGAAGCTCGTAATAAATACGTAAATTTATATATTTTTACCATTTACAAGTTTGAATCGCATACGTGAACCAAAGATATATAATATATATATATATATATATATATATATATATATATATATATATATATATATATATATATATATATATATGGTTCCATATAGTATTTTGTGCAGTTTTAGAAAATTTTATTTAGAGGGTTCATATTAGCCATATCAGCCAATCTACACACCCACATCACTTTTTATACCGATCTAAATAGGTAAGTATTCATTCCATCTTACCCATGATTAATGTAAACTAAATTATTCAGAATATTTTACATGTAGCATATCTTACATACATATTTTACATGTACCGATCCTCAAGAAGCAAGGTGTATTGCGCATAATAATTAGGAAAAGATAAAAAACATACCATTATCATGTGATTTACACAAATAATCAACACATATAAAAACAATATAAAATCATATAATTTAATGCATTTTAGGTGTTTAAATATGTTAATAAATCAATTTAAATATAAATCTATAATTTCGCATTATTAATATTATTTTTAAGTCAAAATAAAAATCTCATTCTCAATTTATACATAAGCCAAATGATTAAGAAAATTTGCATCCATCTCTACATAGAAAAGAAGAAAGTATTATGTAGCTCAAAAATGGATAGTTACATTTTGTTACATTATCGATTATATGGTTGACATCTCAAATACATGAATTGTCACGAATAACTTCTCCAATTTCTTTTATATCGATAAATCCACGTTTGTTTTTAAAATTTGTTGTAATCTTTTCCAATGCCTTCGCATGGTGTCATCATTATAGATTCCAAAGATTAAGAAATTTATATACATGTCTTCCATTTTATGTAAACATCCCACACAAAAAAACCGAAATTGATGATGAGCATTGACAAGTTGAGGTTGAACTTGAAAAATCTTGTATCCACTTAAATCTGCATTATTACACTGAAATTAAAGGAATATTTTCAACGCATCCCATTACTAAGATTCATTTGAGTTGATCACACATAACCCAATTAATAACTATCATTTAAGTTAAATGCAACTTTAATGGTTGAGCTACCGAAATTGGAGCAGAGAATACAAAATTGCACTCTCTCATTACGAGTAGATGTTGGACCCTAAAATATTGGTTAAGTACCAAAAGGCATGTCGTAGGATCATTAAATAGAAGGGAACTTAGGGAAAAATGTGTAGGAAAAAATGGTTTAAGAATGGTTTAAGTAAAACCAAGCGTGCACGGAGGAAAAACAAGGGTTTAAAGGACTTAGCCATATTTGGCATCATGGAGTCACTCAAGGAAAAAGAGCGATTCACCTTCATGCATCTTAGAACTAAACAGCTTTCTTCATCAAATAAACTTTATTTGAAGCACTAGGTTTTTCATATAAATTAGCAAGAGATTTTATTAAGTCTACCATAGAAGCCGCTCACGTAATATTGGAAGCCAAGGATGTTGCCAGTTTCAATCTTATAGATCCCAAAGCCTTTCTCACAAGAATCTTCCATTCTTCATCAATCATCTTCATAGGTCTAGATGTCTCATCCAACGGTAAGTACAAATATCTTTGGTACGAGATGATCCTCAATTTGCATCTTCCATAATTGATAATTTTGGTCATCAAACTTCTCTACCTTGTATTTATTATCTTGACATTTTTGTAGCTCCCACTCAAACAGAAAACCCTCTCGTGAGTAAATATGTCAACTCGCAAAACCCTCAAACAAAGCTCTAATACTAGTTTTTGGGGCTTAGCACAGCATTATGTATGCATAATATATCGATCTAAGCATACAAGCAAAGGAAAGAAAATATTCTACTAGAATAATTATACAAAACAAGAGACATAAATCAACACCATATTTAATGTGGTTCACCCAAAGTGTGGGCTATGTCCACCAAGAAGTAAGACAATATATTATCCAAATCTTTGAAAAGATATACAATGAAAATTTACAATCTTCCACACCTCTCGGATGTTCGACTTTCTTCCTTCAAGATTTTGATTCTTCTCCAAGAATTCTCTCTCACATAATTATCTTGTAATTATGATCCAGATCATACTTATAAACCCTAGCTTTTATGCTTATATAGTTGTTTATAGTCTTAGGGCACTTAGCCATGTAATTACAATTAATAAACCTATTTTAATGCTAAAAATAGATATAATTCCTAAGATTTAATTAAAACTTCATCCCATAGGTAACCGACGCCAATTCCGCCTAACCACTTCTGGTTCCTTACTTGCTTGACCAATAGACCCACATAGAGACTAGACCCTAGTGCTTAGTTTTCCATTTCCTAATATAAGTGTTGATAATCCAGTTGATATCGGTATTCATAGTCGAGAGACACCTAGGAGGTATAATTTTTCATTTGGGACATCTATGGCTCCACATTTATTTCCTACGTTTGGGGGTATTTTTGGCACAATAATTGGGAAAGGTGTGGGATCAAAAGTTATGAGTATTGTGTTTGGTAGTGACATGGGAAACACATCCGAGAGTGGTTCTAAGTATCACGGACTATCAACAGATAGTTTAGTGTGATGGTGGGTTTGCATGATGCAACTACATTAGGCCCTTTTCCTATGTCATGAGGAGGATATGGTGGATCTAGAGGCGTCAAAACTAGTGGATCTAGTGGGTCTGATGGTGGAGGTAACATCGGAGGTAATCAAGGTCTTGGATCTAGCGGACAAGGTCCACAACACCATCAAGTGTTTTATGAGATGTCACTCTACTTACCTGATTACAAGGATGTTGAAGATGCCATGAAATATGTACACAAGTGCGAGTTAATATGGCGTACAAAGGGGATCATTACTTTGGAGTGGAAAATAATTCATTTCGTAACGACATTGTAAGGACACGCGCATAGATGGTATGGGAAGTATGACCTACACCAAACAGGGTGGATTATATTGTGCTATGTAATTCCTTTTGGTGAGGTTCCACATACCTAAGTTTGAACAAAAAAGCATCAGAGTATTGAAGGATATTCAATAAGGAATGGCAAAGAGTGTACAGGAGTATGACGTGTGTTTTGAGAATCTTTCATGCAATTTATCTTATGACATTCATCCTTTGTAGCATGCTCAGTGGTTCATCAAAGGATTGATCACACCATTCAAGAGGGTACTTTCATAGAAGACTTTCACATATCTCGCTTTAGGCCTTAGAGGATTCCTTACACGCCGAGGTAGTAGGGAGCATTGATACAAGAGTTAGTAAGTTCATAAAATCCAAAATTTCTGCAATGGCAAAGTAGCTAGACAAATATTCTGTTAACTCATCTCATGAGACTCACAATGGGTTATGGTGTATGGATTGTGAGGTAGAAGGGCATATGAAAGATATTTTTCCTCGGAGATTGGTACCCACAATGATAGTAGACGGTAAGATTTTCCATGAAGATCATGATGCAAGTAGGTTTCCACCACTCAGCGGTGTGCGATCGATAAGAATGTGTCTTGCTATTACAATATTTGTACCTCTACTACCCATGACACCAAGGATTGTAGAATTATTGGCCAAATACATGACGCCATTGATATTGGTCTCGCTTCATAATAGTATTTTAATAAGTTCCAAAGATGAGGTCCGTCGTTATGAAGGGCACATGGATGGAGGAAGTCAAATAAAATGCTTTCATAGAGGATTTAGAGTCCGTAGCAAGAATGCAGAGGAAGAAGAAGTGAGTTCCCATGTGGAACTTGTTACAATCAGTGGGTCTATGGAACACTATAAGCGTGAAAGCCCCATTCTACTACAATGCTCTTGATGTGGAAATAAGCACAAGTATGAGAAATGCCCAAAATTATTTAAACAGTTGAGCCAAAAGTATGGGAAGGATAAGGGCATTGGGATGGTGAGCGTAAATCATGTTGATCAATAGTGGATTCCTAGAATGGCACATGAGTCAGAGTTAGAACCTATACTAGTGATAATGTGAGCTGAAGTTATGCGTTCCAAGGAGATACCAAAGAAAATGCCGTTGATTATAAGAAAAGAGGTGGTACATGGTAAGTATCTAGACCCTATACACTGAAGGAAGTCTATTAATAGACCATGTGTGTAATCGAAGTCTTTAAGGGGAAATCCAATGTCTAAAAGAGAAATCTAGGAAATTGGAGTAGAAGAAGAGCACCGACATCCCTCACTAGATATAGATGATGTCGAGAGGAGTGTAAGATGTTTTTCCAAGAGAATATAAATCCTCTGTTAAGAGAAGGGTTTAGAGGTAAAGTACCAAGCGTTGGATGAGAGTATGAGAGGAAATTTTTGCATGCTAACCTTCCTCCTCACATCCTTGACTATGATAAGGAAATTACCCTGAATGCAGTTATTGATGGATGGATCCTAAGAAATATTTTGATTAACATGGGGACGGAAGTTAATTTTCTCACCCTAGATGCACATAATCAAATGGGAAGGCCCCTATTACAACCATCCTCAAATGTGTTTTATATGGATAATAAGACAAAGGAAATGCCCATTGGTGTGTTAAAGGATGTTGATATCACCATCCAAGGGGTGAAATTTATTGGGAATTCGAAGTCTTAGCGCTTCCGGAGGAGCATAACTTTTGGTGTTACTTGGGTGCCCTTGGTGCTATAAGAACAATGTTTACCTACGTTTCAATAAGGTGTATATAAGTTTTGAGAACAAGGAGGAACATGTTATCATTCCTTTGATGGATGGGAATTCAATGCCCTATAATGAGCCCTTAGGAGAAGAAGACCTAGACAAAATCTATGTGCACACTATCAGGGACCCTGAAGTTGTGTAAAAAACAAAAGAAGGCATTATTCAATGGGAAGACGCTCAATCTATAAGTGATACAACTAGTGTGACATGTGAAAATTGGGCACACGGGACATATGAGTTAGTAAAAGGTAGTTAAGAGGCTCTATGATGAGAGTAATAAAGGCATGCTCATCCAAGCACCCGAGAGGAAAGAATTTTCCTAGTTATACTAGAGGAGCTGACCCTTATGTTTTCCTGCAAGAAATGGAGACCCAGTGGAGATGTGAGGTTAAAAGGAGAAGTATGTTTAGCTATACCTTTCTCAGGAGTGCAACACATTAGTGGGTGACCCATCATGATAACCTTCTAGAGTGGCACTTAATGTTATACAAGACTATCGTGGAAGGAACCTCCCTTGTTTCACAAACCGGCATGTAGAAGGCCTCGATGGAAGGCGTAAAAGCCTTTCCACCTTCTTTATGGGTGCATAAGCTTTACTCCACCTTACAAGGCTATGCATGTGCATGGTACATTCACTTAGAGTTGCGCCGTAGACAGAAACCGGCGGGAGTTGATGAATGGTCTCCTTTAAGATATTGAATATCAAAGTACTAAACCGTTGGTGAATGAGGTGCTACAGGTTGTTAAGCACCTAACTATGGGAGATTGTGCCATGGAGGAGGATAGAATAATGTAATTGTTGGGATAACCTTGCTTGGCAGCGTGCTTTGATGAGGAATAATAAGAGGAGATACAATTTGAGCACGAATGCATGGAAAAATAGGAAAGAAAATTGGTCTACATGGTAGATATTGAAGAAGAGGAAAACTTAGATGCTAACCATACTTGTTAGTACACACGAGATTATGGATAGTGCTGATAAGCAAGTACACACCTACCATGAATCCCTAAAAACCAAGAAGGTTAACATTGGTTTTGAGGAGGAACCTTAGGAGGCTACCATTGGAGATTACTAGACAGAAAAGGAGGTTTCGAAGATCATAGATATGTTGTGTGAATTTCAGGATTTTTTTCCACGTGGGTGCCATGAGCTTAAAGGAGTTCACCACTCCTTGGGAGAAATTAATATCAAGTAAAAGTAAGGTGTGCACCCAATTCAGAAGAGAACTTATCGAATGAATCCAAATCTTCACATCAAATTCAAGGAGGATATTGACAAGATGATTACATAAGGTATCATTGAGGTTGTTGAAGAATCAGAATGGATAAGTTTGGTGGTCATCAACATTAAGAAGGATGGAAGGATAAGGATTTGCATTGCTTATAGGGATTTGAATGCAGTATGTGTCAATGACCCTTTTCTAACCCCCTTCACCGAGGAGATCTTGGAAGGATTAGTGGGCATGAGATATACTCTTTCACATATGGATTCTCGGGATATCATTAGGTTATAATTGCAAATGAGGACTAAGAAAAGTCAACTTTTTCCATTGAATGGGGAATAATTGCCTCCACATCCTTTTGGACTAAAGAATGTGCCTGTTGTGTTTTTGTGCATTGTGGTTCAGGCATTTCAGAACTTCATCCACAAGTTTCTATAAGTCTACCTAGATGACTGGACAATATATGGATTAGTGAGGGACCATTGTGACAATCTGAGGCTAATGTTTGAGAGGTGTCGATAGTTGATTATATCCATAAAAATTAAGAAATGTTTTTTCGCTACTAGATTTACCACCTTGTTGGGGCATATCATATGTAAGAAAGGCTTGCACGGTGGATCCTGTCAAAGTTTTTCGTTATTGTGGGATTGGGGAACCTACCAACTAGAGCGTGGTGTGTGGATTCCTTGGGCATATGGGGTATTACTAGAAATTTATTAAGGGGTATGTCAAGATCATCACATCATTGGAAAAGTTATTGAAGCACAAAAGTACATTTCATTGGGGAGAGGCACAACAAATGACATTTGACACATTAAATAATAGGCTTATCATTGTGCCCATATTACACTTTCCCTCTTGGGATAAGCCATTCCATGTACATGTTAATGCTTCAGGGATGGTGATTGGAGAAATATTAGCACAACCTAGAGAGGGAATTGTTGACCACCCCTTGTGCTTTGCTAGTAGGAAGCTAACCCCAATAGAATAGAACTATACTACTACTAAGCATGAGGCATTGTCAATGATCTACGTATTGCACAAATTTAGGAAATATCTATTGGAAACACCCTTTATATTCTATATGGACCACATGAAATTGAAGTACTTGGTAAATAAGCTTGTTTTACAAGGGTGCATATGTCGGTGGGTCCTACTATTTCAAGAGTTTGAGTTTACGGTTGTTGTAAAATCGGGTAAGAGTAATTTGGGGCCTAACCATCTATCAAGGATTGACTCAAGAGAGGACACGTAGAGCATTGACCACACAATTCCATATGTACAAATATTTAGATTGCAACATGCACCCTCTGACTTGGAAGATATTGTTGTGTTTCTCAAAATGGGTGTGGTGTCGAAAAGAATGAATACTTTGGAAAGGAAGTAGTTAGCCATACGTGTCACACCCTACATGTTAATTAGTGGAGACTTATACAAGCTAGGTCATGATGAGGTTTTATGCATGCGCGTGTTAGAGCATGAGCACATTGCAATCATGGAGGAAGAACATGGTGGAATTATAGGACACTATGCAGGGAATGCAACCACACACAAGATCCTTCTAGTAGGATTTTGGTAGGAAATGATTTACAAATATTATATCAAGTATTGCAAGGCCTATGACCACTATACATGCCTTGGTAAACCAAGGAAAAGAGATTAAATGCCATTAAAACCGATTACCAATGCAAAACCATTTGAGAAGTGGGAAATTTACTTCATAGGCCCTATTTCTCCATCCACGTAAAGGACATGTTCGTGTTATATCATTACATGTATAGATTACCTTACAAGGTGGGTAAGAAGTGACACCTATGAGGAATTGCAGACAACGACAACAACAACTAGGTTCTTGTGGGAAAATATAATTAATAGATATGGATGCCCGATGGGCATAAAAAGTGATAGGGGTACTAATTTCTTAAATGAGACAGTTAGAATGTTATTGGCAAAATTCATGGTTTCCCATCATAAGACTACAATTTATCACCCATAAGCTAATGGGATCACTTGAGGTTTTTAACAAAATTTTGAATCACATGTTAACCAATATTTTTGATGTGGGAAGAAAGGATTGGGATGAAAAATTTTCTATTGTGTTATAGTCATATTGGACTACTTATAAGAGACTGAACAAGGACACACCTTTTCAATTGGTTTTTTGTGCAGAAGCTATGTTACCTGTTGAATTCCTATTACCATCGTTGCACATAACATGTGCTAGAGGGTTAGATGATGAACAAGCACTTGAGGAGAGGATTGATAAGTTGAACGCAGTTGGATTAGAGGTAGGATATTGCTCACTGGAATCATAAAAATAAAAAAATCTAGGCAAAAGCCATGGCATGATAGACACATCAAGAAAAAGTAGTTTGAGGTTGGGTAGATAGTTCTATTGTATGATTCCAATTTTTTGTGTCAACCTAGGAAATTCAAAGTCCATTAGATGGGCCCGTACATTGTATCCTATATACTTAATTCAGGTGCTTTCTAGTTACAAGAGCTTGATGGAACATGGTTTCCAGGCCATTTCAATGGGAGTGGGTTGAAGCATTACTATAAATAAGTCTTCTTTGTGTTTGTAAATAAGGAAATATTGCTAGTTAGCCTAGGTTTTTCTTTGATGTAGATTCCTTTATTTGTGTTTCCCTTTCTTGTTACTTTTTTTTTGTGTGCACTCGGTAGCCACTTATTATTTTCAAAAAAACTCGATGTGCGAGAGGACCATGAATAGATTTTTGTCTAGGTTGGAGTGATGTGACAAATGCTGGAAGCTATGGTTGTGGATGGCTAAGGTTGAAAAATCAAAAACATGTGGATTGGAAGATTGCGTGTGGAAAAGGTGAACATAAGGGAAGGATGGTGTCAAAATTCTTTGAGAAACCACGTACAAGGGTAAAAGGAAAAAGAGAAATAGTAGGTAGGTATAAAATAGAACTTTTCCAAGACATAGAGGAAGAATTGACTTTGGCGCGGAAGAAAGCGTGAAGAATTCTATGGTCAAGGAAGTTTCATGCCAGAAGGATGAGGAAGTGTTCACGTAGGATTGATCAAGGAGGAAAAGTGCTGAAGGTTGGCATTTGAAAAAATCCTCCTTTATTGCAATAGTGCATTGGTAGGTGGCATGAAATTTATCATAGAGAAGATAAAAATTTATAAATAGAAGATATGAGGTGCGTTATTTTCTACCTCGTGTTTTAAGTTATCAAAGAGTTTTCACTAACTAGGCCATCCTTGTGAAGAAAGTGATGTGACAAGTCCTAGAAGATATGGTTTTGGATGGCCCGAGTTGAAAAATAAAAAACATGTGGATAAGAAGATCACATGTGGAAAAGGTGGATATAAGGGAAGGATGGTATGAAAAGGCTTTGAGAAACCATGTGCAAGGGTAAAAAGCATAGGAGAAACATAAGGTCGGCAGTGGAAAGAACTTGGTACAACACATAAAGAAATAATTTACTTTTGCACAGGAGAAAGAATGAAGAATTATATGGTCAAGGTAGTTGTTATCCATATTTCCCCACCCGGGAAAAATATTGGATTGGGCACGACCCTATGCGAGAAGAAAGAGAAGAAACAGCTCTATCACGCAAATCTGTGCCTTAAATCTATTTGACAGATTTAGGAAAGCTCTAAAATAAAAAGTGAAAAAGTCAGCGTTCGAGCCTGAGTCAAACCAAAGCGGGGAGTCAGAGACAAAAGGTGAAGTGCATCCCCTAGCCAACAAAAGGGTACCATGTGTCCAAGCAGAGCAGCGGGGCCACGAGAGTTTTCTGGATTTTGTGATTCTCTGTTAAAGGGTAAAATATAAACTACGGGCCTAATTTTTGTTCCAATATGGCTGCCACGTGTTCCATATCAAAAGGGGACCCATTCTTCAAGTTATTTTTTTCTGCCCTCCTATACGAGACTCGATAAAAACTTTGAGCGGACATATCTTTTGGCTCTTGGCTCAAAATATTACAAATCGACATCGTTGAAAAGATCTCGACTATGCCCACACCATGGAGGTCTGAGATTTTAATTTTGAGGAGGTTAGGTAAATGAAAATGGAGGAAATGTCTTCAGAACTTCAATACAGGATCCATCTATCTCAACAACTAGATCGGATTTGATCTATCACGTTGTTTCCTCTTCCTTAAAGGTGCTTGAACCAAGGATCGATGCAAGAAAGATGGATTTGGGGTAGATTTTATCATAAGTATTAACAATGAAGTGGTTGAGCTTCGACATAATTTTCCCTCTTCCCTCTCTCTTTCTTCTCTCTAATCAAATCTATAAATACGAGGGCGTATTGATTGTAAAATTTTTGGTTCATTCTTCTTCCCCCCCCTCTTCTTTTCTTTTGCTAGGTTGAAAATTGATTCTCGAACCTCCTTTCACGACTGTGTAATGGCATTCTCTTGCCTCTTTCCCACTAATGATGTCTTGTTTGAACTTTTGGAGTAATAAATTATGTTTTGTGATGCATCTATCCATCTTTTCTTATTTTATTGTCTCTCCTCACCTCTCGTCATTGCAGGGTATACTGTGCATATTTTGATGTTGTTCATGCAAGTCCTAGGAGCCATGTTTAGTGGGTTTTGAAGTGATGTTCAGTGTGAAATCTATCTCTGTCCGTGGTGCTATCTATCTACCCTCTCCTCTGCTCACCTCTCTCCACTTTAGGCAGCGGAGATTGTGATCAACACTTCCCTTTTCTTGGTGTTATCAACTCATTAGTGTAGGATTTCCCTCTTTATGCACTTTCTCTCTCCCTATCTCCTTGGAATTGTTAGATTAGGAGTAGATAGTCGCATTTCCTTCCTTATGAGTAGTGTAGCATTAGGATTAGGATGTTCTCCAGAGGGCCAACTCAAGTCCACAAGTCCCATAGCTTGAGAGATGGTCCCATGTTATGCAATCACACCAAGTGACCCTACCTTAGAAAAGTAGATCCATAAATCATTTGGGGGTGTTGTGATTTTGCATTAATAGTAGTTGTGTACCAAAAGGTTGCAGAGGTGTTCACATAGAATTGATTGTAGACGAGAAGCGTTTGAAGGTTGGCGTTGAAAAAAACCACCTTTATTCAAAAAATAAGTTGGGAGGTGGCATGGCATTTATTGTAGAGAAGAGAAAAAGTTATAAATAGAAGATCAGGGGTGCGTTATTTTCTACCTTGTGTTTTAATTTATCAAAGAGATCTCATAAACTAGGGCATCCTTGCAAAGAAAGTTTGAGAAGAGTTGTGAAGATTTGAGTGCATAACTAGTTTGATCGTGAGAAACCAGAGTGGAAAGAGGTACACGAGCGTAAGTGAAGAAGGTTGTGTGGAATAATCTTGTGGTTGTTATTTCGTCTTGTGGAAAAAGGGTTTTCCATGTTAGGGTTGCATAGCTAGGGCACGGGGTTTGAAGGAATTTTTGCAAAGGAGTGGAGCCTCAAAGTTCAAAGCAGAGCCGTGGACCGGGAGAGAGGAAGAAGTTTTAAGGACATGACCAAGGAATGACACAAAGGAAAGTAGAAATCTTTTTACCAAAGAAGGGAAAGGGTAAGGGAAAACAATTTGTTTCGCGGTTTCAATAAAGAATGGTACAGGGAAATACAGTACACGGATGATGTATTACTTGGTAAATAATGGGTGTCTCACATCAAGAAGATGGTCGTAAGTGATTATAACCATCAAACGAGCACCATAGAAAATGAAATGACACTAGAACTAGTTCACCCTATAGAGAAGAGGACACCAGATGGAATTCCCATCTATGACGATGAGGTAAAGGTGAAAATGGAGAAGGTTGGGTTGTTACAACTCTACGAGTTGCCCTATTTTGGAAAGCTTGAGCGACTATACCAATGGTTGATGTCATATGTGCATGAATACCACTTCTATTTCATAGGTCAAAGGATGCACATAACCCCCATCTAATTTATAAGTTCACTAGCCTTATCTATGAAGGAGATTCATTGACGATGATTTAGAAGAAAAAGAAGCCATTAAAAATATCATTGAGGCTTATGACTACAAGAAGGGTTCACGCTACTTCGACATTTCTACAATTACTAACCCAAAGAAGAGGATGGTCATGCTCTTGGCTACAAATTTGAATGGATAAGAGAGATGGAAAAAAATCAACAAGGCCTTGGTCGAATGTGTGCTAACACGCAGATTCGGAGGGAACCATCTATAACCTCTTAGATTTTACTACGAGGGATATTATAAATGTCGTGCAAATGAGAGAGAAGATCATGTTTAGTAATGTCCTCCTCATCATTGTCTTTTAAGAGATTGGAGTGCCCAATGGGCCAAATAATTTTGTTTTGGAATACCTAGATGAGAACCCTTCCCTTGCCAAGAGGTTTGACAAGATAAATGTGACACCATGATGACCGCTCATAAGGCATGCCTAGAAAAGTGGTATAAGTGAATGCGTGATGCATTCAAGGCTGAATGGAGAATACCCAAGAAGTTACCCTCATTAGTACATGGAGGCTGAGTTTTCCATATACCAACATTTTTATATCCACATATTTCCTTTGGTAGATGAAACCAAGACTCCTTGGTTTAAATTGCCTTTCTCCTTCACGTCACAATACTTCTAGGTCGGGGTTAATCGATTCAAAGAGTTGAATAAAATTAGGTTTGATTGAAGTGTAGTAGATGAAGACTACCACGAGATGGAAAGGAAACTAATATACCCCAAGAAGCACACCTATGTGAAGCAAAGTATGTCTCCCATGACGTGCACATGTTAAAACTAGTAACATTACCGGTTCACAGGAGGACAACAATGAGGGTGTATTTGCACATAAGGCCTAAATATGAAAAGGGCTATTATGTTGAAGATTATGTCTCTATTCCTAAGGACCCCACCATGTGCAAAATTATTGTGCTAAGCAAAAGAAACAGAGGAGAGGCTTTAGAGAAAAAGTCATCTAATGCGTAGACAATACAGATAGTAGGGGCACATGAGTCGGGTGCGCAGTACAAGTACTTATGTCTTTTGGAAGAGGTCTCCCTCAAGAAAAGATTCACTACACAATGAGGAATCGCCACAAAGGAAGATTCATCACAAAAGGAAGAGTCACCGGTAAGGAGAGAGTCACCCGAGAAAGAAGAAAGAGAGAAGTCCCATGAATTAGAGTCACCAGTAAGAAAGAATCAAAGGGTGACCAAAGTGTTAGAATCAGGGAAACAAAATCATAGAAGCCGAAAAGGTAAATAAAGATGATGAAGAGCATGAAGAGGATCAAAATCATCCTGTATACGATGTATATGAGTTAGATGAAGAAGGAAATGAAGATAAGGATGAGAACGAGGAATGCGGTCATGAAAATGGGGGGAGTGAGGAAGTAAACATAAAGGATTAGAAGACCCCGAACCCGACCAAGGAGAATATGGATAACACTATAGAGAGGGAAGTGACAGGTATTATCCAAAAGTTGGTGGAGAAAAAATTCAAGTGAAACATCGAAGAAGTGTTGAAGGAAA
Organism: Taxus wallichiana var. yunnanensis; assembly: GCA_018340775.1. Classification (NCBI taxonomy): domain Eukaryota; kingdom Viridiplantae; phylum Streptophyta; class Pinopsida; order Cupressales; family Taxaceae; genus Taxus; species Taxus wallichiana. The sequence continues at coordinate 255,116,207 of CM031233.1, forward strand.
CTAAGGAAAGCGTGAGTGTGGGAAAGGAGTATGGAAGTATGGGCGGAGACCCTAGATTAGTAGTAAGCTTCCTAAGGTAGCACACACATGTGGAAAGGACATAGTAGTGGAGCATGAATAAGAAATGAATTACATAAATGATCCAAACAAGGTAATCGTATGTGCGCTACCAAAGTATCATGCCCACAAACCATCTCCTCACTTTTTATTCTTTTGATGAAGAAGGTACATACCCATGCACAAGGAAAATGGTATCTTGGGCTTTTGAGTCCCACATTGATTAACTCGAGTTTGTGGTAAATTGAGATGCATTGATGAAGATACCAGATGTCAAAGGATTAAAACCTCTGGTGAATTCCCAATAATTGTTTGATGAGTAATTTTTCAACACGCTCAAAAATCATCGGTGGAGATGGAGGCAAGACTCTTCGTAAGAAACAAAATAATAAGGGTCTTGGAGGAAGAAAATGATAAACATAATGAGGATATCATTGAGTGGGACAAAGAAATAAAACAAGGAATTGAACAAAGCGATGTTAAGGAACGAGCTAAGGGATGAAAAGTTGAAGGTGTGCAAAGTCCATAAGAAGATAGACGCCATTTCAGATGCCATTATCTTAAAGCACTCGGACCCGGCCCCACCGAGCATAAATACAAGTCAACCATGCATTGCTTGGAAGACTTACCCGCATCCTCGCCATGAAAAGGTGACCACTTACATTAGAGTCAACAGAGGAGGTGATGACATGCTAGAAGGAGGAGGAAAAGTGAAATATTGGGGAGACAGTGAATCAGTACTTTAAGCTCCTTGCCGTAGTAAATACCTCCACACAAATGGACGAAGTTGTGTATGAAAATTGTTCCAACAGAGATTGGGTATCAAGCATATTGGTTACTACGCATGAGGCAGATCTAAAAAATCTCAATAAAAGAACAAAGGCAATAGGGAAGAGCATGAAGATATCCTAGACAAAGATGAGAAGAAGTTAGAAGCAATCAAAACCTTGTGGGGTTCGATTAAGAATAAGCTAAAGGAACTATACCCCAAAGTCACTCGTAGGATGGATGCGTTAGGAGATCTTAGCAAGCAACAAGAAATCATTGTAGATACGCTGAAAGCTAAGAGTGAGGAACTTAGTTTTGATGAAGTAAGCATTAGTGGGTGACCTACTTCAGCAGACATAAGGAGAAGTAGACACTTGGGAGAATATTGAGGCATCCATGAAGAAGGAGTTCCCACTCCTCATACAAAGAAGAGGAAATTATTCTATTCTTCCATTCTTCCATCCTTTTATTCTTTAATTATTTCAATACCTATATTATTTATTCTTTGAGTAAAGAAAATGTTTTCGAGGATGGAGAACATGCATAGTGTGGGGTGATGTTGCACCCTAAAATATTGGCTAAGTACTACGCATGCACAGAACAGAAAATAGAAGGGCACTCGGGGAAAAGTGTATAGGAATAAGGGGTTTAAGTAAAGCCAAGGTGCATGTAGGAGGAAAACAAGGGTTTAAAGTACTTAGCCATATTTGGCATCATGGAGTCACTTGAGGAAAAATGTGAGAACGTGAATAGGTGTGATCGGTGGATAAACCTTGGAGGTCAAGAAAAGGATATTTCATGAAATTAGGCACATTATTACAAGCTTAGTGGAAGGTTTACAAAGAGGATAAGAATTTACCAATGGAGGATCACATCAAAACTTGGCACGTGATCTTCTCAAGAGAGAAGGCATAATGGTGTTTGATGGTCCTATTTAAATAAGTGCTTGCGACAAGAACAGAGACACAAAGATAGATATATATGGGTGCAGAGTGCAAAGGGGAGGAAAGAAAGAGTAGGAGAGTAATGAAGTGCTACAAACATTTTAGGAAATACTAAGGGTTTGGATTTCTTGGTGCTAGGGTGTAGAGTACTTAGTGCTAGAGGGTTGTAAGGGATACCATTAAGCATATGTATGGGTACTGGGATCTATAACAAGGGATATAATGGGAAAAATCATAGTTAGGATCTCTTATCATATAGGTTTGTAGGAGTTGAGTCTCTGTCATTTGATGTATATGGTCTGAGATGACCCTTTTGAATGTAATATGGCTACTCAAACTCTGTTAAATCAATATACATGGATTTATTTTGTATAACTTGATTATGGGTGTAAACCCCATGTTATATGGCTTATCATGACTCAAATCTAGTTTCTTGTACTTCTTACAATGTTATTTAGCTTTTGTGATGCATTAATGTGTAGATCTGTTAGTTATATCTTCTGCATTTTAAAGTAGATGAATGTACATTTTATTTTTGTAAATAATCCTCCATTAATGGCAGAACTTTCTTACAAATCACACATAAAGGAGGGCTTGATGCCCGCACATGCCTTGGGTGAGCACCCAATGTATGTTTGATGATAGGTCGGTGTGATTATGGTTAGAAAGAAGAATTGAGGGTAAAATAATGACTATAGTAAACCCCAAAAAAAAACCTAGAAATTATCCCTTCCTAATTCGAGGGTAGGTACACCGTTCATGGCTATCCTAACGAAAAAATCACTAGGCCCCCACCTATTTTGATTATGAACCCCTATATACCAAATGCACATCCCTCATGATTTTCCCGAGAGTCTCCTCAGCAGTGTACTATCACCGGACATAAAGAAATTATTGGTCGTCGGGTTTAGGGTGAGGTGGCACACATTTTTCTAAGCACGTTGGGTGGAGGCAAAGGATGCTGCCACCTTCCTACTGTCAAGTCCAAATTAATGAGACTCTCAGAATTGTTTCATTTTTGAATTTCATTTCTGAAGTGTCCTTTCATAGTTGTTGTTTATCCCTCGTCCCTGGTGAAATCTCGTCCCTCACGCAGGCAGAAGCTTGTTTCTAGGTTCTAACACAGGTAATTTCTGCTATTTTTGTGCCCTTTCGTTCAAGATTAAAAAAATTATGCTTAAATTTTATACAAAGATTAGTTTTGGGGGCCCTACTATTTTGTCTCCACAGATTCTATGAATAAATATTTCAGATTTTACGTTTTTTGGTGAACTAAACCCTGTTTTATTCTTTGTTCATTGTTTTTAGTGACATATTTTGAAATGGCATGGAAAAAATAGAAGAAAGAAATGTTCGGGGCAAGGACTAATTTTCAAAACCCTAATGCATTGGGCCCATCCACAATGAATAAAGTTGCAGAGTTTAGGGTTTTGGCGCCATCCACAGTGAATCCCAACTACAAATTTTTTTATAAAAAATGTAAAACCCACCTCATGTATTCAAGGGTTCATTGGTACCAACAATTTGATCTTCCCAAAAGCTCTGAAATAAGTTTTATTTCTTACCACGATTTCTTAAATTTTTAGCAGCTAACTCCTCTTTTCACATAAGTCTGAATTTCACCCTTAAAAATACAATTTTCTTCTTTTTTATTCCTTGTATGATCATTTCCGGCGTAGGTAAATATTTCATTAAATGTTTCCAACTTATCACATAGTTTCCTCATCCCATCAGTCTACTCATATCTTCCCTTTGCATCGGTTATTTCGACATCTCCTACCTTATATCATGTTCATTATATGTTGCAAGTTTGAAAGCAAAATATTTAGATTTGACCCACCAAATGGAAAACTCTATCCTTGGCTGTTATAATGAAAATTGTTATCCTTGGTAGAGAGGGAGAAGTCTTCTTATAATGGAGATAGGAGCAATAATGGAATAAGTATTAAGAATTATGTACGAATACTGTAATGGAAAAATAGTGGCTCTGTTTTAGAGCAAGAAGAATTAATATTTTCCCTTAAAATATTGGATGAGTGATTTAGAAGCATCTGTAACTAAAATCCTGGCTTCCAATTTTCAGAATCAACCTAAACAAACAATGGTGAAGAAAACCGATTCAAGGGGATACGGTTTTGTACACTAAATTTATGTCTTTCTCAACCGTGACTCAAAAATTGTCCTTTCCTCTTATAAGATAAGCTAGACCTTTTGTTAAGGAAAAGTATCTAGCAGGGTATGATAAATATTATTGTTTTTTGTTTGTTTGTTTATGTTTTCAGGAAACAGATCCCTCACATTTTGAATTTGACAACTGTTTACTCCCACTATGTCTTTTTAGACCCTCATATGGACCTAAGAAACCTAATTAATCTTCACTTCATCACCTTACATGCTTGTAGGCTTCAAGATTCTATCAAATCAACCATAGCAAGCCAAAATCAAACTGAGGTTTCTATTTCTATTCTATGAAGATTATTAGATGTTAATTAATTCTAAATATTATGTTTCTATACTTTTTCCACAATCAAAACTAGAGGAGAAATTATTTCAAACCTTTTGAGAAAATCAAACTGTGGGCTTATTAACCCTTGGCTTATTATGAGTATTAGGTTCTTCATCAATATGTTTCTTTTTCCCTTCAAACTGTTTTCCATCTTTGCATATTTGACTTCTCTCGCATGAAATTTATTGTAATATCATACTCGACAAGTGGTTAATCACTACCCTCTATATCTAGCATATTATAAACTTAATTTTTTGATACTCTTGGTTCTTTGATTGCAAATGTACTCTACTTGCTTTCGACTATAGCCTACTTTCTTTGAAGTGTAGCCTACTTTCTTTTTATTTTAGTCTACTTGCTTCGATTGTATTCTACTTTCTTCGTGTAGTCTATTATCACATACCATGTACATATGGTAGTGGTGTATGTGGTATACACACTCTGTGTATATCACATAACAGAGGAAAAATACTATAACAACGGTGCTAGCCCTATTACTTACCATACTAAAAAGAGGGATTTTAAATTTTCTTATGCTTACCTACTCCATTCTCTCGATGTGGTTCTAGATCTTTGGTTTGTTTTTATTGAAATACAAATAAAGAAATGGGTTAGTCTGCTGCTATAAATAGAGGAAATAAACAGTTCACATGTTAAGAGTTTATCTAATTCACATGATGGTTGAAGAAAGTGGGGACAAGATGCGATGATTACCTGTTGTTTTCATTGTGCTACCAAATGGGACATATAAACAAAAAAGTGTGGCTGCTATAATCATAAATAATCATACACATACATATACACATACATATAAACATACATATACAAATACATACACACATGTATGTATGAGTATACGTGTACATATGTCTATGTACGTGTCCCATATACCTTGTATTGTCATAGGGTAGTGTTGTACGTGGTATACACAATGTGTGTATACCACATAATAGAGAAAATAAATTCTCTATACTCTTAAATTTTCTGGCACTCAAAAAATCTTTTGTTTTGATACATATAGAATACATACACACACATATGTACATGTATATATGTACATATGTATATATATGTATCCCACATACCCTATATTATCATAGGGTAGTGTTGTACGTGGTATACACACTATGTGTATACCACATAACATGAATAAAAACACAATTTATACTCTTTAATTTTCTAGGTAGTCAAGGAATATGATGCAATACCTGCTTGAATACATACATATATATACACATACATACACATGTATGTATGAGTATACACATCCATATCTATATATATGTGTCCCACATACCTTGTATTATCATAGGGTAGTGTTGTACGTGGTATACACACTGTGTGTATACCACATAGAAGAGAAAAAAACATTGTCTATACTCTTCATTTTATTGGGCAAGTAATCAAGGAATTTGTTGTTGTGATATAAACTCAATATGTATACATATACATGCATATACACACATGTATGTACAAGTATACATATACATATGTGCATGTATATGTCCCATTGAGAAAAACTATTTATACTCTTCAATTTGTTGGGCAGCCAAGAAATATGATGTATCATGTGGTACCTTCTTGAATACATACGTATATATACACATACATACACCCACGTTTGTCTAAGTATACATATACATATGTACATGTCTATGTCCCACATACAATTTATCATCATATGGTAGTTTTGTATGGTGGTGTCCTTTGCCTCCACCCAAAGAGCTTGGAAACATGTGTGCCACCTCATCGAAACCCAACGACGACAATTTCTTTCTGGCCGGTGATGGTCCAAGTTGGCATGAGACTCTCGAGAAAAGTGGGATGGATGTGCATGGGGCATACGGGGCATCATCTACACATGTGGGGGCCATGTGATCCCATACATGTATACACACACATACACACATGTATGTACGAGTATACATATACATATACATATATACATGTATTTCTCCCACCGAGAAAAACATCTGTCTATACTCTTAAATTTGTTGGGAAGCCAAGAAATATGATGTGATACCTTCTTTAATACATACGTATATATATATATATATATATATATATATATATATATATATATATACACGTACATACACCCACGTATGTCCAAGTATACATATACATATGTACATGTATATGCCCCACATACCTTGTATTATCATATGTATAGTTTTGTATGTGGTATACACATGGTGTGTATACCACATAATAGAGAAAAAAATTGTGTATACTCTTCACTTTGTTGGGCATTCAAGGAATCTACTGTTGTGATACATACTCAAATACTTACTTATACATATGTATACATATGCACGCACATACACACGTATGTATGAGTATAAATATACATATGTATATGTACGTGTCTCACATGCCTTTTATTATCATATGGTAGTGTTGTATGTGGTATACACACTATGTGTATATCGTATAACAGAGAATGTTTTTTGTCTATACTCTTCAATTTGTTTGGCACTCAAGGAAACTATTGTTGTGATACATACTTGAATACATATGTATACATATGTATACATATACACATACATACACACATGTATGTATGAGTATACATGTACATATGTATATGTACGTGTCTCACATGCCTTGTATTATCATATGGTAATGTTGTACATGGTATACACACTATGTGTATACCACATAATAGAGAAAACATTGTGCATGAAGTCCACAAAATTTGAGTTCCCTCTTTGAGTTTTACGTGGTGAGCTCCTGCATCACCTGGTGTTCGGTTCCCATGGCCCCCATAGTAATGACCATAAGATGCCATATCAAATGGCATACATGCATAGCTCTCTATCGTACCCGCATCCTCCTTTGTGGTGTCAAGTCTATTAACCTAGTCAACAATCCCCCAAAACAGTCACACACTACCGGATTCACGAGGCTGAATGGTAGATACGAGTAGACCGATGGTAAGAGAAAAGTATGTAAGAAGTTGGCAACATTTAATGCAATATTTACCTACACCAGAAATGATAAAACAAGAAATTAAAAAAATAACTTTGGCACCAAACCCATGAATTGCAACTTCGCTTTTGGATACACACGACCTTCCACTACACAAAATTACCTTTCCAATTTTGGAGATGTTTGAGTTATTCCAAGAACATTCAAGTGCTATGCATAAACACATACTTAATCGACATTTGAAATTAGTTCACGATACCGTTAAGACAAATAATGGGAGGAGGAAAGGATGTAAGAAGTTGACAACACTTAATGTAATGTTTTACCTATGCCAAAAATGATCAAACAAGGAACAAAACATGCATTTGGCCCCAAAACCGTGAACTCTACAACTTTATTTGTAGGATTTTGGAAGAATTGGCGAGATTGTCTAGTCAAATACACACATATACATACTCAAGGAATTTTTTATGATACTTACTTGAATACATACATATATATACGTATACATATACATACACATACACACGTGTGTATAAGTATACATGTACATATGTATATTTGTGTGTCTCACATGCATTTTATCATCATATTGTAGTGTGTTATGTTGACTACACTCAATCAAGTAGACTATACTTGCAATCAATGAACCAAAAGTATCAAACAATTTAGGTGATAATATGCTAGATACATAGGCTAGTGATGAACCACTTGTCATGGATGATATTACAATAAGTTTCAAGTAGAGGAGTCAAGTCTGCAAAGATGGAAAATAGATTGAAGGTGAAAATGGTATACACATTGTGTGTATACCACATAATAGAGAAAAAAAACTATCTATAGTCTTCAATTTTCTAGGCACTCAAGGAATTTGTTGATGTGATACATACTCAAATACATACATATACATATGCACGCATATACACACACATATGTACAAGTATACATGTACATATGTATATGTATATTTATATGTACATGTATGTATGAGTATACATGTACATATGTATATGTATATGTCTCACATACCTTGTATTATCATATGGTAGTGTTTTATGTGGTATACACACTTTGTGTATACCACATAATGAGAGGAAAACAATTGTCTATACTCTTCCCTTTGATGTGTAGTCAAGGAATCTATCAGACACCTACTCGAATACATACACATACATATACAATGCATACACATGTACATACATGTACGTGTATGTATATATATGTGTGTAATTGCATGTGTATGTTCATGCATGCATATGTGTATCCATATACATATATATGTCTCACATACGTTGCTTATACATGATTATAACTGCCACAATGGGTTGATTATACATGATTATAGCTACCACAATTGTTTATTGTTTGTATGTGCCACATGAAAACACAATGATAGCCACATGTAATCATCACTTCTTCTCCATAGATTTGCATTAAATGTTGCCAACTTCTAATGTCCTTTCCTCATCCCATCATTTTTCTCGCTTGATCTCGCCTTTGAATCGGCCTCGAGAATGGAGTTGTGTGACTGCTTTGTAGAATGTTGTCATGAGTGGCTATCTTGGTGACAAAATAATGTGCATGCAATCTAGGTGCTCATTCCCCATGCATGCACTAGGTTAATGGTTCCACCTTTGATTACATGGTGCAGGTTTCATTTTAGCATAATATACATGTTTAAAAAAGAAGAGTGGCATGTAATCGGTGCTTTGAGGAGTGGTAGGCATAGAGGATTATATATTTGGGTGTCATGACCTCCAAAATACATTCATCCATGCCTACCACTACACCAAGCACCAGCCACATCCCACACTTCTTTTCCAAACACATGTATTATGTTAAAATCAAATATGCACCACCTTAGCAAGGTTTTTATCCCACCTCGCACATGCACAGAAATGGGAATCCATAGCTTGTCTACACTATCCTATCACCAGGATAGCCATGGGAAGTCATGTGATCCTATCGCCAGATAGCCGACTCAATGGTGACTAGTTTAATGCACTATATGACATAAAGGATGATGTGGGTCCCACACGATCTATACATTTATGTCATTCGGTATGCATTAAGAATTGGGGAGAGGTATTACATATTTAAAAAATAGTCGAGTGTTATGCATAAACACATACTTATAGACATTTTAAAGTTGTTCATAGATAGACATTTGATGCAAGGTTAATTTAGATATGTCCTTCCTTCTTTTCTCAAGAGCTTGAACTTTCTCTATTACTCCATCCACCCCTGCTAGAGGATCATTAATTGATGTTCATGCAACATCATCTTTTGTATTTCTTATCACCTTGAGATCCAATGAGACCTAGTACCTTCTAATTCTTGAAGACAACAACTGGAGGAGAGTTAACTTGATGAGCAAAGGTGATCACCTTGTGATCACTGAAACAATATATAATAGATGTAAAGAACTTCTATATTAATCTGCATGACTGTCCCAAGCTACAAAATCCATTCATAAAGTCTCTAGCATTCATACCTTTTTGAGTTCTCTTACCATACACCTTTGCCTCCAAATGGAGCTCTTCTTCAATATAGTCACAAGCTCTTTTCTACTTGATTGAACATGACCAAGGCAACAAACCAATGTTTCAAGTTCCTTTATGAATGCTCAAGCATCTCTCTTCTAGTGTGCAATCTCAACACTCTATCCAAAAGAATCCAACTCAAACTCTTAATACATAATTAGTTGGTTCCCAGGGCATACCAATAGCTCAACAGACCTCCCTTCACAATGGTTGAGGTATTCATGACCTCCATATACTGTCCTAGATCTAGGTTTTTCCTTTATCACCTCCTTGTATGTTTTTGAAGTGACTTATACAGTCCTAGAACCCCTACACAGTCTACATTTACTCCAAATCACTGGTAGATTTCTCTCTAGAATCATGGAACACATTAATAGTACTAGGATAGTCATCCTCCAACATCCATGCACAGGTACTTAACTCTACTTCTCCTTGAAATTAGCCCTTTGAACATCTTATTGTGGACTAACACAGTCCTAGACCACTGTACAGTCTGATTATAACTAGAGGGAAGGAATTTCCCTTGTACCTATATGCCCAATGTCATTCATATTCAACAAATATACCTAGATAGGTGCCCTCCCATACCTTATCAGTGGATTTTCATCATATTGTGTCCATCTCCTTCATGTTTGCAGTCTTCCTTTCTTGCCAAATACAGTCCTAAGCCTGTGCAATCATCTTTTATATGCTAACAAGGTAATAGCTTCATGCATTCAGACCTGAGATCATGCAAATACATCCAATATACCCCTATTTTGTCTATCATATCAATCTATCATCATGATTAGTCATGTTATAATGCAAAAACTGTGTATGTTCTTTATTTGACTGTGAACTATACATCACTGTTGTATCTCGAATACACAGTCACCTATAGCTTGAGCGACACAAGATCATTCTTCACCAAATTTGGATGATCTTTAGATCATATCAATGCAGAGATATTGTAAAAGTTTCAAGTAATTCTATCCATGGAATAAAAAGATATACGAAGCCCTAGTTCAGGCCCGAGAGGCAACAATTTGCTATAAAATCCAAACTATGCATTTTCAAAACATACAAAAATTACCAATGTGATCCACATCACCTGTAGAATCTTTCCATGCTAATAATCAAGAGATTTACATCATTTGAAGGTCATGGAGGGTTTCTATCTTGCTGTCCTGCCAGGGTTCTTGTGCACAGTCCATTGAAACAAGCTATTTCATGCAAACCAGAGTATAATTCTTCTTTCAAACATCATACACATGTTGTTATTCATTGTTCCATCTTCTAAAACCTTGAGAACCCCCTGTTCTACTTCATCTCCATCGAATCACCTATGAAATAGGTATTCATTAGCTAAGAATAGACTCTCTAAAGCTCCTAAACTGACTCCTAAGCCAATTCACACTCCTAGGAAGACTCAACAATCTTCTCAACATAGAAATCCTATGTATATCACCTTGATACTCTCCTGTAATCCATACAAGGCAACTATTACATGATGTCAAGGCTTAAAAAGACCTTAATTAGCCTATATTACTCCTTAAATGCCAAGTCAAGTCACCTTATCATCTTCTTACAAGCATATATTCACTTCTACAACATACTTAACTCTAACATTCATTTATTCACACCTAAAAACATGTATCATGGTCTTATATGACCTTATTATGTCTTGTTCCTTGATGCTCCTGCATCAACATTTCTTATTATTAATATTTTCTATAGATTTTTGAAGTTTTTGTATGCATAAACATGTACTTATAGTATTAATAGCAATATACACACTCATTATACACACTATGTGTATACAAGAGAAGAGAGATAAAAATACTCAAGAAATACACTCGTGTTATACACACTGTGTGTATACCACATAAAAGAGATAAAAATACTCAAGCAATATACACACTGTGATATACTTATAGTATCAATAACAAGATACAAACTGTGATATACACACTATGTTTGTGGTATTTTGGATTTTGATATACACATTGTGTGTATACCATGGAAGAGAGATAAAAATACACAAGCAATATACATCGATATATGAAATATTTATGTAGTGTCAAAATTTCTCCACATGGATCACATGATATTCATGCGGGTCATCTCATCATGTAGCCAAGATAATGTAAGGCTTATTTTTTACACCTGCATATTGATACACATACACATACACATACATATACATATACATATATATAGACATTGTCATTTTTATATGTACGTGTATACATACACATATTCATATATATGTACATGTGTGTATGGATAGACACACATGCTAATGCAATTGTCACATCGGGAACCATCTATCATGAGGATGGTGTCAGCTTATCCCGTGTCAATATTGTGTGGTATACACACATGATGTGCCTTAGTTTTTTTTTGGTTTTTAGTGTGGTATACAGACTTTGTATACCTCACTCATTGTGTACTTTGTAAAAAGTGTGGGATTTGAATGTGGGACCTCTTAATTATTATTGGAAGGGCCTGCCAACTATGTTTCCTATAGTGTGGCCCAGGACACACTACAAAAATATATATAATTAAATGATTCCCGACTTGGTGTATATCGAACTTATATAATTATATGTTTTTTGCAGTGTGTTTCAGGACATACTATAGCATAGTTGATAAGGCCTTCCAATAATAATTAAGAGGTCCTAGGTTCAAATCCCACACTTTTTTGTGGTGTATGAAATGAGTGAGGTATACAAATTTTGTATACCACACTAAAAACTAAATAAAAACTAAGGCATGTCGTGTGTGTATACCACACACACATTCCTAAGAATGTGTGGCATGCACTCTGAAACTAGGATAGCAGACACCATCCTCATGATAGTTGGCTCCTAGAAACAGAATTACATGGGCATGTGTGTGAGCTATCATTTGTATCATCATAAACACACAAAACATGGTGTGTATGCCATAGTAAGAAAATGAAAAATAGTTTTTTCACCCCAACTAACACAAAAACATATATAGTTGTATTCAAAATTTTAAATTTTGCAGTGTTGATAATGCAAAAAGAAAAAACATGTTGTCTTTTGTTTCTTACGATGTATGTTTTTCCATTGTAAAGGTAAACATGGTTTCCATTTGGAGATTGGAAATTCATGGTGTGTCTAATACCTCGAAAAACATGACATGTTCATCGCTCATATTATATGACCATGATGGCAACAAGAAAGTAGAGAGAGGCACCATTGTGGGAGATTCCAATATGAGAATCCACCAGGATGAGGATAGGGCCTTGATGTTGGGTCTCGAAGAAGCATTGCATCATGAAGTTCAAAATATTTGTGTGTTTTCTCATGATATGATTGTTTTTAATCAAATGAATGGCGTATACCAATGGAAAAAATTTAAATCTTTCGGTTCTTCATGTTTAAGTGCTACTGATTGTATCACGCTTTGTGAAATGTTCATATGTACATGTAAAAGTCAATATAGGTAGGTTGGATGTATGTCAAGTTTGTAGCATTGTTAGCACTTTCCATGGATGACATTGTAATATGATATATGTACACACCGTATTTTCTTTTTGTGTTATGTACAATTATGTTTGTAGTTATTTAATGGCTTAATAAATGCTATTTGTGAAGCATTTGTGCAATGGTAGACATTTTTTCGTGGCAAGAATATGCGGCCCAAAAAGAAATAATGTGAAGTTTATCACAACATACTCGTAGGTCAGTAGGAAGCATAATTTTTTATGGTGAGTACTCTTAGGAAAATACATGTAGGCACTATATCTATCCAAAATGTTATTGTTAAGCTGAATTATAATTTTTTTATGATCTATTTTTATTTAGCCAACGTTGCACTCAAATTTTTATGAAGTTGTGAGTCGATGACATTGCATCTTCATTGTAAGTAAGATTACAGGATTTTCATCTTCCCTTTCCATTGCTGCATTTGAAAAATAGATAATTGTATTATATTTTATGTGGAAACTAATATATTAAGTGACAAATGCAATCTTATCTTAAGAACATGTGCGAGAGCCTCCACTCAAAAGATCAAAAAGAGGAAGGAAAACATTGTGCCTTTAGATATCTTCATCGTAGTAGGTGTGTGTACTTGATCTAATAATCGTTCTAACATTAAATTTTTTATAAAAATTGGAATTTGGAATTATTTATATGCTATGGATTATTGAGTGAAGGAAGAGGAGGTGGGTGCAGTGAACATCGCTTCGCCGTCACATGTACAAAGCCGATACACTAAAGAGGAGGTAAATTTATTTTAAATTCAAGTTGTATTTTTTATCGTAAATTAATTTAACATGATTATATATTATTATGAATGTGCATAACAATTTTTATGAATCACTACATGATTTTTGGAATGATTATTGCAAGAGGATGCACCCAATGTTGCTTCTCCAAGCCATGCAGAGGATGTTCCCATCGTTTATGAGGTAAAATCAGAAAATTGAATATTTTAATTTATTGTTTTCATATATGTCCATTAATTAGTGACTAATTGATTATACAATGTTCTTGAATAGGCCCCTCTTCACTATAGGAGGGAGCATGATGGGGATCACATACTTTATTATTATGAGTACCCCAATTGTGATAGAAAATTTTACGCTCTATGGCTACTAAATATCCACAGGGAAAATTCCCATTCCCTCCCTCATGTTCTCCCTGAGAGGAAAGGGAGAAATTTTACTAGAAATTATCCTCGGAGGGCCTCTAAAAAGTGGAGGCAATACAGGGAACAGAGAGAGGGAGACATTGAGGGTGTGTTATGTGTACGGTATATTATACAGAGGCAACACGTGATACTGCGCATTTGCAAGAGGGAAGGGAAGGCATCATTAAAAAGCTTAGCAGATGCTACAAGAAAGAGGTTGATGATGCCATGAGGGACTATGATTCGATATTGCGAGGGCTAAGAGGAGGGCAGACATATTGGATTTGAGAGAAAAGAAGAAAAACAGGGTAATTTTGAGTAACAGTTTCATTTCACTCTTTTCTCATTGCGAGTACATAAGTATTATCTATTTCTTATAAGTTACATGTCATTGTCTTCATAGGTTGAGGAGGGTGAGATGGATGCAGCAACAGAGGGGGTCATTCCCGAAAGAACTGGTAGAGGTGACTGCGACGTAAGTTAGTCATTTTATATTTAGTTTTGTTATCTAAATCACTATTCATGAATCATTCATTAAAATTTTCATTGATATAATATGTATGTAGGAGGATCACATGCCCTTGTCACATATTTATGAAATTTTTTTTTTTTTAAAATAGCAATGAAACCAACAAACATGATGAAAGTTGAGGTAAATAAAAGCAAACACAAAATTTGTGAATTGTAATTTGTAGTTTTTATAAAACCATTGTAATAAAAAATTTATTATTTTGTAGGTTGGTTCATCGCAAGGGGGTGATGCAGCAACACCTTTTGAGATGTTCGTTGATGTGGCAGTGCAAGAAATGGAGAACATGGTAAGTCTTAAGATGATTTTGAGTTTTGAGTTTTTAGTTCAAATTAGAAAATGGTGGGTTGAGTTAGCCTAAGTAAGGATTGGGGGATGTCAATAGGGTCCTAGTAGTTCCATTCAAATGCCTAAGTTTTTCTAGGTGTGTAAGAAATTTGAATTAGGAAGTTTACCTCCAAAATTTAATTTGAATTCCTTAAAAGGCATTATGATGGTTTTGGCTTGTATAAGGATTCTAAGTCAATGTTAAAGCATGGAATAAGTAGGGAATAATCTTGTATGTCCTAGGGAGTCTATTTGAAGTCATGATATTAGACCAAGGGTTTAAAAATTACTAGTTAGGGTTAGTATTCAAAGAGAGTATAAGGCAATTTAGAAGTCTAAAGGTAATAAAGCCTCAAAAGTTTTTGTAAATCATTATGAAAGGATATAAAAGCCTAAATTGTAAGTAATTTTAAGGAGGTTGAAGAAGAAGAGATCTTATTGAGGCTTTAAATAAAAGATTTGGGAAAAAGAAATGGGTGTTTGTTATATTTCTTGTGGTTTGTTTATTATTCTCATTGTCTCTAAAGTGTATTAGTTTGTCTTGGAAACTTTGGAGATGAAAGATATGTTTTAAAAGGCACTGTCTCTTTCCTAGTAAGGGTTTGAGAACCATTAGCAAGAAATTGATCTAGAAGGAGTAATAGAAGTAATGGAGCTCTAATATTTTGCATGCATCCTAGTGATAGTGAAAGACATCCAATAAAGGATGAAGTATTGATAAAATTCCATCTAAAAGCTTATAAGCATGTGTAAACAAATAAATGTTGTCTTGACCAACACTTGATTAAGATGTTGAAATGGATAATGGTAGAAAGAAGATAATGTAAGTATTAAGATAAATTAAGTATAACTCAGACCCACTGGGTCTATATAAAATTATTCACCCTATAATTCATTGATTACATGAAATATCTAGGACCCATGGGATAGAGGAGAATGATGAGATCAACATGCACCCCATTTTACAAGTACATAGTTAAATATCAGTGGATTATGATTTTTCGCATATACATGAACATTTAAATATGATTTATTTTGCTAGTTTTTGCAACTAATTTAATGTGCAATAATTACAGGCGTCTCTTAGTGGCCTCAATAGAGAAGGGGAGGAGCATCTTCTAGTACATGAGGATTTACAGGTAACCTCTATGTGAAGTGGAATCAAGAATCTATGTTGTGAATCGTGTTACGATATAAATAGTATTAAAAATAGGATTAAAGTTATAGTATATAAATTTATTATTATTTTGACTAACTACAAGAATTATTTGAAGAGGATAAATTCTTCTTATAATGCAGGGTATCTATTGTTAATGTGGTGGATTTCTTGATGGTTGAAGAAGTGGCAAGCCATGGAAAATTACACAATGTAGGTGATGATGCAATTTGCCACCAGATGAAAGTTCCATCAAGTTATGTCATTTTTAATATCCTCGGTGTCATCGATGATACTTTACCTCTCCTATTTCCTAATAGTTTCACATGGATGTTGACCAATGTTGTAGGGAGCTTTACCATCTGGCCAGTTGCTGAAATGCAACGTAGATAGCCACCTCATGTAATAGCTTGTTTGGAAATGTTTTACATGAAGTGTTGGCTTTGCGTTACTATTATCCTATATGAATTATAGTAACACAAACTATCTAAATTTTCTAGGTTGATGTGGTACCCACTATAAAATCAAAGGAAACCAGGGTTCATTTTAAGACACCTCTATAAAATTGTAGGTGGAAAATACCTGTGAATATCCTCGGAACCAATTTTAGCGAAAGGTGAATTTGACAGTATTCCAAAACAAAAATTTCACCTGGTTTTTCATGGCTCCATCATTAGCATGCGACAACAAGACGTCAATAATCACTCCTGACACGCGTCAATGGAACGTCAATTTTCTTGATCACATGTGTCAACAGGATTTAGTGTCGCACGCGTCAATAGGATCTAGTGATGCACGTCAATAGGATCCAGTGACGCGCGTCAATAGGATCTAGTGACGCGCGTCAATAGGATCCAGTGACACGCGTCACTGGATGCTATTGATGTGCATCATCGATCCTAGTGACATGTGTCATCGCTCCTATTGACACGCGTCACTGGATCCTATTGACGCGTCACTAAATCCTATTAACGCACGCGTCACTAGATCCTATTGATGCGCGCGACACTAAATCCCGCTGATACACGCCATCGCTACTGATGCGCGTCATCGATCCATTGACGCGCCATCGAATCCTATTGATGCGTGTCTCTGGCTCCTATTGACGCACGTCAGCTAAGACTATTGTCGCGCGTCAGCTAAGACCATTGACGCGTGTCAATTGAAGCCATTGATGCCCAATTTAGCCTATAAATACCCTTCAACCGGTCATTTTCTCATTTTCACCTTCCCACTCTTGAATTTTTGCAGGTCTCAATCATTGTCAAAGACGCAAGTACAACTATAATGTCAACTTCACATGCTTCCCAACTGCAAGTTCAGCAAAAAAATCAAGAGAATCCAATTCAATCGATTTCCAAGATCAACTACAGGAATCCCTTATGCCCTCACATACATACTGTTTTAAAGATGTCTTCAGAATATAAAGATTTGATGGATGCGTGTGAATTTATAGGGCTCGTTAATATGCCCCATTTCAAAACAGATCCGATATTTTGAATTACCTTCTGTCATCCTACAATTTAGAGGATGGCCTTTTTTATGTGACTCTGAACGATGGCCGAATGTTCCAATTCAATATCGAAGAAAATGACATCCATCGGTTTACGGGCCTTCCGTTCAAAAATTTACCAATTGTTACAACCAAGGCAACACTCCTGGAAGAAGACAAGAAATTTCTCGAATCAATGTTCGGTTTCCATGTTGATTGTAAGTATAATTCGTTTTAATTCATATTTTTTATTCTATTTTTTATTCTGATACAATTTTTGTTATAAATTTATAGTAATTTTCATTGTTTCGCATTTGCAGCCCATGTCAATAAATCCAGGCGTGGTGTGGATACACAATCAATTGCACACCACTTTCTTACTGCACTTATTTCATTTTTTCAATCTAGAATTGTTTTGCAGGGTCGCCAAACAGATATACCAAATTGGGCCATTGCATACATTGTTGCCACTATCTCAAAACAAAAATTTGATTGGTGCACATATCTATCCAAAAAAATAAGAACTGACCTAACAAATTCAAAACTTTCAGAAAAACCTTTCATTTATTCAACAAACTATCTCCTCGGCCTTTATTATGAGGCACTTTTAAATTTAAAAGATAAAAAAATTCCTACTTGCACTAATGAGGAGTTGATGAAGTTGTCAATTCCATTTGAAGAACAACAGGTATAAACTATTTAGTTTGTAATTGTATTTCAATTTTTGAAATTACAGTGCACAGTTATTAAAACTTAAATTTTAATGTTTTGCAGAGAAGATTTATTGAAGCCCTCCCCCGAAAAAAGGCGTTATCGAGAGGAAGAGGCCAACAACACGCTGAGGCTTCGGGGGACTCACAATCTGAAATGGAAGCTCACTCCTCTCCAAACCCTCAACAGTTTGAACTCGTTAAACGCCAGAGAAGTAATACCTTCTCATATATTATTTACAAATTCCAAATTTGCATATTTATTTTTCAATTTAAATTTTAACCAAATGAATTGACAACATTTAATATTGATGAATTGCAGGGACTTTGGAACATACACCTATTTCACAAACTCAACCTTCTTCCCCAACTCACTCCATATAGTCGCATGCATTCATATCTTCTGAACAGACACTGAGTACAACTCCTACAAGGCCACCCATAGCACCGAGAAAAACAACCCCTCGACAACAAGGTACAACTTTTCGATAGTACGTTTAATTTTGAAATTTTTGACTTTATGAATTGTTTTCCTATTTTTCATTTTTTTCTTGTACTTTTCAGCACATGTCAGTCCTGATCAAACCGCGGCACCGACACCCACTCAACCAATAATTTTTAAAATTCCAACCAGAGGAACAGTGAAAAAGAACATTGGTAAATGCATGCCTTTTGCTCCGGCCCCTAGTGGGACACTAAACATTGCCTCCTTTCGAATTCCAACTCTCTCACTTGGTGGCTTGCCCAGTGCAACGGGCATATCTGTTTTGAACAATATAAATTTAGATGAAGATTATTTGGGCATTGATAGCAATGACCCAACTGGTTTTTTCAATACCCGCGAGATGATTCAAGGCCAGCAGGTATACTTCAAATTTCAATTTAAATATGCTTTACAATTTTGAATTACATTTCGATTTAAATTTATTTATCTAAATCTTGATTAATTTTTTCACAAACAGGATCAGCCCACCCAAAGGCAGAAACAAGTAGCAGTTGATCTTGCTGAAAGCCCCCATACTTCTCCAGCAAGATCGTCTTCATCAGATTCAGATAGTGAACAATTGCCACCTTTTCCTTTGGAGAACTTAATTGGTTATGATTGTCAATCCCATGTGAGTGAGTTTATTCTTCCTCATATCAATCAGCTTATAGAATGGGAGAGAAGGGCTAAAGTTCTTATCAATGAAATTATTAGTCATTATGAAAATTATTGGCAACGAGATAGTTTATACGCTGCAGTCCAGAATCAACCTGCGAAGATGGATTCCTTACTTACCCAAGTAAGAAGTGGGACTGTCACGTATAACAACAACTATAAAGATGACATTTTAGATAAGTCATTAAAAAAATTGGAAAATATTAGTGCTTTGAGGCCTGCATATTTTAACAAATGGTCCAAGGACAAGGATTTGGTAGCAATGGCAAATGCCAAAAGAGATAGAGCGGTTGTAAGTACTATTACATTCAAACAATCATTCTTGTTAATTTGAAATTTTCATTTTTTAGTAATTTTTTGAATTGACATTACTCTTTTTGTGCAATTGAAATATGAAAATTTGAAGAGTCAGGTGAAGGTTTTGCAAGTTCACTTGGAAACAGCAAAGAACAGCTTTATCCGCAGAAAAAAATTGAAGAAAAATATTGTTTTGGTTAACAAACAAAACAATACACTAAAGCGGATAATTAAAGAGCATGGTTTCGACCCTGACATATTATTCAAAGCTAAAGCAGCAGCTGATCCAAATTTGTTGTCGCATGGAGATGCGACAAATCAAGAAGAAAGAATTTTAAAAAATCTGGACAGTGCTGCGGAAGATCTTATAAGTTCAGGGGTTATTTCTGGTGTTGGGGAAAGAGGTACAACCACAGTGGAAGAAGTCGTTGGGGAAGAGAGCAGAGGAGTAGAATTGGATAAAGAAAAAGAGGGTTTTGAAAACTAGAAACTTTTATTATTGAGGAAACTTTAAATATTGAATTTGAAAACTTCTACTATTGAGTATGTACTATGGTATTTGAATTTAATTATATGGATTTATATACAATCTTTAATTTTAATTGCATTATATGGTGATTATCATGAATTATATGTATGTTTCTTGTTTACTTGCATTGTCATGAATTGTATGTGGACGTAGATGATGAATGATGATAATTGATAATTAATGATAGATGATGTATGTGAACTTGTTTTAAGATAATTATTCTCTATATTTGTATTGATACAAATACTTTTATTGTTATAGATGATGAGATTTATGATATAGATGATGTACTTGTGTTTTAATTTCCATTGTTATTTGTGTATGGATGGAAACTAGATGAATTAGGCATGGTGGAGTTAGGTCAGTTAGGCATGATGGAGTCTAGGTCATGTAGGCATGATTGAGTTAGGTCAGTGAGGCATGGTGGAGTTAGGTCAGTTAGGCATGGTGGAGTCTAGGTCATGTAGGCATGGTGTAGTTAGGTCAGTTAGGCATGGTTGAGTTAGGTCAGTTAGGCATGGTGAGTTAGGCATGGTGTAGTCTATGTCAGTTAGGCATGGTTGAGTTTAAGTGTGTTGGTCTTAATTTAATTTTCAAGTTATTGATAACATGGAAAAATAAATGATGATGAACGTGTATGGTAAGATGTTGTAAAAAAAATGGTAGGTATGTATGTTGGTTGATTGTATGTTTGTGTCACTTTCCATGTAGTGTAAAAAATGGAAACTGACTAATAGTAAAAATGTAAAATGGAGAAATTGGGGAAGATTGATTAGGGTAAAGAGTGGCCGAGCTAACCTCTAAGGGCCCATTCCCTCGGAATGTTTCCTACATTGATTGTAACCTTTGTATGTGACAAATATTTTGGAGTCGGCAAGAAAAGTGGGTATCTAAGAATCCAGGTAGGCCATGGTATCTGCAAATTTGTTAGTAGAACGTGGGGTGGTTTGAAGCTCATAACGGTTAAAGGTAGTCAAAATTATGTCCACATGATACTTATACTTTTGAATTATTTCATTAAGACACTGGTATATACCATTGACTTGGTTTACAACTAACTGAGACCAACAATATCTTTAAATAAATGTAAATATATAGAATTAGACCTGTAACATCTTTAATGATAACAAGAGCTGAAAAAATGTAAAGTAACAAACAATAAGATTATGTTGAAGAAGATACCTATTTAAAATTGAAATCATCACCGGTAATGTGCTAGATCTTTGTCTTAAAAAAATTCAACACAAAAAATGGATTAGTAGATAGATGGGTGAGTTTCGACATTGTCAAATCCCGAGAAGTAACAAATGACTTCCTGATGGATGTCAACCCACGTTTTCAAAAATAAAAAGATTGTATTTAACTAAATGTAAATACATAGACACCGTAACATCTTTAATGATAACCAGAGCTGAAAAAAATGAATAGTAATAAACAATAAGATTAAGGGGAAAAAGATACCTCCTTAAAGTTGAAATCATCACTGCCACTGGTAATGAGCTAGATCTGTGTTTTAAAAAACCCAACACGAGAAATGGATTAGTAGATAGATGGGTGAATTGCCTGACATTTTTAGTATATAGACCTATAACATCTTTAATGATAAAGATAAAAGATAGATAAAGAAGATACCTATTTAAAGTTGAAACAATCCATTATCAATAGCTTCATCAAACTCGATGTTGTCTTCTGTAGAATGTGACGAAGACCCAATTACACTCTCAAGGTTGGGAATATTTGTACTTGTAGTTGTATTATTCACACCTCTTCTTTCGCAAAGGGAATTCCAATGTGCAATTGCTCTGTCGAACGGAAAGGTTTCGATGGAGTATCGAGAAACATAACACCTCATGTAACTTTCCAGATTTTTATCCAACCTGTTTCTCAGTTTTGATTTTATAAATGACAATGCACTGAAAACCCTTTCATCCTCCACAGACCCCAAAATCATTGTTTGGCATAACTCATATAATCTGAAATATTCACTGATATCTTCTTGTAAGATAGAACTTTGATAGATTCCTCGCCACAGCCTTGTAATAGCACCACTTTCAGAAGGTTGATCTAAATTCTTATATTGGTTCCTCATTGTTGTTGAAAAATTTGTTAACTGAAACTTTAATAAATCGGCATTCAATATACCTTTGATTTCCATACCCTTGAGCTCTGACGTCTTTGTAAATTGTTCCATTATTGTACCCATTGATTTATGGAAATGCTTTCTGACAAAGTCTGCACGGCCACCTTCAGTATTCCAAAAATTAGGATTCATCACACCCATGGCTTCCAGAATTTTATCTTTACAGAAACGTTCCCTAATTTCTGATGACAAGGTTTCTAAAAAAATTTAAGCTTTATTCTTGTTTCAACTATAACAGACTCAAACAAATTACGTGTCACGGAACATCTTCTCGTTCCGATCCTGTAATATCTTGACGTTTTTACAAAATGTGCATTGGTATTTCCCTCCCATTAACAGTGATGCAGAGGTGATCGTGGATATTAAATCTCAAAAAGGTGTTAGGATTTTTAAGATCTAATAAATCTTTCCAATTTTCAAAAACAGGTGCATCAAAACTATCCTAGGAACAGTACAATATATCAAGACTTTGACATACCATTTTTCTCATCCGTATAAAATCCACAATATAGATTAATCTTCCCTGTGCATGCTTCATCGTTGTATTGATCTCCTTTAACATTGGAAGAATACCAACTAATGTAAGCAATGTCTCCAAATTAGTTAAACAAAACAAGTCCCCTTGCCTATCGACTTCATGACGGTATTTTTGAATGAAACCAACCAATGAAGGATACTCCTCACGAACTCGCATGCAGTTCATACAAAGAGATCCATCTAGTCTCCACATCCTTCGAAAATTTTTTTCCATCTCGTAATTCCAATTGTAAATTTTTGGAACTCGAGAAAACGCTTTGGGTTGCTTGAGATATAGGCATGAAGTTCTCTTATAAGGTATTCTAATTTAGCAACATTTTTGTGGTTGCTTACCATTTTATATGCTAAATTCATTCTGTGAGCCATACAGTGAATTGGTAGCATATATGGGGCCACTGTTGTTTGTAATCTAACACAGAGCCCTGTTTGGTGACCCTACATGACAGATGCACCATCTGATCCAACGCATACCAACTTGGTAGCAATTTCATAATCACCATTCCAAAGAACATCTTTCAAATGAGAAACAACTATTTTATATAGGTTTTCGGCATTGCAGTTTTCAACCATTTTCATAACACCCAATAGATGAGGTGTCCTTATATGATTTTCTAAAGTATAGATGTGGATACATACCCATGCGGTGTTGTCGACTGCTGTCACTTCATCAATTGAAAGAGAGATAAAGTTTGCTTTTTTTACATTCTCTTTCAAATCTTCCTTCTCTATCATCGAGAGGCATTTTGCCATTTCCCATCCACTACTTTCAGACCAATGAGACTGAGGTACATTCAGCATTCCGTTAAATTGATACAAAACTTTGAAATTGAGGAAATGAAATCGCTCTTCCTTTTTTTAGTATTTGAAAAAGAGTAGAGAATTGTATGAATTTTGCATGTAGATTTGTTTCTTTCATCTTACCAATATGTGATGTGATCGTTCCTCCCTTTTCCAACAGATGTCTATGTTTTTCTCGCTCTTTCCTCATATTCCACTCGCGTATCTAACATGCATGCATTCATTTTCGTTTTCCACCTATGTGTTTTGATTTTCCGCCATCCACCCAAGCATACGCTTAAATATTGTTTTCCACAATGTTTTTCTATAGTGTCCAGCTTCAGTTGCATTCTTTGTTGCTTTCCCAATTTCCACGTACATATTGTACATGTACATTCAGATGGGATTTCTTCAGAATTAGATGATTGTACAGGTTCAATAAATGGAAATTTAGTTGCCCAATCAAACTTGTATGTCCTGCCAATGGTCCACATATTCTTGTTCGTTTTCAATGCTTTACTTTTTTGAGTAGAATTTTGAGCAATATCACAATCACCTGGTTTCCTCTTTCTTGGACCGGAGTTTGATTTTGATTTTTGTCTTCCATTTTGCTGAGTGTTTGTATCTATGATATCTAGCTGCACTTCTGGTTGCACCCCAACAAGAACAATATCTTCAAGATCTGGCATATTATCGTAGGTTTCATTTGTTTGACTTTGATACTGTGTAAAATGCATGTCCACCTCAATAATACCTTCCACACAGTCAGTATTCTGATTCTTTGTGGTGGCATCTATATGATTGGTATTTACAATATCTGTATCCGCAGAGTTTCCAAAATACTTGAAGAGTGATTTCTGAGATTTCTTACTTACTTTTAGGTTATTCATATTCTTTGAGCTGGCACCTTCCATTATTCTGAAAAGAGTCCTGCATCAGCAAAAGAACCAAGTAGTGACTCTGTCTAGTGTCTGAGGTCTTGTCGCACATCCCCTATCTGAGGTCTTTGTCACGTGTCAACTCTGCACTTGTCGCGCATCAACAACCCATTTCCTGTCGCGCGTCCACTATCTGAATATACTGTCACACGTCAACACTACCCTTGTCGTGCGTCAACTTCTTTACCCAAGTCGTGTGTCAACACTTTCTCTGTCACGCATCAGTACAACTATTGTTGCACGTCAACAATGCCCTTAAGGGTATGCGAGTTCAAATTTCACAGTATTGGTAATTTGTTAAGCTACTTGAGGTATACTACCCGGCGAATCAGCTAGGTTTTTATAGGAGATGTTTTCAAATGAAGGCAAAGCCGACCCCCCAAAAAAAATATACTATATATTTTAGGCGAACAAGACACCGACCCACTCCGAATAATTCACCTTTTCAAAATTTCCTAAAATGAAATTTTCACCATATTACAAATATTCGCCGCTAAAATTATCCCCACAAAAAACAAGTACAAAAGTAACACCGGACTCAATACACAAGAACCGAAAAAACATACTTTGAAAGAGTTACCTCTTTTGCATGTATTACGAAAAGGAGGAAAAATTGATTGATACTACTAAATTATTTCAAAACAATATTCGTAATTTAATGACAAATTTTTAATTAAAACAATATTCATTTGTTTTAATATAATAACACCGACATTAATATGTGCTTAAATTATGAATTTGTTGGATTTATTCATGATTATTATTTTCATAAGGTTTTTAGTTTGAATGTGCCAAGTTGTAACACAATGGGTGTATTTTTCATATATTATACTTTTCATAAATGGTTTTTTTCTTTTAATGTGCCATGTGGCATAGTAATGTGTTGATTATTCATGATTTTAGTTGTCACATGTTATTTTTTCCATGTGGCATCATAAATGAATGATTACTTGTGATTATACTAGTTTTAATGTGCCATGTGGCATAGTAATGTGTTGATTATTCATGATTTTAGTTGTCACATGTTTGTTTTGCCACGTGGCATCACAAAGGAATGATTACTCATGATTATACTAGTCTCAAAGGTTTTTTTGTTTAAATGTGCCATGTTGCACCACAATGGGTCGATTATTAATCATTATAGCTATCACACTTTTTTGTTTGTATGTGTCATTTGGCACCACAATGACAACAACAGTAATCATCGCATCTTCTCCCCACTTTCTTCAACCATCACATGAATTATAACATTTCTTAACATGTGAACTATTTATTTCCTCTATTTATAGCAGCAAACTAACCCCTTTATTTATTTTTATTGCAGAAAAAAACTAAAGATATAGAACCGCATCAAGAGAATGGAGTAGGTAAGCATAAGAAAAATTAAAATCCCTCTTTTTAGTATGGTAAGAAATTAATAGTTATAACACCTTTTATATGCCTTTTATGCATTTCAAAGATGAAGGAAACACTTAATTAAAAACCATATGATGACCATGTTATGCAAAATTTCAACTTCTTAGAGAACTTGATGTGTATGTTGGAGCTATAGATTCAGCTATGGAGCAATTTTTTTACTTTGCTTGTCTAAAAATGTAGAATGTCACTAATGTTTAGAAAAGGCTAAGTTTCCCAAGATGAATCAAAACATTTATCCCGATTCAGACAGTAAAGCACAAATGCTATTTATTGTAAATTTCATGCAGAGTTTCACCTAAAAGATTAAAATAATA
Source organism: Taxus wallichiana var. yunnanensis (assembly GCA_018340775.1). Lineage (NCBI taxonomy): Eukaryota > Viridiplantae > Streptophyta > Pinopsida > Cupressales > Taxaceae > Taxus > Taxus wallichiana. The sequence continues at coordinate 255,142,924 of CM031233.1, forward strand.
AGCAATATTTTTGGAAGATTGTGACTAGTGGTGTTGAATGCCACAAGGTTGTTTGAGGTGAATATTTTGATGGTACAATTGTTCTCATGTATCAAGATAATCTCTAGACTAAGCCACAACCACAATTTATCATAACATTTTTGAACGAAGAAAAAGAGAAATTTGTTCCATGTTAAAAATCAAATGAAGAAAATTGTGATGGCTTGTTATACCCTTAACATCTACACTTGTCATTACTACATCACGTATGACTGGATTATGGAGTAGCCAGTATGTCATGCCCATAATCCTTGAATAATCTTCAAGTGTATCTATGGGTTTTCTATTTTTTTAGTCCAATCTAATAAGGAGATTATGGATTTCTCTAACCTAATTAGGGATGTACTGCAAAGAATAGCACTTCATTTGGAAACATCATTATGGAATTCTTCTCCCATGAAATGGCTTAACTATTATGTTTCATCATTTTAGAATTACAATTATCATTTCTTATCTTGGGTGTGTTTTGTTTATCTTATGCTCAATTTCATTATTATTGTGTTGAATGACGTTGTTGCTTTCAATAGATGTCTTTTATTTTATCTAAGTGGTCATTTAGGCTATGTATCTATTCATCTATGAACACTTCATTAAAGTTAGTGTAAAGATTGTGTTTTGATGAACTTTTTCAATGTGTTGAGTATCTCATGCATATATATGTAAGTTACGATGTAGTCTTCATTCCTTTCTTCTTGAACTGGCCATATTGTCCTCTTAAGAATTATATGTAAGCTTATTAATTTTTGGAGACATGCATATCTATTCATAGTTCATTTTTTAAACATATCTAATGATAGATATTTACTATGCATAGTTCTGTAGAGGATTTGTTTGGCTGGTAATAGGTTGGAGGAACTCACTCCATCCATAGCAGAGTTTGTTATTAAGTTGTGCATGGTAATTTTTACCCAATAATTTAAATGGTTTATTTATCACATCGGAAATTGATTGTATATCTCATTTTGTATTGAGCAACACATTTTTTTATGAGCTAGTTGTTAATGCAAAATTATAGCACCCTCGAATGGCTCCGAGTGTGAATGGAGGCATTCAGTATAATCTTCATAACATGGGTCCATCACTTAAGTTGTGGGACTTGTGAACTGAGATGAACCTCCGTGAGAATGCCAACTTCCTCTACCTAATCCTAATGCTAAAGTACTCCTAATGTAGAAATGACACCTAAATACACCTCTCCTAACAATCTCAAGGATACATGGAGAGAGAAAGTGTATGAAAAGCTAAATCCTACACTAAAAGGGAGGTGATAGCACCGGAAAAATGTGACACGACCCAAATCCTAATCCTCCATCAAAACTACACAGAACACAACATCATAAACCTATAAGTGAAAGAACATGCACACAATAAAGAAATAATAATGGAGAGGCAAGAAAATACAATAAAAATGAGCTAGGGTTGAAGAAACACAAAAACATAATTCTTATTGCTTCAAAGTATGCACAAACCATTAAATTTGATGTGCAAGGCATAATTACATTGCTAGGCCCAAGAGAAGGCTCACAACTCAAATGGAGTTGAGGGAAAATTTTGCAAGAGTTTCCGTAGCTCCCAGAATGTCTTTTTAAAAATGAGGGGTTTGAGTTCTTTTTATAGACAATTTTCAACCACCCTCATTAAACACATATGGGAAACCATAAAATAGCACTTCTCGAGGTTAATTTTGTCATAAAATTATTTGGGTGCCATACTGCATTAGATATGATTGTTGGGTTGTCATTCGTTCACCTACACTCGTCTTTCCCGGGACTTATGGCCCCCCAACCATGTAGCCCATCCAATCGCATCATACCACCACCTAGGCATCCAACTTCATGATCTGTCTAACCATGTGTCACATGAATTCAATCATCCAACCCCGTGGGCTGTACATTATTGTGGTTGCTTTGACCAACCCGATGGTCATCCATCCGCTCGCCAACCAACCTGTTATCCAAATAACTCTCCTAGCTATTTGGATGAATTTTACTTTAATTATGGCTCTGATGCTTCACATTTCGGGTTGTGCACCTGCATGCTTGCTCATTTGGAACTTTTCGTAGGTTGTAGTCTTTCCGCACACTCCCGATGCCATGCAATTTTTCCACATGCCCCTCTCCGTAAGCATTCCAAATTGGCTAAGTTATGGTTCTTCCTATCATGCGCCCTCATTTCTTTCTTTTGTCACACGTTCTCTTTTCTTTCTTTCATCACGCACCCTTCCTCAATTGGATATTTGTGCCCTACTTCCATACTCTTCTTTCACATTATTCTCTCCTTCAATTTTCCCCTTTCATGCTTCCCTCTTACATGCGTGCCTCTGCGCTTTCCCTTTACACCCTCTACACGTGCCCTTCTACAGACATGCCTAAAAATCAGCCATCCCTTCTCTTCCTCTTGTGTGCCCACGTACACCCTATTATTTCACGAGCCCTCTCAGTGCCTCACGCCTTCCATTTTTTTCCCTTCTGCACCTCACGCCTAACTCCTAAACTTCAAAATCGAGCCCAAAGTGAGTCGACTCGAAGAAAAGCAACAAAACCATGGAAGGTTGCATATGTCAACTCAGCGCACCTTCAAAAGGTGTGACAAAAGCGGAGACCCTATGGATGTGGTTACCCCCACGTGGATCTCAACACATATAGTGGATAATTTACAAACTCCAAACCCAAGGCAGTGTTCACTTGAGACCCAAATTGGCTAAGTATAAAAATGCTAGTGGAAGCCTCCACGTGTCTCTTTGGCAAACTTTTGGTATGATGCTTAAAAGAAAGATCCTTGAACGAGCGTAGGCTCTACACGTGGTCAAAGCCCGAGAAAGGCAGAACCGGCCATTGAAAATTCTAAGAATGGGCAAAGTCAGCAGAAGCCTCCATGTGCCTCATCAGTGCAACTTCAAAGGTGAAATCCAAAGGTAGGTCCCTAAAGGAGCGCAGGCCCTCCACGTGGTCGAGCCTCGAAAAGGAAAAAGTAGCCGTTGAAAACTTCTAAGCATGGGAAGAGTCAGGAAGCCTCCACATGCCTCATCAGCGCAACTTCAAAGGTAAAACCCAAAGGTAGGTCCCCAAATGTGCGCAGGCCCTCCACATGTCTAGGGTCTAACAAAGTTACTCCTAAATAGGTGGAAAAGCCAAAACACAAAGAAAGTAGAGTATGCTCACGACAATGCTAAGTGTCCAACCGTTGTAACTTCAAGAGTGAAAGGAGGGGGTAAAATATTAAGAATGCATGGGGCTTCCATGTGGAGCTAACTACAAAGGTCCCACCCAAAAAGGGTTTTGACATTATATATAGTGGGGCCCTTTACTCACCCTAGAGAATAAGGTAGCATGTTCGCAGATGGTGCCAAGTGTTGACACATCACATTCCCAGGACCACGATAGGAAGCAAAAATATTAAGAATGCACGGGGCTTCCACATGGGTCGTGTGTATGGATGGACTCCAAACCCAAAGTAGTTTCAAAAGATTGGTAGAAGGTCAGTTCAATGAAATATGAATCATGGAGCCCACCAAGAATTTTTAATTCTTAGATCTTTTAAGATATTGTGAGAGCCTACATGGAAAGCTCGACCTTGGCCTTGAAATGGCCATATCTTTTGAATGGATATCTTGATTTGGGTGAGACCAAGTTCTTAAAAAGTGCAAAATACAGTCCACCATTTTCGAGGTCATCGGGCTTCTCACCTACCACCATAATGAAGTATTATCTTCCTTTCTTTCCTAACAAGGAACAACACATAGAGGCATGGATTTTGTAGTGGTTCCCATCATTGTTGCAGGAAAATTCAATGCTCTTTTGGGGTGGTTGAAGCAGGATTTGAATTCTTCTCTCCTTTCTCTCTCATTCTTCCTATATATTTTAAAGAGGGGCATTTTTCTAAATGGTTGGTCATTTTTTCTCTCATGCCCCCTCTCTCCTTCTTCCCTAGGGTTGAATGTGGAGCTTAAGCCTCCTCTCTTTGCTTTGTAATGGCATTTTCTTGCCTCTTTCCCACTAATGATGTACTGTGTGAACTCATGGAGCAATAAAATATGTTTTGTGATGCATTTTTTCCATCCTTTGCTTATTTTATTGTCTCTTCTTGCCTCTCATCATTGCAGGGTATATTGTGCATATCTTTGATGTCTATTACAGTTTTGGGAGCTATGTTTAATGGGTTTGAAGTGGTGTTCTGTGTGAAATTTATCTTTGGTTTGTGATGCATTTTTCCATCCTCTCCATTTCTCACCTCTCTCTATTTCAGGTAGTTGGATTTTTATCAAAGCCAACCTCCTTTTCTGGTGTATCAACACTTTAGTGTAGGCTTTGTTTCAATACACTCTTTCTCCCTGGTCCCTTGGAAAGTTAGATTAGGATTAGATATTTTACCTACATTAGAGTAGATTGTGGAAGGTAGTTTAGGAGTAGAAACCAAACTTCTCTAGAGGATCATCTCAAGCCCGCAAGTCCCACAACTTGAGAGATGGTCCAATGTAATGCAGATTACACTGGATTCCCCACTCACATCTAAGGCTATTTGGGGGTGCTGTAATTTCATATAAATAGTTTTGGCACACCAAGTGGGATGAATGGAGTTAGATTCTCTCATATTTCTAAGGTGTATCGTTAGAAAACAACAAATCTTAAGCCACCGTGCGACCCATCAACAGCTTTTGCACGCTTAGTGGAACATTTTGAAGCCCCTTACCACTTCATCTCAGCATGTTGGTGTGTTCATGTTGAAGATTCAGCCATTGGAGGCACATGCAAATCACATCTAGTGACTCCATCTGACAAACAACCCATTCTAAGTTACAGACTTTATTTCCATCCATTTCTACCCATTCTTCTTTCCACATCTTTCATCTTCTGCCATTCATGAAGTCATGCAGTCATGGCTTCATTCCCATCTTGGAATTCACACTTGTAAAAACAATAGTGCAGCTCACCTCTAATGTATTTCTCAACTCCTTTAGATCAACATTATGATCATATTCAGAACCATTATGCTTACCCATATGAGCAGTGTCAAAAATAGTTTGGTTATGAAACATATCAGGAACAAGGGTGTGCATATGATGATAACAATTATATGGAGAATGCTGATCTACTGGAGAAGATTCAAAGAATGGAGGATAACATGGTTCAATCCAAGGCTATAGCACAGATGAAAGATTTCATAATTGGTCATGCGGGCACCTTGTCCATGGGAAGGCCCTTTTCTAAGACACTATAGCCTCAGGAGAAGCTTGAATTCATGGTTGAAATGTTGCCTCAACTTGCATAATGGACCGAGGAAATAAAGGCATATGAGCTTGGTGCCGAAAAAACATTTTCAATGGTAAGTCCACCACCTCATAGATTTTCTTTTCCTCTTTCTCAATCAGTATCATCACAGCAGTGTCATGAGTCTAGTTTCTCACTTGCTACCCCAAGTGTTGATTTCCCTTCTCCATCTTCTAATCTTCCATCTCATCTCAATTCCTCTCGACCTTTTCTCTTCTTAAAAATCATTCTCTCTAATGAATCAAGAAATCCCACTTCTCTCACCACCACAAACAATCTCAAAATTGGTTGAGACCCCACTCACCACTCCTCCTACTTTACTGATCCCATGTCGGGAAGAAACTCAAGAATCTAGTCAAGGGGAGTAGTAAGAAGAAGAGCTAAGAAATGAAGAAATGATTAGAAGCTTGGTGAGCTTGGATCTTAGACTCAAGATTAATAAAATCCCTTGATGGTCAAGCCCCCAGAGGAGGCTGAGGTCAAGCCACAAGTGGTGGAGAATTCGGTTACAACACAAGCGAGGGAAGAAGCAGGTACTCTAAATCCAAAAGAGGAGGAGTGCATTCCGTCTATGGAGGAAAACATTTCAGTTTCAAAGGATTCAAACACAAAGAAGGCCATGGAAGAACCTTCATTTCTTCCTCCCATTTCATCCCCTTTGAGATATAATGTGGAAGAAGAGTTTGAACTTTCAAAATTCATGATTGAGGATGAGGGGAACCATGGTGAGAAGGTTGCGAGATGTGAGTACACCGTGAAGGAGGTCAAGCACACGTAACAGGAAACGAGGAGGAAGATTATGTCTCGACTTAGAGGATTGCTTCGATGGAGGAGAGATCATGGATATCACATCATTTTCTCCTCCCTCATCCAACTTCTAAGCACATGATCCTTCTATCTCGAAGGATGGCATTCAAGTGCGGCACCTATATGTCATAAAGAGCTCTTTGGAACTAAGGTTAGATGATCCTAATCTTCCACATTCTTCTCATGTTGAGGAATGAAAAGAGCACGAAGACACCATCTCTTCCACATCATTCACCTAGGAAGGTCTGAATAAAGACTCCATTTTTAGAGTTAAATTTGAGAGCAATGGGAAAAATTCATGGATCAGACCATGCCCAATCAAATACTTGGCTTCACTAGAGCCAAAGGAGGATTTTATACCTGTCATGCTTACTCTTGAGCATGAGGATGAGTTCCAGTACTAAGGATCAGCTACAATGCCTCTTTAACCTAAGTGCAGAGAAAATAAAAGAGGTATTTTTGTGTTTCCAGTTGAAACATTGATGATTTGGGTGGAGGATTGGCCTCTTGTTTATTTTTCACTCATAATAATAGCCATGTTCAATGCCAAATCATATACATGGCTAACTATTTTGAGAAAGGGAATCTATTTCTCCCCGCCAGCCACAGGATTTCTTTGAGTTCCCTTTGCTTCTAGGTTATCGTAGAGTAGGCAGGTTTGTTTTTTCACCAAGAAGAAGTGCATAAGCACACTCTCTGTATGTTCCACTTGGAGCATGTATGATCTTTCCCTTTTGTACATAGTGTGTTGTGGTGTTTTGTTTCTCATGCATACATCCATTGAAGGTAGCACTTGGGAGATCAGCTCTAGTTCCAATAATGTTTCAGTGGCTCAGGACAAGATTTCAGAGATTCATATCAGAATTGTGTTTACCAAGCTTGACTCCATGCCCAATGGACTTCCAAGGCTACTGGTCTCTTCATCTAGCAGGAAGATGGCCCCGAAAGTCACCAAATTGTTATCCAAATAACTCTCCTAGCTATTTGGATGACTTTTACTTTCATTCTAGCTCTAATGCTTCACATTTCAGGTTGTGCACCTACAAGCTTGCTCATTTGGAACTTTTCATAGGCTGTATTCCTCCCGCACACTCCCCACACCATGTAATTTTTCTCGCACACCCCTCTGCAAAGGTCTTCTAAATTAGCTAAGTTTCAGGTCTTCTTGTCGCACACCCTCTTTTCTTTTTCTCATCATGTGCCCTGCTTCCACACTCTTATTTAACATTCTTCTCTCCTTCTATTTTCACCTTTCATGCTTCCCTCTTTCTCGTGCACTTCTTGCACCTTCCCCTTGCTCCCTCTTCCTCTTGCATGCCCGTGTACACCCTTTTGTTCCATGCGCCTTCCCTCTATTTCCCTTTCGTGCCTCACGCCTGACTAACAAACTTCAAAATCGAAGGTTCAAAATTGATCCCAAAGTGAGTCGACTCAAAGAAAAGCAACAAAACTATGGAAGGTACCACCTATTAGCTCATCTCACCTTCAAAAGGTGTGAAAAAAGTGGAGACCTTATGGGTGCACTTTCCCCCCATGTGGATCTCAGCACATATAGTGGATAATTTATAGACTCCAAACCAAAGGAAGTGTTCACTCAAGGCCTGAATTGGCTAAATATAAAAAAGGAAAGAAAAAGCCTCCACGTGTCTCTTCGGTGCACTTTGGTATGATTCTTAAAAGAATGATCCTCAAACAAGCGCAAGCTCTCCACATGGTCAGAACCCGAGAAAGGTAGAACCATCCGTTGAAAAGTATAAGCATGGGAAGAGTCAGTGGAAGCCTCCACATGCCTCATCAATGTAACTTTAAAGGTGAAATCAAAGGGCAAGTCTCCAAAAGAGTGAAGGCCCTCCACGTGGTCAAAGCCCGAAAAGGTAGAACCGGTCATTCAAAAATTCTAAGCATGGGAAGAGTCTGAGGATACCTCCACATGCCTCATCAATGCAACTTCAGAGGTAAAACCTAAGGCATGCCCCCAAAAGAGTGGATGCCCTCCACATGTCTAGGGTCCAGAAAATTTGCTCCTAAATAGGATAAAATATAAAACATAAAGAAAGCAGAGTAGGCTCGTGGACAATGCCAAGTGTCCAACCATTGTAACTTCAAGAGGGAAAGGAGGGGTAAAATCTTAAGAATGCGCGAGGCTTCCACGTGGAGCTAACTACAAAGGTCCCACCCGAAAAGGGGTTTTGACATTATATATAGTGGGGCCCTTTACTCACCCAAGGGAATGAGGAAACATGTTCGCAAACGGTGCCAAGTGTCGGCACGTTACATTCACGAGACCTTGAAATGAAGAAAAAATCTTAAGAATGCATGGGGCTTCCATGTGGATCTTGCATGGATAGACTCCAAACCTAAAGCAGTTTGGAAAATATTGGCGGAAGGTCAATTCAATGAAAGATGAATCATGAAGCCCACCAAGAATTTTAAATGCTTAGATCTTTTAAGATATTGTGAGAGCCCGCATGGAATACCCGACCCTGACCTTTAGATGGCCATATGTTTCAATTGGATATTTTAATTTGGGTGAGACCAAGTTCTTAAAAAGTGTAAAATACAGTCCGCCATTTTCAAGGCTATCAGGCTTCTAACCTACCACCATAATGAAGTATGGGCTTCCTTTCATGCCCAACAAGGAACAACACATGGAGGCATGGATTTTTTAGTGGTGCTGATCATTATTGCAAGAAAATTCAATGCTCTTTTGGGGTGGTTGAAGCAAGATTCGAATTCTTATCTCCTTTCACTCTCATTCTTCCTATATATTTTAAAGAGGGGCATTTCACTAATTTTTTGTCATTTTTTCTCTCCCGCCCCATCTCTCCTTCTTCCCTATGGTTAAATGCTGAGCTTAAGCTTCCTCTCTTTGTTTTTAATGGCATTTTTTTGCCTCTTTCCCACTAATTATGTATTGTGTGAACTCATGGAGCAATAAAATATGTTTTGTGATGCATTTTTTCCATCCTTTGCTTATTTTATTGTCTCTTCTTGCCTCTCATCATTGCAGGGTATATTGTGCATATCTTTGATGTCTATTACAGGTTTTGGGAGCTATGTTTAATGGGTTTGAAGTGGTTCTCTATGTGAACTCGATCTTTGGTTTGTGATGCATTTGTCCATCCTCTCCATTTCTCACCTCTCTCCATTTCAGGTAGTTGGATTTGTGATCAACAACCTCCTTTTCTAGTGTATCACCACTTTAGTGTAGGATTTGTTTTCATGCACTCTCTCTCCCTGGTCCCTTGGAAAGTTAGATTAGGATTAGATAGTTTGCTTGCATTAGAGTAGATTGTGGCAAGTAGTTTAGGAGCAAGAACCAACCTTCTCTAGAGGATCATCTCAAGTCCGCAAGTCCCACAACTTGAGAGATGGTCCAATGTTATGCAGATTACACCAAATTCCTTGACTCACATCTAAGGCTATACTGGGGTGCTATAATTTTGTATGAACACAAACTTGGTATCCATCTAATCTAATGTTCATATGAATATGTGATGACCAACCCGTGACTGTCTAACCTTATGTGTCACCCATATGCTTTGTTATACATCCAACCAGGTGACTTGACAAACCCAAATGACCATATTAACCGACTAAACCGGTTGACCTACCTTCATCCATATGATACTTCCCCATCTAGCCCATCCATCTAACCCAACCGACCAACCTAGCTGACCAACCTATCACCCAACCAACCTAGCTGACCAACCTGTCTACCAACCAATCGACTAACCTGTCTAACCAACCCAACCAACCAACTTGTCCGACCAAAATAGCCAACCAAATTTTCCAACCAACCCACCGACCAACCTATCCGACCAACCCACCAACCAAACTCGTATGACCAACCCATGTTTGTACAATGCTTCCCCATTTGACACATCTATCCAACCCAAACGATCAACCCAACTAACCAACCTATCACCCGACCAACCAAGCTAACCAACCTGTGTGACCAATCTAGGTGACCAACCCGTCTAACCAACCTAATTTCACAATGTGTCTGACCAAAAACTTGAACATTTTTCTTCACTCACCACGAGTAAAGACAAAATTGGCCGAGCATAAGCATGAGGTTACCTTTCTCTTCTAATGGGGTTGAACTTTGATAGTCATCTTCACATCAAAAATTATGAATGGCTAAGTCCATTTATGATGATTTATCCAAAATAACCCATGGGGGTAAATTTGGGATAACAATGGTGACCTCTTGAGGACATCTTCAAGTTAGATGTATGACCAGTTTCCTTGAATTATCCATTAAGCATGGAGTCAATCCTAACCTTAAAATCTAATCCTTTTAAAACTATCCCCTAGACTATGCATGAACTCATTATTGAAAAACCGCCTTGCCTCGCTCTTAAAGCTTATTTTTGGATTTTAGATAAATCCCGTAAACTACCCCAAAATTGAAAATTTGATGAAGGAAAGGGCAAGGAGAAATTTTTACCCGTAACTAATCTATTGGGGCTGAAAGATGTACATTGAGAATGTCCCCAAATATCTTATTATTGTCATGAGAATTGCTTTAGCTTCTGATGAATGGGTTGTGCATGACAAATCGCACACCAAAACACACACTATGTACATAACTAAAAATCATACACACCCCAAGTGGAGGATGCAAAGTGTGTGAAAGTATTTCTTCTACTGAAATCAAACCTACCTACTCTACGCTAACCGAAGGAAAAGGGAAATCAAATAAATCCTGCAACTGGTATGGAAAAGTAGTTCCCCTTCCTCAAAATTGGTAACCATGCATATGATTTGGTACGATGATGGCTTCTGCTATGATTATAAAACCGACAAGAGGCTGATCCTCCACCCAAATAACCAAAGTATCAACATCAATCGAAAATACCTCCTCAAGTTGATTAACATTGGACTCCTAGAGGTGTTGATGGTGACCCTTGGTGATTTGTATATCATCTTCATACCCTGAAATGGACATGACTGGTTTTGGATTCTCCCTTGTCTCCAATGAAGCCAAGTACTTAACTGGGCATGGCCTAATCCAATGGATGTACCCATTACTCTGAAATTCAACTCCAAATATGTAGTCTTCCTGTGGACCTTCCTAAAAATGAGGTTTCCTACATGCTGATTTTTTCTTTGCATTGATTTTTTCCCTGCAGGAGAAGCTTAACTTCATGGTTGAAATGTTGCCTCAACTTGCACAATGGGCCGAGGAAATAAAGGCCTATAATCTTGGTGCCGAAAACATTTTCAATGGGTAAGTCCACCACCTCATAGCTTTTCTTTTCCTCTTTTTCAATCAATATCATCACAAAGAAGTCATGAGTCTAGTTTCTCAACTCCAAATATGTAGTCTTCCTGCGGACCTTCCTAAAAATGAGGTTTCCTACATGCTGAATTTTTATTTGCATTGATTTTGTAAATATTTTATCCTCTACCTTGATGACCGGTGTAGAAATGGTGTAATCATTGTTTCATTCGTCCTCCTTGTCTAGTGTGACACTTGGAAGGTACAAATCTTCCAATCTTGGCTCCAAATGGCTGCCATGAGATGCAGGATGTTGTCCTTGAATGCTCTACTCCATGGAAATGGAATCTTATGCTTGGAAGGTGGATGATGGAGGAGACACTATAGCCCGTAGGAGAATCTTGACTTCATGGTTGAAATGTTGCCTCAACTTGCACAATGGACCGAGGAAATAAAGGCCTATGAGCTTGGTGCCAGAAAACCTTTTCAATGTGTAAGTCCACCACCTCATAGCTTTTATTTTCCTCTTTCTCAATCAGTATCATCACAAAGAATGTCATGAGTCTAGTTTCTCAACTCCAAATATGTAGTCTTCCTGCGGACCTTCCCGAAAAATGAGGTTTCTTGCATGCTGATTTTTTCTTTGCATTGATTTTGCAAATAGTTTATCCTCTACCTTGATGACCGCTCTAGAAATGGTGTAATCATTGTTTCATTCGTCCTCCTTGTCTAGTGTGAAGCTTGGAAGGTACAAATCTTCCAATCTTGGCTCCAAATGGCTGCCATGAGATGCGGGATGTTGTCCTTGAATGCTTTACTCCATGGAAATGGAATCTTATGCTTGGAAGGTGGATGATGGAGGAGACACTATAGCCCGCAGGAAAAGCTTGACTTCATGGTTGAAATTTTGCCTCAACTTGCACAATGGACCGAGGAAATAAAGGCCTATGAGCTTGGTGCCGAAAACCTTTTCAATGGGTAAGTCCACCACGCCATAGCTTTTCTTTTCCTCTTTCTTAATCGAAGTATCATCATAGCAAGTGTCATGAGTCTAGTTTCTCAACTCCAAATTCAACTCCAAATATGTAGTCTTCCGTGGACCTTCCCGAAAATGAGGTTTCCCATGCCGATTCTTTATTTGCATTGATTTTGTAAATAGTTTATCCTCTACCTTGATGACTGGTGTAGAAATGGTGTAATCATTGTTTCATTTTTCCTCCTTGTCTAGTGTGACGCTTGGAAGGTACAAATATTCTAATCTTGGCTCCAAATGGCTGCCATGAGATGCAGGATGTTGTCCTTGAATGCTCTACTCCATGGAAATGGAATCTTATGCTTGGAAGGTGGATGATGGAGGAGACACTATAGCCTACAGGAGAAGCTTGACTTTATGGTTAAAATGTTGCCTCAACTTGCACAATGGACTGAGGAAATAAAGGCCTATGAGCTTGGTGCTAGAAAAACTTTTCAATGGGTAATTCCACCACCTCATAGCTTTTATTTTCTTCTTTCTCAATCAGTATCATCACAGCAGTGTCATGAGTCTAGTTTCTCAACTCCAAATTCAACTCCAAATATGTAGTCTTCTGCGGACCTTCCCGATAAACGAGGTTTCCCGCATGCTGATTTTTTCTTTGCATTGATTTTACAAATAGTTTATCCTCTACCTTGATGACCAAGTGTAGAAATGGTGTAATCATTATTTCATTCATCCTCCTTGTCTAGTGTGACGCTTGGAAGGTACAAATATTCCATTCTTGGCTCCAAATGACCGCCATGAGATGCGGATGTTGTCCTTGAATGCTCTACTCCATGGAAATGGAATCTTATGCTTGGAAGGTAGATGATTGAGGAGAAAATGTTGTGATCTCTGCCAGATCCTCTCCATCAAAGAAATCCTCCAATTTAGATAGATAATATGGATCCTTTCTACTTTTTACGTGTGCTTGACCTCCTCTATGGTCTCCTCCTGATCTCAGTAACTTGTTCACCATGGTTCCACTCATCTTCAAACATGAAGTTTGAAAGCTATGAATATTCTTCGACATTAGAGATCGAAGAGGATGAAGTGGGAGAAAGAACTGAAGGTTATTTTATGTCCTATTTTGTGCTCGTAGCCTCTAAAACTATATGGTTCTCCTCCACAATGAAATTCACTCCTCTTTTGGATTTGGAGAAATTGCTTCTTCCCTCACTTGTGTTGTAGTTGGTAATGAGTCAAAAATATCTGAAAATAGGATGCCCTCACATTTAATTTTTGAGGATGTGGATCATCAATCATCTTCTTCATGTTTTTCTTCTTCATTTGTAGCATTAGCTTGCACCACCATCGTGGCTTGAACTCAGCCTCCTCCAGGGTTTCTCCATCAAGGGGATTTTATCAATCCTAAATCTAAGAGCCAATCTCACCAAGCTTCTAATCATTTCTTCTTTTCTTGGCTCTTCTTCTTATTGCTCCCCTTGACTAGATTTTTGAGTCTCTTCCCGACATGGACTCGGGAAAGTGGGAGGAGTGGTGGGTGGGGTATCCACTAGTTTTGCTTTATTTGTGGTGGAGGGGAAGGTATTGATTTTGGCTCTTATGGAGGGGACTTGGACTTGGAAAGAAAAGGGGAAAAGAAATTGAGATGGGATGGGAGACTAGGAGATGGAAAAGATGATTTCACACTAGGGGTGGCAGATAAGAATCTTAAAAATTGAGGCTCGTGGATGAGATGGTGTTGCTTGGGGAATGGAGAAAAAATTACTACATGATGGTGCAAGACTTACGCGTTGATGAGGTTTCTCGGCACCAAGTTCATAGGCCTCTATCTCCTCAGTCCACTATGCAAGCTGGGTAGTATCTCAACCATGAAATCAAGCTTCTATTGTGGGCTGAAATGTCTTGGCATAGGGCCAACCCATGGACAAGGTTCCCTATAGCTAATTTTGAATGCTTTCATCTGAGTTGTGGCCCTTGATTGCACCATACCTACCTCCATCTTTTGAATCTTCTCCTGCAAATCAACATTCTCCATGTAATTGATTTCACTACATGCATATCCCTCTTGGTAGGTTCCATAGAAAACTGATCCTGGTACTGCTCATAGGGGTAGGCATAGTGATTAATGATTTTTTCATAATGTTGATCTAGAGGAGTTGAGAAATACATTGGAGGTGGAATGGATGTGCATTGCTCCAAGTGTGAATTACATGCGGTAATGAAGTCATGATTGCACAACTTCATGGAATGGAATAAAATGAGAGGGATGGAAAGAAAATGGAAATCGATGGAATGGAGGAAGGTCGATACTCAGAGAAGGGGTTGTTGACCAAATGGAGTTGATGAGATATGTTTGAGCATGTATCTCCCAAGGCTGAAATTTCGACAAGAAAACATCAACTCACCGAAATGAAATTTGTTATGGGTGTTGTATTGCACACCAGTAAAATCTATTATAACAAAGATATGCTCTGAACACCTTGAAATATAAAGTTTTCACCTACTTGTCCCACTGGGCATGCCAAAACTCTTAATGCAAAATTACAACAACTCCAAATGGCCTCGAGTGTGAATGAAGGAATTCTGTTTAATCCTCATAACATGGGTCCATCTCTCAAGTTTTGGGACTTACGAACCTGAGATGGACCTCCAGAAGAAGGTAGGATTCCTCTACGTAATCCTAATGTAGAAAATATGCCTAACTACACCTATCCTAACAATGCCAAGGAGATAGGGAGAGAGAAAGTGCATGAAAAGGGAAATCCTACACTAAAAAGGGGGTGATAGCACCGAAAAAGGGGCAAGATACTCTGTTGAGGGAGGATGAAACAAGGGAAAAGAGGGGGATGAGGGAGGCCAGAAAAATGTGACACAGACCTAAATCCTAATCTGCCATCAAAACTCCATAAAACACAACATCATAAACCTGCAAGTGAAAGAACATGCACAAAATACAACAATAATAATGGGGAGGCAAGAAAATACAATAAAAATGAGCTAGGGTTGAAGAAACACCACAAAACACAATTTTTATTGCTTCAAAGTATGCATAGACCATTACATTTGATGCACAAGGCATAATTACATTTCTAGGCCCAAGAGAAGGCTTGTAGCTCAAATGGAGTTGAGGGAAAATTTTGTAAGAGTTTTCCCAACTCCTAGAATGTCTCTTTTTAAAAATGAGGGGTTCGAGTTCTTTTATAGCCAATTTTCACCCACCCTCATTAAAGAGGTATGGGCACCCATAAAATTTCACTTCCCGAGGGTACTTTTATCAGAAAAAGACATGGGCGCCATACTACATTAAATATGGTTGTTGGGTTGTCATTCATTCACCTACCCTCGACTCACCTAGGAGTCGTGGGGCACCCAACCATGTAACCCATCCAACCATGTCGTCCTGACCACCCAGGCATCCAACTTCATGACCCACCTAACCATGTGTCACGTGACTTCGATTTTCCAACCCTACAAGCCATATATTGGTGGTCTATCTCGCTAGACCGAACAACCTTGGTACCCATCTAACCTAGTGACCCATCCAACCTAATGTGTCACTCGTACACTTCATTATACGTCAAACCGGTGGCCCGACCAACCCAAATTGACTAACCCGATCGACAAACCCGACCGACAAAACTTCATCCATATGATGCTTCCCCATCTGACCCATCCATCCAACCCAGATAACCAACCTAGTCGACAAACTTGTCACTCGAGCAACCCATCCGACCAACTAATCAACAACCCGTGCGACCAACCCAACTGACCAACTTGTTTGACCAAAACAACAAACCAACCTATCTCGACCAACCCATGTCCGTACCATTCTTCCCCTGTCTTACCCATCCATACAACCCAAAAAAACAACCGAGCTGATCAACTCCGTCTGACAACCCAGGTTGACCAACTGTATGACCAACCCGATTTCACAATGTGTTCGACCAAAAACTCGAACATTCGTTGTAGCAATCCAACTCACTGCGATGTAAAGACAAAATTAGATGAGCCAAAACATGAGATGCCTTTCTCTTCTAATGGGGTTGAACTTTGACGGTCATCTGCACATCCAATAATTATGAATGGCTAAGTCCATTTATGATGATTTATCCAAATTAACCCGAGGGGGTGAATTTGGTATAACACTATCTTCGATTGTATATCTCATTTATTTTAAAAGATGATGTAAAATTTTCCTTATTCCATTGCTTCATTTTAGATAAGATAGAATTCCAGTATTGGAGAAAACAATACATATAGAAACCTACGATGGCTCGGAATAAAACCCCGGGTAAGGATAAGAAACAAGAAACTGTCGAAGAACCAATGCAAAATGCCGAAATGTTTGACAGTGTCCCTATTACAGCCAAGAGGAGAAGGGATGATTTGCATTCTAATGTCTTTGGAGGTGAGCAACGTAAAAAATTATTTACTTTGACATTTTTTTACATTAATTTCACAAATGTGAAGACTGTAACATGATGCTTTCATGCTAATTTTTTCACCCGAGAGAAATCCTTACGTACAACTTACGAGGAGATGGCTGAAGTTGACAAAAACATATAAATGTTTTGGAAGAGAAAACATATTTTTATTAAAAAGAGAAAAAACAAATATGAGAAGAAATAAAAATTTTAACACCGAAGCTCGTATATTTACACAAGTCGAAGTCTAATATAGAGATGGAGTTTATAACACTAGAGATGGCACATAAAAACATGGAAACATTTTCTGGAGGAAAATTTACAAATGAATGAACTTTCCTTGGCCAAACTTCATGAGGAAGTCACCAATCATGATGGGAATACCAACATTTGAAATAAATATTCAAAAGTACGTTGGGATTCATAGATATATGTAATGAGAAAAAGGCCTAAAAGTGTGGCATAGCCACTTGTTTTTAAAAAAATTTTATAGTTATAATTTGTAGCACATCAACAATTAATATTAATAATATTTGACGATATTTTACTTTATGTATTCGATTCACGTGTTCTTACTATAATTGTATGATGTCCTATAATTTTCATTTATCTAGAGTTACCATTACCTAAAACTCTTTGAGAGTCAATTGGATGATATCGTAGTTTGATGCATGCTCTGATTTCCTTTTAACTTTCAATTTCCCATAACCTATTCACTGGTAAAAACTTACTATTCAATATCTTACTGGAGACGATCAAGTTGCCATGAATATTTAATTAGGAGAGAAGAGCTATAATGAATCCCTTTCTGATTTGTATAAACATAGCAATCCAAATAGTCCATTCTATAGATGGGATATACAAAGTTGTATATATAATATTAACAACATATAGTTTGAATATCATTAGTCTTATGCTAAGTTCCTTAACCAAAAGGCAAGTTCTTGACTTATAAACTCCCATTATGCCTTTTTAGACCCTGATATGGGCCTAAGACACCTAATTACTCTTCACTTCATCCCCTCACATGCTTATAGGCTTCAAGATTCTATCAAAACATCCATAACAAGCCAAAATCAAACTCAGGTTTCTGTTTCTATTCTATCAAGATGCTTATATGTTTCTGTTCATTGTATGTACACTACTATGTGGCTGAGGTGAAATTTATTTTTCAATATTACATTTCTAAACTTTTTCCACAATCGAGAGTGGAGGAGAACTTGTTTTAGAGCTTTTGGGAAAATCAAACTATGGGCTTATTAACCTTCTTATTTTTTGATTATGAGTATTAGGTTCTTCATCAATATGTTTTTTTCCCTTCAAATTGTTTACCATGTTTGCAGACTTGACTCCTCAACATGAAATTTATTGTAATATCATACACGACAAGTGGTTCATCACTACCCTCTATATCTAGCATATTATTTCCTCAATTGTTTTTTGCTTTTGGTTCATTGATTACAAGTGTACTCAACCTAATTTGAAGTGTAGTCTACCTACTTGGAGTGTAGTCTACTTTCTTTGGAGTGTAGTCTATTATCACATACCTTGTACATATGGTATTGTTGTATGTGGTATACACATTGTGTGTATATCACATAACAGAGGAAAAATAGTTTATATTCACATACAAATGCAAGTAGACTATACTCCGAAGAAAGTAGCCAACACTCTGAAGCAAGTAGCCAACACATCAAATTATATCTGAACAACTATAATAACGTAAATTTATCATTGGAAAGTGGATTATCACTGGATTTTTAGTATTTAAGAACTAAATGATATTAACAAACGTCCTCCACAACTTTTTTTCCTTCTTTCACCTTCAAAATTAAACACCAAGCAAGTATCCGACACATCAAATTACATCTCAACAACATAAATAACGTAAAATGCACTAAAATAGTAAAGTGAGTAGCATTTTTCACTTAACTTGACACTCCTACATACCTACCAACTCATATTCAAAACCAAAATTGACTCAAACTTATCTATTCTATGGTAAATAAAAGTGTGTACACCACAAACAACACTACCACATGATATTACCCGACGCCCAATTACGCGAGAAAACAAAATATAGGTTAT
Source organism: Taxus wallichiana var. yunnanensis (assembly GCA_018340775.1). NCBI lineage: Eukaryota > Viridiplantae > Streptophyta > Pinopsida > Cupressales > Taxaceae > Taxus > Taxus wallichiana. The sequence continues at coordinate 255,161,758 of CM031233.1, forward strand.
TTGTAAATAATTATCATTCATTAATAAATGAATGTGGGTTATCGTATGGCTATTTTTCCTAATTGAAGTATAATATTTTTCCAACCTTCCAATCACTATTAACACCTTTATACGAGTGTGTAACCCACCATATGGTATTGTGACAAAGATTAAAAAGATAATTTTTAAAATTTTTTACATTTTAGTGCACTATAAGATTTGTCAAGTAACAAATACTTTCAAGAAATCTTGTCACAAGGTTCTCATCCTTTTCTAATTCTAATAGAATTAGATCCAGAAGCAATTGGCTCAAAGTTATCTCTTCTGTGGTATACACACAAGTATATGAGGAAAACAAAATACAAGTTGACTATAAATAAGTAACGAATGATCGTTCAATAATAAATGAATGGGGGTTATGGTATGACTATTTGTCCTAATTGAATTCTAATATCTTTCCAACCTTCCAATCTCTTATGTAGAATACACACAGTGTGTATACCACAAACAACACTTTGAAGCAAGTATCCAACACTCCGAAGCAAGTAGCCAACACACTTTGAAGAAAGTACCCAACACTCCAAAGCAAGTGGCCAACACATCAAATTACATCTGAACAACAACAATAACGTAAACTACACTATTAAATAGTAAAGTGTGTAGCATTATTCACTTAACTTGACACTCCTACATACTTACCAACTCATATTCAAAACCAAAATTGGCTCAAACTTATCTCTACTGTGGTAAACACAAAGTGTGTACACCACAAACAACACTACCACATGTTAGAACCTCGAGGCCTAATTATGTGAGGTAGATGAAATATAGTTTTTAGTAAATAAGTAATGAATGATCATTCAATAATAAAAAAATGGGGGTTATTATATGACTATTTGTCCTAATTGAATTCTAATATCTTTCCAACCTTCAAATCTCTTCTGTAGAATAAAAACGGTGTGTATACAACAAATATAACTCAGAAGCAAGTACCCAACAATTTGAAGCAAGTAGCCAACACACCAAAGTAAGTGGCAAACACATCAAATTACATCTGAACAACAACAATAACATAAACTACACTATTAAATAGTAAATTTCGTAGCATTATTCACTCAACTCGACACTCCTACATACTTACCAACTCATATTAAAAATATAAATTGGCTAAAACTTATGTCTACTCTGGTAAAGACAAATTTCGTACACCTCAAATGACACTACCACATGATATTACCTGAGGACCAGTTATGTTAGGCAAACAAAATACAAATTGACTATAAATAAGTAACGAAATATCATTCAATAATAAAATAATGAGGGTTATGGTATGACTATTTTTCCTAATTGAATTCTAATATCTTTACAACCATAAATCTCTTCTATAGAATACACATAGTGTGTATACCACAAAAACACTCCAAAGAAAGTATCCAACACTCCGAAGCAAGTAGCCACACACTCAAGCAAAGTGGCCAACACATCATATTACATTTGAACAACAACAATAATGGAAAAACACTATTAAATAGTAAAGTGTGTAGCATCATTCGCTTAACTTGACATTCCTATATACTTACCAACTCATATTCAAAACCAAAATTGGCTCAAACTTATCTCTTCTTTGGTAAACATAAAGTTTTTATAGCACAAACAACACTACCACGTGATATTACCTAAGGCCTAGTTACGTGAGGAAAAAAAATACAAGTTGATCAGTAAATAAGTAACAAATGATCGTTCAATAATAAAAGAATGGGAGTTATGGTGTGACTATTTGTCCTAATTGAATTCTAATATATTTCCAACCTTCAATCTCTTTGTAAAATACACACGTTGTGTATACCACAAACAACGCTCTGAAGCAAGTATCCAACACTCTGAAGCAAGTGGAAAACACACCAAAGCAAGTGACCAACACATCAAATTACATCTGAACAACAACAATAATGTAAAGTACAATATTAAATAGTAAAGTGTGTAGCATTATTCAATTAACTTGACACTCCTACATACTTACCAACTCATATTCAAAACCAAAATTGGCTCAAACTTATCTCTACTATGGTAAACACAAATTATGTACACCACAAACAACACCACCCATATGATATTACCCGAGGCCCAGTACATGAGGAAAAAAATACATGTTGATCAGTAAATAAGTAATGAATGATTGTTGAATAATAAAATAATGGGGGTTCTAGTGTGATTATTTGTCCTAATTGAGTTTTAATATCTTTCTAACTTTCAATCTTTTCTATAGAATACACACATTTTGTATACCACAAATAACACTCCAAAGGAAGTATACAACACTCATAAACAAGTAGCCACCACACCAAAAAAGTGGGAAACACATCAAATTGCATCTGAACAACAAAAATAATGTAAACTACACTATTAAATAGTAAAGTGTGTAGCATTATTCACTTAACTTGAAAATCCTACATACTTACTAACTCATATTCAAAACAAAAATTGTCTCAAACTTATCTCTTCTATGGTAAACACAAAATATGTACACCACAAATAACACTACCACATGATATTACCCGAGGCCCATTACTTGAGGAAAATGAAATACAAGCTAACTATAAATAAGTAACAAATGATCATTCAATAATAAGATAATGGGGGTTATGGTGTGACTATTTGTCCTAATTGAATTCTAATATATTTCCAACCTTAAATATCTTCTGATAGAATACACATAGTGTGTATACCACAAACAACACTTTGAAGTAAGTATTCAACACTCTGAAGCAAGTGGCCAACACATTGAAGCAAGTGGCCAACATATCAAATTACATCTTAAAAACAAAAATAATGTAAACTACACCATTAAATAGTAAAGTGTATAACATGATTCACTTAGTTTGACACTCCTACATACTTACCAACTCATATTCAAAACCAAAAATGGCTCAAACTTATCTCTTCTCTAGTAAACAAAAAGTGTGTACACCACAAACAACATTAGCACATGATATTACCCAATTCCAAGTTACATGACGCAAAAAAAATATAGGCCGACTTTAAATAAGTAATGAATGATCGTTCAATAATAAAAGAATGGGGTTTATGGTGTCACTTTTTTCCTAATTGAATTATAATAACTTTCCAACCTTCAATCTCTTCGTAGAATACACACAATGTGTATACCTTAAAAACACTCTGAAGCAAGTCTCCAACACTCCAAAGCAAGTATCCAACACATCGAATCAAGTGGCCAACACTCCGAAGCAAGTAGCCAACACTCTGAAGCAAGTAGCCAACACATCAAATTACATCTAAAAACAACAATAATGTAAAATACACTATTAAATAGTAAATTGTATTAACACAATTATGATTGAATAAAGTTGTATTAACACATATAATTATGCTCAAATTATATATGAACAAAAAAACATGAAAATGGTAATAACATAAACTAGATGGTGGACCCTATTCAATCAACCAAGACTCAAACTTTAACTATAGGTCTAAAATGATTCATAACAAAATTTGATTCCACTCAGATCTTGTATACAAATTCCTATTCACAGATTAGTCTCAGTCAAGGTTATACTTGCATGCAAAAAGGAGATAACAAATTCTTTAATCCCTGAGTGTTAGGAGTGTCATTCATTACCTTGTCTTTGTTTGAATCATCAACATGTTATTACTCTTGTCTTATCATTCCAAAGAAACCGATTAGAGGGTCAAATTTATCATGAATAGAGGTTCATTTTCCTCAAATTTGAGGTACTCTTTTACATACAAATGCAAGTAGACTATACTCTGAAGTAAGTGGCCAACACTCTGAAGCAAGTAGCCAACACATCAAAATATATCTGAACAACAACAATAACGTAAACTACACTATTAAATAGTAAATTGTGTAGCATTATCCATAACAATTAAAACTTGCAATCAATTGACATATTGAACATCTCAATAACCTGACATATCTATGTTCATGACATATGAACTATGGTAGACTATACTCCGAAGCAAGTAGACTATTCTCTGAAGCAAGTTGAGTAAAGCACTTATGTCCTATAAGACAATTATCTTAATGAATAATTACATACATTTTTTCCTTTTTATATATGGGTATAAATAATTTAGGCTTTACAATTAATTAGGAGTGAATAAAGTTTTATTAACACATCAAATTATACCTGAACAACAAAACATGTAAATGGTAATAACGTAAACTAGACTATTAAATAGTAAATTGTGTAGGATTATACATAACAATTAAATGTTGAAATAAGATGACATATTTGAATAAAATTTTATCAACACATCAACTTATAACACATCAATTAGTAGGTTCATAAAGTGTGTTTGTAATAAACTTCCCCCTAGGCATCCTTTACCTTATTATGAAAGGAGAGATTGAGGCTTCCTTTACCTTCTTATGAAATACAAACCCTCGCATTAAGGCATAATTTCTTCCCTTCCTTCGGATTATGCCTTAAGAAGTCTTGCTATGGTCTATATTCAGTGTTGCTTTGGATTATTCCCTGAACTATTCGTTATCATTCTAGCTGTGTGTATCCCTTGCTCATTGTAGAAGAATGGGGCATAAAAATATTCAGAACCAGAATGTGTGTCCATTTTATTGCAAGATAAAAAAGTATCATAGCTATTTGAAAAGGAAGGATGGTTGGAGATTCATGAAGAAATTTGAAGGCTATAAGGAAGCAATAGTGGAAGAATTCATTAAAAATTTCAAGGGAAGCTCTTCAAGGTAAGAGGCACGAAGATTACTATGAATAGTAAGATCATTAGTGCAATTTTAGGGATTCCTTGTGAAGGGTTGTAGATTGTAGGAAGGTCTACATACAAAGACCTAATTCAAATTTTTCATGACATAGAGAGCCTAAACCACAATTGGCACTTAACAAAGAAAAAAATGTGAAAGACATTAGGAGGGATATAATTATTGAACCCTATGGGGTAGCCGCCTTTTGGATAGTGAAGTATTTCACTTGTGAAGGTGAATACAATGTCCTAGCAAGTGATACAATGTGGATTCTTATTCATTTGAAATAGGGTTTGCACAAACTAGTGCATCGAGTCAATTTACCTCAATATCTATGTGACATCCCTCAATATGGCCACTAGATATAAAGAGAATAAAGGAGCAGTCAAGCACCACGGTCTCATTTACCTAGATTTTTCAACACTCCATCAAACAACATAAGGGTAAAAAGGGTTGGAGAAATTTGTTGTAGGAGATGGGTAAAGTTCCCAAGAAATAAAGGCATAGTCTCTCTGAATCTATTACACCCAACTCAACTCCATCACTTGCAAAATTTGAAAGAGAAATGATGACACTAAGCACTTTGAACAACAGGGAGACATTTAGTATTACATCTGCTGTAATAATTTCCAAAAGAAAAATAAAATTGATGAAATTGGGAGAAGTGATTGGGAAAAGAAAACAAAAATTGATTCTTCATGAGGATGAAGACGTCGAGGAGGTAGCTGAAATTTTGGGAAGCATAAATTTAGCTGAAGGAGAAATGGAAATCATTGAACAAATGAGTCTTGACACTTTTCCACAACCATCTACTTGCACGAGGGAAACAAAAAAGGAAAGGCTATACTTATAGAAGAAAAACCTATATCTCCCACTTCACCAGGTTGGGTGTTGAAGAAGATCAATTGTAGCATGTGATTCTCCTCTCAAAGAAAGAAGAAATCATCAAACAACAATAAGAGGAAATAGAGTTTCTAAAAATAAAGGTACAATCAAAAGAAACCCTCATCTCTTCTTTACAAATGCAAATTGAAAAACTTCAAATGTAATGCAAGGAAAAGGAAGAAACAACCCTTTCCAAACTAAATTAAAATTTGATAAGGAAGTTCAAACTTCCTTGAACATACAGGATGTCAGAATTGTGTGGGGTATAATTTGTAACAATTATGAAAAATTGCATTCTCAAAATGAGACATTAAAAATCAATTGGAAGAGGAGAAGATGGAAAGAGCAGAAATAGAAAAGTAAAAGGAAAATATCAAAAAGGACCTACAGGCTGCCTATGAAGTAGGGGAAATTTTCTTGCTTGCAGAAGACCTTTGTCATTATACAATGCTTTCTTGGAGGAATAGTTCTACATGTGGAAATTATCAAGAATAGCTTGTGAATTTCCTTATGAAATAAACAATGACATAGAATTTTTGAAGGAATTTACAAGAATCTCCACTAAACATCAAAATCTCATGTGTGAATTCCACTTGTGTAATCTCCTTTTGGGTCACATGTCATATTTTCAAATAAATCTCTTATTTGGGAGTCCCAATTAAGATCCTTCACTTCTACAATGAAAAATAAAATAGAATGGGATTGAAGGACAAATGAGTATTTTGCAAAAGTGAAGGAAAAAGGTTTGTGCATGAGGCCTCAATTTCCCAAACTAGGAGAGCAGCGTTTGTCATTTAGGGCTTTAGCCTATCAGCCCAATATTGAGAACCATCATATTGCTCAGCTAAAAGAGTGCATTGCAAGTGTTCACAAATTCCTTCTTGAAATAGAGTTTGCAAAATCATTGGCAATGTGCAACAAAAGGTGGGATACATTGAACCTTCCCTTGAAAAGGAGGGAGGTAATTTCACCCACAAATCTAAGGTGGTCTATGAGAAGAGATATGGAAATTACAAAGATGATTCCACAAATTTTTCAAACACAAGGCAAGAAATGGATAGGAATGCAGTTTAGACCGCCACTTATTATTTGCCCCATGCCTTCTTGGAAAACATCATCATTGTAGAGTGATGAAGCATTTGAGAAATGGAAAATAGATGTTGAAAAACATGAAGGGTTTTGTGTCTCATTGGAAAGCACATGGTCACTTCACAAAAGTGTTTTTGACTTGAGAAAATATATGGAGGACAAGATTTTAGATCCATAGTTTAAAGCACCTAAGAAGGATGTGGTCGAGCATCAGGATAATGCATAGAAGCATCTTTCTTTGGAGTGTTGGATACTTTCTTTGGAGTATAGTCTACTACTTTGGATTGTTGGATACTTTCTTCAGAGTATAGTCTACTTTCTCAGAATTTAGTCTACTTTATTTGGAGTATAGTCTACCATAGTTAATATGTAGTGAACAAATATATGTTAGGTTTTTAAGATGTTCAGAATAATCTTCTTTCTTCCAAGTGTAGTCTACTTGCTTCAGGTTTTTAAGATGGTGTTGATGTTAATGAAGTTTTTGTATTTTTGTGTGTGTATCATAACTTTTGTTCCTTCACCTTGTTTTTGAACTGCTAAAATTTTTAGTGATTTCCATTAGCTGAGAAATATATGAGTGAGTGACTTCTTGAGTGGTCTTAAATCCTTAAAACCTTCAAGTTATCCTTTATTATGCTTATTATATGATATGTACCAATTTCTAGAGCTTACTTTAAAGTACAAGTCTTAATTTTCTTATTGAATGTACATGTAATGTCTCCAAACTACCTTCATCTTACAATCCTTAAGAGGGTTTCTAAACTGCCTGAAAAACTAGTTTTGGTATAAAATGCAAAATACCCCAATCAAAACCTTCAAAATTAATTCTAACATGTGGATGTACTACCTATTTTTAGCATAATTTGACTTTACTTGCTTCATGTATGACCTCCTTTAGTTGGTGTACAGTCAACTTGCTTCGTAGTATTATCTACTTGCTTCAGAGTGCTAGCTACTTTCTTTGGAGTCTACTTGCCACATTATCAAAAAAATATATATGATTTTATAGGCCCTAGAGCCTTCAAATTCTCAGAGAGTTAAATTTTAAGGTCAAAGCACCACCTTACACTTCTTGAATTCAAGTTTCACACCCTCCTTTAGATATTTTGACCTCTTGCCTAGGTGTCTCTATCTTGTCTCAGTCTCTTCATTATGATTGTTAGCAATAAAATACCACAATTTTTTTATAAACCCTTTAATGATTCAATACCTCTTTGTTGTGTGCTCAGAGATTCCTCAAGATTTTCTTCACTTATCTATCAATAACCCCTACTAGGCACTTAAATAAGCTTCTACAGGTCACTAGTGAGACTGTCAAGTTTCTCTTTCTCCAAGGATGATCTCCCAAGAAAATGCATTAAATTCTACAAGCATGATTTATATCCTTCATTCAATTTATCACCACTCATATCATTGGAACCTCAGGAAATGATCATCTCACTCTCCTTTGCAAGAATTGTCAATTTGGGTTTCTTGACAACACAGTCAATGAAATGATGCCAGAGAGAACAAAACACAAGGTCCCAGGAGGAAGTATTAATTATTTTGAGATATTATTATAGAGTTTGAGGTGTGTACCAAATGGCTTGATCCATCTCTGAGTGTAATTGTCTATCCCTTCCATACATTCCTTGTTATGGAAACTTGGCTTCTAGATTCTAAGTGAACTCAAATTACAAAATTTGATTTTCAAGATGCTAAATCACTCTTTCTATACAATACTCTACTAATCATCATATTCTCACCATGTTCTTACATGGCTTAAGATCATCTAATCTATGTGAACTTCCACAAGTAAGAGTATTTTCCTTCCACAATATTCTTGATTCCTCTACACTAGCTTCCACTTGAAATTCCTCTTTTTGTCCTAATTGAACTCTAATATCTTTCCAACCTTCCAATCACTATTAACACCTTTATATGAGTGTGTATAGTTCAAGAATGAAAACTAAAGAGAAGTTAGATAGGAGATCATATAGATAGATAGTTGTTTTGGTGAATGATAAATCCCAATGAGTGTAGTGATCTTCCTTCAGAGTATACTCTACTTGCTTTGGCGTATAGTCTCCTTTAGTTGGTGTATAGTCTACTTGATTCAAAGTATAGTCTACTTACTACAGATTACAATCTACTTGCTTCGGAGTATAGTCTACCATAGTTAATATGTCATGAACAAAGATGTTATCCTTTATTATGCACCTTAGATGTTATGTACCAATCTCCAGAGCTTACTTCAAAGTTCAAGTCTTAATTTTCAATTTTGAAATTAAATCATCCATACTAGCTATCACAAGTTAGGACCATAGACTGATATCCATCCATACTAGGTCCTTTCATGCTCCAAATAAATTAACTTCCAAGAAGAAATCATTAATACTTACCTTCCTCTAACTTGCTTCTGGTTTCTCTAGTTAGTTCTAGGAAACTTCTAAGAACTCTTGCTTCTTTTCCTTCAAGTTCTCCTCTTCTCTTAATATGTTCCATGTTTTCCACTTACAACAATTTCGAACCCACCTTATCCTACTTCAAAATATATTTGGATAGTCACTATACCCAAGTAGCTTGTTTCTTGCTTCTTAGTGATCTTCAGTCCATGTAGCCTTGGACTACCCATAGTCAAACTCACATTAAGGTTCCCATATTGAATCATTTTCTTCATTAGATTCTCTTCACCATACCTGAGGTGTTTGCAAAAATTTAGAACCTAGGTCCTCAATTAGCTTCCTCAACCTTAATTTTCCTCCTTAGGTTTATTAGGCCAAAATTAGGCCTGAGACAGTCTTGTTTGGCTTATAATTTTTCTTGAAAGGAGTGTTAAGATCCAAACCTAGCATTTCTAGGCATCCTTTACTGTATTTAAGCACCTGGGCTTGAACTATCACAAAAATAATAATTTTGCACCACTAGTTTTTTAAGTTTTCTTCATAATATCTTAGTACACTTCTTCCTCAACCTAACTTGAAGATTTCAGGGAAATTGGAGGTTATTTGATGTATAAAAAGACAAGCCCTAGGTAGATTCCACTGTTCATCACAGTAAAGCCCTGAGAAAGCTAAGTTCACTATAACTTCTCTTAAACTCAATTTCAAAGCATAAATTTTTTAATGTAGATTTATGAGCACCTTGGCCTCGAGATGATCTTACCAGAAACATTGAAGAATGCTTGAACTTTCCCTTTTCTGAGTGCTTTGCAGGCTTAACCTGTAGATGCCAATATCATAAACTATAGACTCCTTCCTCTTAGACATTCCTAACTCAAGTTCTCAATGATTTCACACTTCACCTCTCTAAATACATCAAACAATGTCTCTACAACTTTGAGATGATGAATGTTAACCCTTAATATGAATTCAGACCTTGAATTCAATTTCTTGCTTCACAATAACAATCTCAGTCAAGGTTTGGAGTTCTAAACCCTCCTTCCTCAAAATAGCCATAGAGATTTATCTTCAACACTTAAGATAATTTGTAAATGATTGTATGGATGAATGGTTTCCCTAACAAATGATTAAATCAAACTAGGTTCTATAATGATATTTTTTCTCACAATTTCAATGATTTACCAATCACTTTTGTCATGTACAGTTTCCAAATGCACCAATCATTGTTATCATGTACAGTTACCAATCATTATACCTCGGTGTCTATGCTTACACTATCCTATCCTATAGACCCAATATAGACCTATCATTACACCTATAGACCCAATACGTGAATTAAATGCTTCAAGAATGTTGTATATTATGTAGCATAAATAGGTCTAGGATTTGGTAAACATTTGATAACATGATAGGTAAATTATTTATTTTAGAGAAACCATGGAATTTTTTTGAGAAAATTTAGGAGGAAGTTGGGGAATAATATTGATGTAGAGGCTTTAGGTCCTATAACAATGGAAACAATGTTATAATTATGGTTTCAAATATTTCATAAATAGCTTCATCTATTGTCAGATACAATGTTATTTACAAAACCATTTTTTTATGAAAATAATGATATTTCATCTTTATACTTAATCTCAAAAGTTGTGAAACATTAAGAGTGCTATCTTAAAAGTTATTGAAGAGTTTGAATCTACAAAATAAACTATTTGCATTGATTAATATGGTTACTAGATTTAGAATGTTAATCCTTTGGAATTTTTATAAAACATTTTGTTGGGATTTATAGAAATTTTTAAATTTTGAAAATGTAACCAATTTGGGCATTCCCATTCAAATGGAAATCAAGGGAGGAGTTTCAAGTAGTGAAAATATTCGTGTTCTTATATGCATTTTCCATGTGTGATCAGTAGTCTACTTTTCTCTTACTAATCAAGTAATAGGAAAGTTGATGTATGTTGATAACAAGTTAAAATTGATCTGTGAAGAATATTATACCAAGGTTTGTGTGTGGAAATCACTCCTTTTATTGGTACATGCATGGTATTTACCCTTTAAGAGTTATGGAATGAATGAATGAAACTTGTATATCCCTTCAAATATATCTCTATCCTTCCTTAGACAAGTTGGAGAACCAAGGCAAGTTTATACTTTGTTTCTTACAAATTAACTATTTCTTGCAAGTTTATAGTCCGTGTCTCCATTACCACTGGTAAGAAAATACCTTATCTAGCACAAAATTATACCTACAGTGAAAGTTTGAAACTTTAAGCCAAGTTATAATGAAAGTTGTGCCAAGAAAGGACCCTCTCAACCTAGTATGTGAATTACAACACGAAGCTATCTAGGGCCTACAATACATTTCCTTCTAAAATTTGGTACAAACAATAATGAGGAGGTAAACTAAGTGTTTCAAGGAGAATTTTCAAAATTTCATTGGTGCATTTAAGATATTTCTTTACCAGTCTTGCTAGGACTTTGTACATGGGTTAGAGAAGGCTAATTGTGAGGAGAGCCTAACAAATGAGGTATATGTTAGAATTTGAGTTCAGTTTGAAATATTGAACGGAGTTTGTAAGAATTGTTGTGTTTCCAAAATGTCAATTATTTCTGATCATTTCTTTCATGACATTCATTTTCTATAAATAGTCTTATTGCTTTATTTTCATGCACTCTATACCGTCCCAAAATTTACTTGCCTACCTTACACTTAAAACTATGTATCTACTCTAATTAATATCTACTAAATAAAAATAATTTTAAACTATTATAAAACTATTTTGTTACTTGGAATCATCATAGTCACCTATTATTTCTGATCTTTCCCACACACTCGCATTTCTCCTTATATGAATGACTGTTATGAGGTAGAGAAGAATGGGAACAATGCATAGTCATACCTTTTGAGAAAGAAAACGTGGTGATGAGCCCTAGATACCTTCACAATTGAAAAAAAATGCTTTATTTGATCTTGAAAATACCATAAGGGATTTGAAGCACTCCCTTAAACATGAATTTAACACAATACATCTAAGAGCAAGATTAAACTGGATTGCCAACTCCTTTAAGCAACTTTAGAGTATCAACAATGAGCACTACACCACTTTCATTACAAACACATTATCAAGAATAATTTGAAGAAATTTTCTAGATCATTCAAAGAAAAAATATTCATTGTTATTGCATCATACACTTGTTTTTAAGCCCTCTTTTATAACTGTTAAAGTGCATTAACACCTAATTTTAGTTGTGTAAACACTGACTAAGATGAAGGATGTAAGTTGAACCCTGATAGAATCTTCAACCACCATTTATAGAAGATAAAGAACATATAAAAAGTTCCCATTAAGCTCCAGGTGCTTGTATAAACCTGGAATAATCCTTGTGAATAGCTAAAATTGACGAAACTCATGGAAGTTATCCTTTGAGATGAGAAGTCATTAGAAGCACTGACTGGGATTGGTGAATGCAACACCAAACCATGACCAAAGAAGTATGAAAAAACCAAAACATATCCAATGAATGTTTCAAAATTTCAAACTAGACATTTCATATCGAGGTTTACCTTTTGTTTCTTTCCAATCAAAACACAGGCTCAGGAGAGAGAAAACATTGCTCCACTAAAATGCTCACATCTTTTCAAATACAACTCCTCTTGACAAAAAAATTTACACGTGATTTATAGGAAAATTTAATTAAAATAATTCTTCTATTATTTATTTTAATGGGCCTCCATAATTTTTTTACCCTTAAGAAGCCAAGCTGCTCGAAATGCACTTTTTAAGAAGGCAGTTTTGCAAAAACTTGAACTTTCCCAAATGACCTTATAATGACCTGAAATTTTGTATGAAGCATAAGGAAACCTTCCTCCATCATCTCCCATGTTTTTTTTATATGAAAATCTCTGAAATTGTCTAACCTATCTCATTTTCATGCAAGAACAGTTGAGTTCCCAAAGGGCAACTTTGGCTAACTTTTGAATCTTGCCTTCAGGAGCTAAAATAAGCTTTATTTTTCCTCAAATGTTCCCTGGAAAACATTACTAAGCTTCTTACACAATCTCATGAAATTTTCATGACCTGTACCAACCTTTCATACCTCATTAGGCTCAAGAAATAGGCCTAAATGAATCAGTTTGACCTGAGACTTCCACCAACTGACCTGATACTCACTATGAGAGCTTGTTATCATGTTTATACCATTATACCTGACCTGTACCACATCCTAACCATCCATGTATTCCATGTCCATGCTTCCACTAGACTCCTGCCTCACCAACCAAACTTGTAAGGCACTAAGACCATCTTGAACTTCCTTACAAGGTCTCACTTCACCTTTCACTACTTTTCCATCAATGACAACACCAATGACCATGATTCAACGAACAGTAGTGAAATGTGAGGAGGATAAATTACATGACCTATGAGGGGTATATTGGATGAAATAACATCAATCTCATATTAAGAAATAGGGTAAGAAGATGCACTATAACCTTCTATGAGGTAATTAGCCTAATTCTTGCATCTACAAGCCTAATTTAGTGCATTGTGAATCTTGTGCACAATCTGTATGGGTAGTAAGAGTACTTAAAAATCAACCACACTATTATACCTGGGGATATCAACCTCCTCGAAAATTTTTCACATATTTCATGTAAACGTTGGGTACATACAATCTCCCTGCAGGGTTTCTTCTTTGTTTTGCAATAAATAAGAAGTATCAACCTAAAATCCACCTTACACCTTCATCTCAGAGGTCTACAATCTCTACCAATGGTCCTTATCAGTATTATTCACACTCATGCATGCAATGAAATTCTCGGACCCTCAAAATGCTATACTCTAAGACATGTACCTACAACCATAAGCTTTACCAACATCTTCTCATGTAAACTGTATAAACACACAGAACATGACATTTCATAATTAAAGAAAAAAACTACATGTATTCCTTTTCATGGAATGCTTCTAAGATTGAAGTCACTCCCCAAATATCCTCTACGTCTAGATGACTAAAAGATAAATTCTCCAACAAACTTCCATCTAGAAGGAAAACCCCAAATCATTCAATGAAATACATTACATATCAAAGCAACCCATTCTCAGAACATAAGATGTACCTTTATACCTACAGTCACATCAATTATACATCTATGTATTGAAAGAGAAGAGTTTAGATATTTAATGTAAAACTCAGGTCTATTCCACAAGATAAGATTAAAAATCTCAAAGACTTAGAGTGCAACACATATAGATTGCTTCTTCATATACAAACAACTGAGTTTTCTTCATTTCAATATTACAAAAATGTACCACTTCTGGGTTACAATATTACAAGGCTACACTATTACAAAATGGTACCTCTTGTGGGCTACAATGTTACAATATTACAAGGCTACACTATTACAAAAATGTACCACTTGTGGGCTACAATGTTACAATATTACAAGGCTACAATATTACAAAAGCACCACTTATGGCTTACAATATTACAAGAAAATGTACCACATGGTCCAAGATTAGAAACATTCATTAAATCCTATATTCTTCGTCGATAATTCTTGAAAACCTTCACACAATATGAAATTATCTTGATAGAATTAGAGCATTCAATTACATTTTGGCCATTTATAATATATTCATCCAACTCTAACTGAATGTGCCACCTTATACCACTTGCTTTGAGACTTCTGCACACCCCTCCATCGTATAAGTTGTAAAACAAAAAAAAAAACATATACCACCATTATCATATACAAGATCACAAAATATACGCATAATACAATAAAAGCAAAATGTGTAAAACTCAGAACACACATAATACAACATTTAGCATTATTTGTCTTAAACATGATGAAGCACCATGAAAAATTATTTGTTGTAATCATACTAAAACAAGACTGTGTAATCCACAGAACAATAAAAACCCTACACTTAACATTATTTTCCATAAAGACAAAAATACCTTCAAGATGCATTCGATATTCCAAATGAGATGAGACAATCTGGAACATGCATTTCGGTCAAGGGAGTTATCCCCGTGAATGAAAAAAAGGAAATTAAAGTGTCTTTAATTCCAATGAATACGTCTTGTAATCACATTACATTTGTACTCACTACT
Organism: Taxus wallichiana var. yunnanensis; assembly: GCA_018340775.1. NCBI lineage: Eukaryota > Viridiplantae > Streptophyta > Pinopsida > Cupressales > Taxaceae > Taxus > Taxus wallichiana. The sequence continues at coordinate 255,176,971 of CM031233.1, forward strand.
ATAGCCTCAAAACTTTCTCTGATTGCTATACCAAATTATTTCTATGTTTGATTGAGATGTCTCCTTCCACGAGTTATGTCAAGAAATGTATAATCCTCATACTCTTGAGCATCAATTTTTAAATATGGAACTATGGTCTCATTTTGCTTCCTCTTTCGAGGTTTCCTATTTACATTGAATAGTGGCCGCAAATGGGTGGTAGAAGTCTCATTTTCACTACAATCAGGAGCGAAAAAAATGGCAATGAACCAGAGTCATCTAAAAGATTCTTAAATTTTTGCACACAATATCCAAAAGAAAACATTTGTTCATCACTGTCTGGCACCATGTCCAACAACGATTTCAAAAACTCTTTAGACTCACTGAGCACTTGCAATGCATTTCCATGGTTTCTGAAATTTTGTTCAGAATAAGGTATTATGTTTCCTACTAAATTCCTTCATCGATTTCAACTGTCACCAAAAATACAATTCATTTAGTAATTGTGAAATTGTTGATATATCAACCACTATTCATTTATAATAAATTACATATTGTCAATGAAAATGCAAGGCTGCTCCAATGGAGCATCTTCAAGTGTAGCACATTCAACTAGCTTCTACAACATGGTCATCTATAATGACAACAATAATTTTAGAGGATGTACAAAGTAATGTTATGAGCATAACATTCGTACAAAATAGAAAAATAATGAAATGAAAACATACACCCTCACCATTGAAATTTGGATCCCTAGTAGATGCACTACCCTCGTGTGTCCTCTCAAGTTGTGACACCTTCACAACATGTTTGTAGGTGTTGCCTTTGGTAGCCCAAGGACAATCACAAACATAAAAATTTGGGGTGAATCTTGAAAAAAATACCATCAGTCCCTAGATGTTTGAATTCTAACCATGTAAGACCCTTGAATAGTATCATTTACATAATAGTCATTGTCTAATATTGCTCTGCCCTTTCAGTGGCAGTCAAAAGTTCTTTCTCCTTCTTGTAATTTGTCAAGAAACCCGATACTTGTAACTTCCTCTTGTTTTTGTAATGGGGTTCAACTCAAAACACCAATGTGTACAACAACCAATCCATTCTCCTTATGCATCTCTTTCTTTGATCACACAAGTATCGGGTCTTCAAGAAACAATGGTAAGATTCTATGGACACATTTGTATCCTGATTGGCATGGGTGAAGTTGTAGAAATTATTTGACCACATAGTTGCATGTGGAAACAATAAAACCATTAGAGATGACTTAAAAATTATTTAATCTACGTGTAGCTATGTAGTTACAACTTACCAGTATGTCCATCTTACATGAATGTCTTTCAAATACTCCATAAACGTGGTCTCCTCTTTGAACTCCTCATGAAATCATCAATCGAAAAAAAAAAATCATGTGCTCATTATCGTTGATGGTGCACATGATGTCACCTAGTCTCTGAAACATAACTGACCCCACCTCCTTCTTCATATATCTATAAAAAAATTAGTTGCGTGATAATAAGTAATGCAAAAAAAAAATGCAACCCAAGCATGTAAACATTGTATTACAAAAATGAAGAAAAAAAAACTTGTAAATATTCTTGTGTTAGGCCCCACAAACATGACATATGCATAGCAAGACATGACAACTAAATATAATCTTGATACACAAAATAACACCATTAGTGATGTAAATTGTGTTAAAAATCTATACATAAACCTATTAGTAAATTTATACTTTATAGTTAGTATTTTAGAAATCGCATCATCTGTAATGAATGCATTGACATGCCAATCCATCCTTTTCCTTTTCCCCCTCTTGTATACTTCAAAAGCCATGCATATATGTCATCCACTTTATTACGGGATGAAATTTTCCATGCAATAGGAACCCTAGGCTCATGATCATCAAAAAATAGAAGTGTGTACAATTAGTACTGATGCAAATGTGTACATGAAATTATTGTTAGTATGTGATTGACTTAAACAACTCTATCCAAACATCAATTATGCATGGAAATTAGACAACAATTTCCTTACCCCATATTTATTAGTTGAGAACATAGAATCCATTGCAATGATGGAGTTGTGAGAATGACGAACCATCATTTCAAGCATCCACGTTGTTTGAAGGCCCATAATGAAAGGCACATCAGTCCCAATCGGCCTCTGATAATAAAAAAATGTATCCCTTTTAGCGACATGCCACAAATTGATATTAGTGTTGTCATGTTGGTGATTTTAGGATCTAATTCTCTTCACCCTCCTCCATGCATTCAACACGTCTTTCCTAGTTAAGTACTCATCCCTTTTGTTGACAAGCTTCACCCAATTAGGATCTCAGATACCAACAAGTAAAAGAGATTCAATGTATTGCTTACATTCATTTGATAAATTCAGAGAAAAAACACTTCGTGGATCCAAGCTTGTGTCCATTACACCATGGAAAAACTCACCATTCTTATCAACATGATACATAGCATTGTATGTGATATGTGCCATGTCTAGTGTACCAAACATAACCTTCACATTGAAATGACACTGACATCAAAAAAATTTTAAACCTCCTAATTATTTCACTGGTAAGTGGTTTTTTCCTGTTTTTGTCATGTCTATAAGCACATCGGTAAGTCAAACAAAAAAATTACATAATGACATCAGGTAAAGAATGTGAAAAATGTGGCAGTAACATATGTAAACACTATTCCTAAGGATGACCAAACATAAAGTTAATATAAACAAACCTACGATACATAATGGTAAAATGTGGTGGTGTGTCTCCCTCTGGAACAGGGTTAACCCTATTTTTCTTGCATATGAATTTCATCTCATATCTATCGAGACAAATTTCCCCTTTAATAAAGGCATCGAGTTGTGCTAGAGGGATTTCCGCACAAATATCACCCTGACCATTGTCTTCCCCAATCGGTGTCCATTCAAGATCGTCTTGAGAAAAATGTGGTTTCCCATTTCCCACATCTTGAACATCTAGGGAAATCAATTGTTTGTACTTTGTCATTTGTGGAATCCTACACAAAATAATGTAAACAACTTTGTATAATTAGTAAGCATGGTGAAAAAAATTCTAATCAGGGGGAACCCAGTTAAACAACTACTTGTGCATGAATGAACAAGGATCTAAAAGGTCGAGATTGGGTAAAATTTGACAAGTTTAATAACTTACAAGTATAATAACTTGATAGAATCTTGAACATGTTGTATATAAGGGATTTAAGGTGTAACAGAGGTTGAAGGTAATGAAAATGAACAAAGTCTTGTTTAGCCATTGTAATCCTAAGAAGTTGATGCAGAGAGTCAAGAGAATAACATGTCATAGGAACATAAGGTCTATTTTAATATATTTTTATGATAAGACTATGTAGCTTTTCTTAAACAAGTCAATGTAAAAATAAAAGTAACTATGATGAAGTTTTAGGTGTGTTAGAGGTGGAAATTAGGTGTCATAAGCCTAATTAAGGATTTTCTTTAGGTGTATCTATTGGCCTAGGTAAAAATATTACCCCAAGTATTCACTGTCATAATCATTGCTGTTAAGAAGGCCTAATTGGCCTAGGGCAGGGTATTGAAAGTCCAAAACTGTACAAAGTAACCCCTGGTGAATGTGATATATGTTTTGTAACCTAATTGAGGGTATCCAAATCATGTATTTGTGGTTTGGTTGTTTGGAACAAATATGAGATCCAACATAGTTTATGTGGTTAGAGGCTACAAGCTAACTAGGCCCTTGGAAAGAGATTGCATGTGAAATGCAAGTGCATGATTGTACCAATAGTTTTAACACTTTGTAGTAGGGTAGATAAAGTTTTCTAAGCATGGAGAATGAGGAATCTAGCTAGGTGGAGTATATTTAGTATGTGGATCCTAAATAGACCTCATTAAACTATAACCTTTGTACATGAGATTTCAAGTTGGACCTAATTGATGGGTAACATGTATAGTATGGAATTGAGTATACGAGTTATATGTAGAATAATGGAAAATAATTATGAACTAGGGAACCATGATAAAAAATAGAAATCATGGTATGGAATGGCACCAAGAAACCTAGGTATGTTTGAAGACAATATCGGAGATGAATTGATGCATGTCCAAGAGAATGAATTATGAACAATAGTCAAGAGTGTAATGAGATCCTCAAAAACAAGAGCAAGGGATGATATGATAGTATGCTAGCCCAAGGCTCGTATGATTTATGGTAATGTATAGTTTGAGGTAAGTATGGTTGGCACAAATAAAAAGTGTTAAACCTATATAAAAATCCACCGTGAAGTTATAGGTAGCCTAAGAAGTAACATGTTAGAACAATACTAAGAAAGGATATTTGAGGTGAAATTACCTTATGGAGCAGTAACATGTTTGAATTAGTGTATGTAATGTGTTCAAAGCATAACAAGGGTAATGGGTATGTGAAACTTATTTTACATTTGCATAAAATTGGATTGTTTTCTCTATACATAGTAATTTAATCATAACCAAAAGCAATAGGAAACATTGGCAAAAATAATAAAGGGAGTATAAAATCAAATGGGTGTAGAGTTACATGATGAAACTTTGTAGGGTGATTGTTTCATTTAATTGGTCATCAAAGAGTTTACTTGTGAGACTAGATTAAGAGGAAATGTAAAGGGCTAGAAGGGAGTAAGAGGGCATAATGTGACTTTGACAGAATAAAAAATACCAACACTTATTCTAGGAGTCATTTAGTTGTGGTAGTTTGAGTCTAGGTATTTCAAAATTTGAATAATTGGATTTCCCTCCAAATGTACAATTTGGAGTCTTGGAGGTCATTTTGGCTTGCTATGGTTGTTTTGATAGAATCTTGAAGCCTATAAGCATGTAAGGGGATGAAGTGAAGAGTAATTAGGTGTCTTAGGTCCATACCTTTAAAACTCAAGTACATGCCTTTTGGTTGAGGAACTTAGCATAAGACTAAGGATATTCAAATGACCAATAGGTCTAAAGTCTAGAATTTGGTTGGAAACTAATAGAAGGATTATAAATTGTGAAACTATAACTAAATTATGCATTCCCAATCGATTGGAAATCAAGGAAGGTTTCAGGAAAGGAGAAAAAAATTTGTGTAAGCTTTGGTACTTGGTAATGGTGTATACATCTCTGAGATTTGTTGAATGTTCATACAAATCTGATGCATGCTTATTGGTAAGGCTATAAATTATCTCATGGGAGAAATTATTTGCAAGTATTTTGAATTTTTATTATATGTGTGTTGAAGGTTCTTGGATGAATTGAGTATATTGATTAAACTATGAATTTTGATTCAACAATTGTGAGTACGGTGGTATTGGAATATGTGAAAATACTATCAACACATTGTGGTGAAAGGAAGGTGCAAACTCGGGCCTAAAACAAACCTCTGTAATGTATTCTCGCTTATGCAAAGTGTGATATAAGATGACTATGCTATGTGAAATGAGTTGAATGAGATCACCTTTGAAAGTTTTTTCGATACATTTCTCATTGTTCCATAAGAAAATAGTATCAAGGGTTAACCTTAATTCTGAAGAATAGGTAACAAGATTGTAACTTATATGTTTGAATATTTTTGGGGAAGCAATATTGAAGGTAATTGTTCTTTAGACTTGGTGATAACCGTGCATGATAGAAAAGACATAAATAAATCCATGATCAGTAACTCTTTGATTACCCTCTTGGGTGAATAATTCTATTGTATTTTTAGTCATGATAACTTCTTGACAAGTTTGAGTTAAGTGTTGTTAAGAAAGGGAATTTGGAGGTTTTGTGCATGCACATAGACAGGAAGTGAAAATAAGGAATGGAAGATAATTTTCATGAGTTGGCATGAACTTATCATGAAACAGGATTTAATGTAGAGAATAATAAAATAATTTAGTATTTTTAAGAGTGAAATTCAGAATTATGCTTGATAGTTAGGGGATGAACATAGAATTCACAATCTCAGCTTCTAGAAGAAGGGGCCGATTAACAAAGGAAGTATATGTGAAAAGAGAAGTTAGCCTCTAAAAATTTAGGGAGATATAACCATTTAAAGAGTTCTTAAAAATCCTTTCATTTTTTTTTGAAGTTCCTATAAAAGATCATGAGCTTGACAGTCTACTTGCAAAAACCTAGTAAGGGTTTATAGAATGAAACACAAAAAGTGGAATTGAGAGAGTTAAACAAGGAGATAGAACCCCAAATTTTGGGTACACATTTGAGTTGATATGAAGATGTTATTGGAGTTGAAAATACCTTAGAAACACTTCTAGAAGTTCATACCCATTAATGAAGCAAGCATGCTTTGAGTTGAGAAGCTAAAAATCAAATTTGATCAAAAATAGTAAAAGGTGGAATTTTCATTCTTTTCCTATCAGTTTTGTGGATGGTTGATGTTTTCTAGAGTGCATGAACAGGGTACAAGGTGACAATAGGTGGAATAGTGGTAAAATATTCCAAAGTTGATTGTTGGGATGAAGGGCTACTTGAAGAAAGATGATGGTCAAAAGTAGAGAAAGGTGAGAATGACACATATATGACTTATGAGTAGACAAGTAGGTGAAATATCATCATTCTCATAGATAGAGGAAGGGAATAATGTTGAAAAATAACCTTCCAACAAGTAAACTAACACAATTCTTGCTTATACAAGTCAAGATAAGAACTTTATGAACCTTGTATGATCTTTCTCATGCAAAGTAAGGTGAATTTTTTTGGTGTAAACCTTGTTATAGATGATTTGAAACTTCTTGTTGCTTTGAGTCTACATTGCTTTCAACCATTTTTAGTATGTGGTATACACATGTTGTCATGTTTGCATTAGATTGGTTGATTAAGGATGGTGATAGGATTTGGGTTGGGATTGTTTGATTAAGGATGGTTGATTATGATGATGTTTGATTGATTAAAAATTTAAGTTGATATGATGGTTAGTGTTGTTCATGAGAAAGTAACAAACATGTAATACACACCCTAACTAGTCAAGTGGGATTGCAATCAAGATATTTCTATCTTTCAATACCACACATTGATGGGTTCCAGTCTTAGCTCACCACCTATGTACCAATGTGGGGTTGGCTAGCGAGTGATCTTGGGGAGTGCAATATCCTTACACAATAGCTTGATATGTGGCCAAAAGGTTTCCTAGACTAGGATATACAAGATCACTAGTGGAATACCCAATCTAACTTGTGGTACGTGGGGTCCAAGTCCATATTGCAAGGATTTTGTATGAGGCCTTCATTTTGGGACATGGAAGCCCCTCACTTCACGCCACTATTGAAAAAAACAAGAATTTATCCAATAACGAAAACTCTCCAAGAATTATTATACCCCATTGGAACACGAGGTGTGTCTATGTGCGTGGAGGTGAATTCCATGGTCCCGAGACTTCTAGGACTACGAAAAGTGCATGGATGTCACTTCCATGTCATGTTTCCCCTACAAAAGAAAAAGGGAAATTCCAACCACTTTTGATCCTCAATATCGTCCTAAGACGCGAGAGGAGAGCATACATGGTTTAACCTTTGGGATAAACAAACAACAATACAAAACACACAAGAAAGATGATGCAATGTAATAAAATTAAACGATAAAATTTTGTGATTGCATCTTCAAGAGGAGGCCCTATAAAACAAAGCTTAGTAATTTAATTTATAGAACCAAATGTCTTGCACCAATCATCCTACAAAACAAAGGGTTAGTAGTTTAGAGAAAGAATAATATAACTCAATGTGTAGCTAAAATGACAATATTTAGAAAAAATTAAAACCATGAATAAAGTATCATATAAACTGCTAAATTAATGCTTTTATTGCATAGGATACTAGGAGTGAAAAATATGGAATAATAACATCATATGATATAGGTATTAAAAAATTTGGTATTCAAATTCTTTCACGTTTGCACGTATATGAGAAACAACACAAACAACATAATAAGAAACAATTGTGGCTATACACACATAGTTTTTCTTAGGTTTGTGGTATACACACATTTGTGTATACCACACTATGTGTGTAAACCCCAAACCTAAGGACATTTTTTAGGAAACATTTATGTATACTACAATGCTAAAGCAATTCTAAAAAGCTAATGTGTGTATACCACACTATGTCTGTATACCAAAAAGCTAATGTTTGTGTGTTGTTTACACATCTTTCATGGATTAGGTTTTTTTTAGGTTTTTGGTATGCACACATAGTGTGGTATACACAAATGTGTGTATACTGTGTTAGCCTTTTAAGGTTCAGTGTTACTCGAAAAATACATATCTCATGGGAGGTAGCCTTTCATGAAATCAAAATTGTGTCATTTTTCTTCCAAAAATGAAAAAGGAAATGACACAAAATCGACATAAATTGAGATTATTTTGCACTATGTATAATATTGATTAATCTTGACACATTTATAGTCAACCTTGTTTACACCACTGTTACATTTTATCCTAGTATGAATTCACAATCCCTATGAATTCAACATGTGATAATAGTTGGGCCTTCCATTTCAATTCTATCTCCTACACCTTCTATTAAGGTTCCATCAACAAAGTTTGGGAGAATCTATGATACGCCAACTTCATCACTACCCGTTTAACCAAATCTCTCAATCTCAACTTCTTAATTTGACCACCTTCCATGGACAAAATTATAAATGATAGTGATCTAGAATAGGAGAAATTATTTTCAAGATCTAGTTAGTGTAACAAGGGAAACATTTAAGATAAAAATTATAGTATTTAATGTCCAATCCATTGGTGTCAATATTCCATCAATTACTTATTTGGATTGGTCTCCTTTCACATCTAATGCTTCACCTTCAAAACCCCCAAAGTTAGATAATGCATATGTCGGTGCTTCCAAAATTGTTCCTCCATCTTCCACAATTATTCCTCCATATATTGACATTTCTTCTTCTTCTCCAATTTTTTCCACCATTGTGGCCACCTTTGTGTCATATTCGACACCCCCTTCTTCTACCATTTTTTCTCTATTAGAGCAATGAATTCAATGGGAGTATCACAATCATTGGCTATCATAACATCTACATAGAACACTTCCACTATGACCAGATAAGGATGGATCATCATGTAATTGGAAATGGTGTAGTAATCAATGTATGCTCCTCTTGAGGTAAATTTTAGACTTAAAAAAGCATATAGGAGCCTAAGGAAGGTAACTATGAAAAAATTACAACATGGTAGACACACTACCCTCTTACAAAATGAGGAAAACATCATCTCCTTCTTTAATAAAAAAATAAAGAGAGAAAAAATAATCCACACTTGGAAGGTATTGGGGTTGTGGTTGATCCCACTTCTATAATCAAGTCGTTTAATAAAATGACAGAGGATGTGGTTGAAAAATCAAGGAAGATCTTGGTCAAGCATAAAATAAACTCAATACGACTCCTAAGTTTCTATGCAACTTCAAAAACTACTGAAATATATCTTCCATGCATATATATCACTCATCTACAATTTGAAAATCATAATCCCAAAAATAGACAAAATTATATATACTTTCAAAAAGATGTTGGACCCTAAAACTGATTGAGTCCCAAAATGAAGTACACATGCATGCAAGGAAAGTGAGTAGAAAGGAGCTCAAGGAAAGGCGTGTGGGAGAAGAGACTTGCGTGTGGAAGCAGGAAAAGGTTTGGGGACTTAGCCACATTTTGAAGGTGGTATCGCATGGAAAACATGTGAAGGCCCGAGTAGGCGTGATGAATGGATAAGGTGCCACTGGATCCTCGCAGCCAAGAAAAGAATATTATATGTAGGGAATATTCCTAAGAGGATCATTATAGTTAGTAGAATCCTTTTCAAGCTAGCATAAGCTCTTGATCAATTATGGAGGACCACACTTCCACTTGGCATGCGATCTGCTCATGGGAAAAGCTATGGTGGTGAATCTAGATTCTATTTAAGGGAGTTTTTCGTCCTAAAATAAAGAAGAGGAGAGGCAATGAAGTACTGCAAGAATGTTGTTACTAAGCATAGATGTATGTGCTCGGTTCTGAATAAGGATTGTGATGGGAAAGAATAGCTAGGATCTCTGTTCAAGAGTAGTTTTGTAGGGTTGGGATGTTATTTCATGGTGTATATGGTCTGAGATGACCCCTTTTGATGTAATATGGCTACTATAAACAGATTTAATCAATATATGGAGCTTTTTTTTGTATATTTGTGTCTGTGGACTAAACCCTAGTGTATTTTCATGTTATTCATGGTTTAGATCTATTTCCATTATGTTATTTTGATGTTATGATTATCTCATGGAGCATTTATGCTTAGAACTAGATCTACTACCTCTATATTAGATTAAATGCATGTATTCTTGTTCTACAAACCTTTCCTCCATTAATGGTGGGACATTCTCATAAATATCACATAAAGGAGGGGCTCAATGCCTTGCATTCCTTGGGTGAGTGCCCAAGTGCATATTGGGTGATAGGCAAACATGCTTGGGGTAGAAAGAGGGTGTATGAAAGGTGACTACATTTTGGTTCCTTTGTTGGGAACTCTTTTAAAGTTTTATGTGAATGATGTGTAATGATAGAGTGCTTGACATTGGATAGTGTTAAAGTGTGGCTTACAAACACGGAGGATGAATTTTCCTAGAGATTTAACACTTGACCTTAGTTTAATACACATAAATGGGTAGAAGAACACCTATATGATGACCTATATGAAACATTTTTTTGTTGTTTCCCTGTGGAGTTGTATGAATGGATATCAACATATGCATCAAGGTCAAGTTGGTATTATAGACCTCATGTATGGAACCAAGATTAGTATTAGAGGCTGCATGGTTCCGATATGACCTGGAATCATGTTATTGATCACTGGTGGAATATGGTGTTGACAAGTTATACTATAGAATATGTGGTTTCTGCATATTCCTTCCCAGAGGTCGCTTAGTTTTAGTTCTTGAGGGAGCTTAGAGGATTTTTCCTATGTGCTATTCAATTGGCTATCAAGATCCTAGTTATTAATTTGATCTTGTAAATCATCCCCATTGTTGGTTAAACTCTTTCTAGGAATGGGGCACGTGTTTAGGCGCGCGTCACGAAGAAGATGGCGGACCTTGTGGCTGAAATAGAAAGAGAGGAAAAATGGATAAAGTACAATGAAGCTTGGGAGAGGGAGTTGGAAAGAATATTCAAGGTTTCTGGAGTGATTTATTTAAGGATGAAGATGTTGTGAGAAGGATTTGAGGTTCGCGCAGAGTGTGGAATATGAGTAGTTTGTGTTACCCCATCTTAGCAAGCGTGGGAGAGAGATATCCTTAGCTTCTTGTGAGAGTTCATCATTTGGATAAAGGATATTTGTAGGTGTGCATCTAAGCCCATCCAAAGTGACCGAATCCTGGTGCTTAGTTTTCTAGATCCGGAGATAAGTATTGTTAACCCGGTTGGTCTTGGTATTGATAGTCGAGTGACACCTAGGAGATATAATTTTTCATTTGGTACATCTATGGCCGCACCATCATTTCTTATGTTCAGAGGGATCCTATCTAGTACAAAATTTGGGAAAAGTGGAGGTATGCAAGGCTTGAGTGCCACATCTGGGAGTGATTCGACTTCATAGACTGTAAGTGCATAGTTTAGCATGACAGTGGGTTCATAGGGCACAACTGCATTAAGCCCCTTACCTACGATAGGAGGAGGATCAGGTGGATTTGGAGGATTTGGCTCTGACCGGATTTAGTGGTGTTGAAGGTGGTGGAAATATTGGAGGAGGCTAAGGTTTAGGATATGGTGGGCAAGGGCCTTAACAACCTCAAGGGTATTTTTGAGATGTCTTTGCATTTTCCTGATTACAATGGTGTGAAAAATGCTGCAGAGCATGTGCACAAATGCAAGTTTCTATAGTGCGTGAAGGGTATCACTGCGCCAAAGCAGAATGTGAGTTATTTTGTAACCATGTTGCAAGGGCGCACACATAGCTATTACAGAATTATGATCAACACCAGACAGTGGTAGATTACATCACGCTGCGTGATGAATTTTTGGCAGAGTTCCACATTCCTGAGTTTGAACAAAAGAGCATCAATTCTCTGAAGGAGATTCAAAGCAAGGAATGGCGAGAGTGTGTGGGAGTATGACACATGTTTCAAGACTCTCCTATCTAAGTTATCTTATGACATTCATCCTTCACAACATGCTTAGTGGTTCATCGAAGGGTTGATCACACCATTCAGGAGGGAGATTTCACATAAGAACTTCATAGATCCACACGAGGCCCCGTAATCTTCCTTGTGCACTAAGGCCATGGGAAGTGTTGATACCAGAGTTAGTCCATTTCTTGAAGCCTAGATTACTACCATGGTAAAACAACTAGAGAAATTTTCTGTGAACTCAGCTCATGAGAATTGCAGAGGCTATAGTGCACGAACTAGGAAGTATAGGGACACATAAAGGACTGCTTTCTCATGAAAGTTAGTGTGCACCATGTCAATAGAATGTGATATTTTCCATGGAGATCATGATGTAAATAGATGCCCATTGTTACAATGTGCAATCTGTAAGAATGTGTATTACTATTACAAGATTTGCACCTCTATTACTCATGACACCAAGGATTGCAGATTGATATACCAAATCCATGAAGCCACTGATCTTGGTGTGTGCCAGACTAGAATTGGGAGTAGTTCCAAGGATGAGGATCATCATTATAAAGGGCACGTGGATGGAGGAGGTCGAGGAAGAGGCTTTCATGGAGGATTCAGAGGCCGCAACAATCGTGGAGGAGGAAGAAGTGAATTTCCTCATGGAACTGTTATAATTATGGATCAATTGAACACTACAAGTGTGAGTGTCTAGACTTGTTGTAATGCTCATGGTGTGGAAATAAGCACAAGTATGAATATTTCATGGATTTATATGACCACATGAGAAAGAACCAGAAAAATGACAAAGGCATGGGGATGGTGAGTGTAAAGAGGACCAACCCAAAATGGATGCTAAGGGTAGTGCTTAACTCCAAGCTAGAACCTATTTTGGTCACTACACACGCTGAGGCTGCACGCGCCAAGAGGAACCAAAGTAGAGGCCCCTTATCACAAGATAAGAAGTGATACATGGGAAATATCATGATCCTACCCACTAGAAGGAGGTGTACCAAAAAACCATGGAGGTGATTAGGAGCTTGCAAGGATAAATTTAGTTTCTAAAGGAGAAATTATGCCAATTGGAGAAGAAGAAGAGTGCCGAGGTTCCAAATCACAAGATGGATGAGGTTAGAGAAGTTTTTTGGATGTTGTGGTAAGATAATATTATTCCTCTCTTGGGAGAATGGCTAAGGGAGAAGATATCACACACTGGAGGAGGGTGCGAGGGACAAGTCTTACATGTGAACCTACCCCCTCACAACATTGATTATGATAAGGAGATCACACTTTGAATGCGCTTTTGATGGGTGGCTTCTGAGTAATATATTGATTAACACAGGCATGAAGGTCAATTTCCTTACTCTTTATGCATGGAATCAAATGGGAAGGCCTCCATTACAACCATCTTCAAATGTGTTGTACATGGCTAATAGGACAAAGGCCCTGCCTCTAGGGGGTGTTAAGGTGCATCCATTACTATTCAAGGGGAAATTTTTTTGAGGAATTTGAGGTTCTAGAGCTCACTTAGGATGATAGTTTCCCAACATTACTTGGGCACCCTTGGTGTTATTAAAATAATACTTGATTTGCATTTCAATAATGGATATATCGGTTTTGAGAACAAGGAATATTGTGTGATCATGCCACCGACTAATGGATCGTCTGTGCCATATGTGGAGCCATTTGGAAAAGAAGATTTAAACAAGATATATGTGTGCACCATCGAGACATGAATTTTGTCAATACATTGAAGAAAGGGTTCATTCAATGGGATGATGCACAATCTATAAGTGATACAACCAACATTTCTTGTGACAACTAGGCGCATAGGACTTATGAGTTGGTTGGAAGGCTTTTAAATGATATTGAGACTCGAGTTGTTAGATTGTGCTTAGCTAGGCGGTTGGGAGGAAGGAATTTTCCATGGTACACTACGGAAGTCAACCCTAATGTCTTTTTGCATGAAATGAAGACCTAGTGGAAGTGTCAAGTGGAGAGAAGGAATATGTTGACCATACTTTGCAGGACAATAGTAATTGGTGGGCGACACATCGAGATAATCTTCTAGAGTGGCGCAAAGTGTGAATCACACTCTCTGTTAGGTTTCTCTGAATCAATGCACCATATCAAATTTGTGACTATGATGGGAAGGAATCCACCTCATGTCAAGTTCAAGAGTGTGAGAAGACTTGGATGGGAGGTGCGAAGCTTTACCCCCTTCCTTATGAGTGCATAAGTTCTATTCCACCTTACAAGGCTATACGCGGGCATGGTATATTCATTCAGAGCTGCAATGACAGACATGGAACTAGAAGGATTTGATAACAAACCTTGTTCAAACATTTGAATATCAGAGTACTAAGCCATCGGTGAATGAGGCGTTGCAGGTAGTCAAGTGCCTTACCTTGGGAGACAATGCCATGGTGGAGGATAGGATTCTAGAGCTATTAGGTGAACCATAGTTGGGGGCATGCTTCGTGGAGGAAGAATCAAAGGAAATATAGCTTGAGCATGCCTACTTAGAGAAGGAAAAAGGAAAGTTGGTCTACTTGATAGACGATGAAGAGGTGGAGAACTTGGATGTTATCCATACAAAAGGTACATGTGAAGTGTTAGATAACACTAATGAGAAAGTGTGCATTTACCACAAGCCATTGAATATAAAGAAGGTTAATATTGGTATAGAGGTGGAACCAAAGGAAGCTATTATTAGAGACTACTGGAAAGACCAAGAGGTCTCAAATATTATTGATATTCTGTGTGATTTTCAAGATTTATTTTCATGCGGGTACCATGAACTTAAAGGATTTCACCCCTCGCTAGGAGAAATGAGAATAAAGTTAAAGAACTATACGCACCCGATTCAGAAGAGACCTTATAGGATGAATCTGAATCTACTTGTCAAAGATAAGGAGGAGATTGATAAGATGATAACATCTGGAATCATAAAATTCGTTGAAGAATCTGAATGGGTAATTCAAATGGTCATCAACATTAGGAAGGATGGGAGGATAAGTATTTGTGCTAACTATAGGGATTTGAATGTGGTGTGTGTCATTGATGCTTTCCAAACCGCATTCATTGAGGAGATCCTGGAAGGAGTATCCGGGCATGAGATCTATTCTTTTACAAATGGGTTTTTGGGATATCACACAATTTGAATTGCAAAGGAAGACCAAGAGAAGACAACGTTCACCACTGAATGGGAAAGTTTTACCTATACTGAGAAGGTATTTTGAATCAAGAATGCACTGATGTGTTTTCATGCATTGTGGTTCGTGGCATTTCAGGACTTCATTCAAAAGTTTCTTCAAATCTACCTAGATGACTGGATGGTATACGAGACTAGTAAAAGACCATTATAACAATCTACGGTTGATGTTTGAGAGATGCAGGTAGTTGAGCATCTCCATGAATATTAAGAAGTTTTTTTACCACTCCTTTTGGCATGTTGTTGGGAAAGATTATTTGCAAGGAAGGATTACTTGTAAACCCCACAAAAGTTTATGTTATAGTGGGATTAGACGAGCTTATCACAAAGTGTGGTGCATGGGTTCCTAGGGCATACATGGTACTATAAGAAATTCATCAAGGGATATGCCCATATTTCCATGCCCCTGGAAGATCTATTGAAATATAAAAGTAAGTTCTATTAGGGAGAGGTGTAGTAGGTGGCATTTGACATGTTGAAGGAAAAGCTTACCACCGTGCCCATTCTATGTTTTCCCTCTTGGGATAAACCCTTTCATGTACATGTAGATACATCCGTTATGGCGATGGGGGCAATATTAGCACAACTGGAGAGGGAATTGTCAATGACAAATTATACCACCACAGAGCATGAGGCATTGTCAATGATATATGTGTTGCACAAGTTCAGGAAGTATTTACTAGTGACTCCCTTTATTTTCTACAAAAACCATATGGAATTAAAATACTTGGGGAACAAGCCCATTTTGCAAGGGTGCATATTCCACTCGGACACTATTGTTTAAGGAATTTGAGTTTAACGTTTTGGTGAAACCAAGAAAAATTAATTTGGGACATGATGATTTTTCAAGAATTTCCTTGGGTGAGGATACACATAGCATTGAGGATATGATGTCAGATGCATAGTTGTTTAGGCTACGCAGTGTGCACCCTCGACTTGGAATATATCACCCTATTTCTACAAACGGGTGGGGCGCCAAAAGGGATGAAGTTGTTAGAAAGGAAATAGTTAGCCATACGCATCATGCCCTATATGTTAATTGGTGGAGACTTATACAATCTAGGTTGTGATGAGGTTTTGCGTCGGTGCATACTAGAGCATGAGTGCACTACAATCATGGAAGAGGCTCATGGTGGAATTGTAGGAGGAAACTATGTGGGGAATGCGACCGCGTGCAAGATCCTTTTAGTTGGCCTTTGGTGGGAAACGGTTTACAAGGATTGTATCTAGTATTGTAAGTCCTATGATTATTTCCAGCACCTTAGTAAACCAAGGAAGAGAGATGAGATGTCATTAAGGCCTATTGTCAGTGCAGAGCCATTTGAGAAATGGACAATTGAATTTGTAGGCCCTATTACCCCAGCCATGTGAAGGACGGATTTGTGCTATATCATTACATGCACAGACTAACTTACACGGTTTGTTGAAGCAATGCTTATGAAGGATTGCACAACAATGACAATAGCTAGATTCTTGTGGGAGAATATAATCAACATGTATGGATTCCTGTTGAGTTTAACGAGTGATAGGAGTACACATTTTCTAAATGAGATGGTTAGAATCTTGTTAGCTAAGTTCATGGTATCCCATCACAAGGCTACCCCTTATCACCCACAAGTTAATGGGACAACGAAATCTTTTAACAAAAATTTTAGTCACACATTGAACAAGATTTGTGATGTTGGATGAAAGGACTGAGATTACAAAGTTTCTTTCATGTTATGGTCATATCATAATACTTATAAGAGATTGAAAAAGGCCACACCTTTTCAATTGGTGTTTGATGTAGAGGCTTTGTGTTACCTATTGAATTCATGTTACCATCACTTTGTGTATCGTATACATGCAGGGAGGGTTAGTTGATGAACAAGTGCTTGAGGACAAAATTGAAAAGTTAATACGCTTGGATGAGTGACGTGTTATAGCACGATGGAGTCGAGAAAATGGAAAAATCTAGGCATAATGCATGGTATGATAGATACATCAAGAACAATAAGTTTTAGGTGTGGTAGATAGTCTTGTTGTATGACTATAAGTTTCTAAACTACCCAGAAAGATCAAGATACATTTGTTGGGCCCATACAAGATTATCAATTGCATACTTGGTTGGTGTTTGCCATTCAAGTGTTGGATGGAACAATGTTACCTGGTCATTTTAATGGGAGTAGGTTGAAGCCCTACTCTAAATAAGTCTTTTGTGTGTTTGTAAATAACGTAGTATTGTCCGCTAGCTTAGGATTTCCCTTAACGAAATTTCATTTCTTTGGGTTTCCCCTTTTTGTCGCTTTTCTTTGTCTTTTGTTTTGTTTTTTCGGTGTGTTTCAGGCGCTGTTTGTAGCTGTTAATTTTTGAAAATGTTTTTATGAAGGACCGTGCATCTATTTAGTGTGGGTGATCTAAAAATAAAACTTGGGAGAAAGACGCGGTAAGTGCTTGAGAGAAATGTTGGATGATAGCATCAATTGTGAAGTCAAAGGCATGTAGGATGAAGGAAGGCACGTAATAGAAGTGTTCATGATAGAAAAATGGTTTCAAAAGGATTTGAGGAAACCATGTACAATGATATAAGCACATAGTAACATGAGGTAGGAAAAAGAAAAAACTTGGTAAAGGACATAGAGGATGACATACTTTGGCACGGGGTGAGCGCAAGTGAGTCATTGTCAAATAAGTATAACACACTAGAAGGTTGTAGGAGTTTCGCACAAGGTTGATAATGAAGGAAAAGTAATGGATGAACGCACACGAGTTAGCGATGAAAAATCCTAGTTTATTGCATTCATACATTGGTAGGTGGTATGAAATTTAATGCACATAAAAGCGGGAATCTATAAATAGAAGGTCGGCAAGCTACTATTTTTCACCTTGCATTTTGATATCAAAAATGTTCTTGTGATATAAGGCTATCCTTGCGAAGAGTAGTGTGTGGAGTTAAAGAGATCAATGGATTTGTGAAGTGGTATGGAAGAATACATGAGCATATGCGGAAGAGGTTATTTGTTGGGATACTGTGTGTGATTACGCTACCTTGTAGAAAATAAGTGCTCCAAGTTAGGGTTTACAAGCTAGGGCATGGGTTTTCGAGGAGATTTCACAGAAGTGGAGCCGAGGGTTTGAGAAGTGAGTGAACTTGATGCAAGGGAATAACTACAGAGGATCAAGGAGGAGAAAAATGGCACCAAGGAAGGGAGCAAACACTTCACCAAAAAAGGGAAAAGGAAAGGGAAAAGGAAAACCAGCCATTTTGACCAGTTTTAATGAAGAATGGTATGCAGAGATGCAGTACCCAGATGGTGTGCTGTTAGGAAAGGAGTGGGTGTCTCATATACAAAAGATGGCTATGAGTGATTACAACTATAGAACGAGAAGCACGAAAAAGGAGATGACTTTAGAGTTGGTTCATCCTATAAAGATGAGGACAAAGAAATGGGAAGCCCATTTATGATGACGAAAAAAAGTTAAGTTGGAAAAGTCTTGGCTCTTACAACCGTGCATAGTTGCCCTATTTCGAGAACCGAGCAACTACACCAATGGTTAATGGTGTGGTGTGCATGCATGAGGATCAATTTTATTTCGTAGGATGAAGAATGTGCATAACTCCTCAATTGATTTCAAAGTACACTGGCATTATCTGTGAAGGAGAGCCACTAGATGATGACTTATGTGACAAGGAGGCCATCAAGAGAACAATTGAAGCATATGATTACAAGAAGGGTTCATGTTACTTTGATATCTCTACAATGACCGACCCTGTCATGAGGATGGTCGCACACTTGGTTACAAAATTGAATGGGCATGAGAGATGGATGCAAATAAACAAAATTTGGTTAAATGTGTTGGTGTTCAATTTGATCTTACCCCATTTGTTTTAAAACTTTCCAATTTGACTGTTCGTCATATTTTCTATCTCCCTAAATGGATGCGTACAAGTTTTATCTTGACCAGGGTGTTATTGTAAATCCTTCTCTATGGTCATGAATTGCAGTTGAGCCATGAATTATTTGCAAATTCTTTTTCCTTGAAGAAAAATTTAATTCTGGGTGCAAATGGTGAAGTTCCCTTGCATATTACTGCTTCAACGTGGTGTGTTTTCCTATCAATATTTATCTCTAACATTTGCAGATACGTGTTCATTCTTAATTGTTTGCGGCATAGTGGGTTTATTTTATAAACTTGTCACTTTTGGTTATGTTTGCAAAAAGGTTTAATTTGTCCCATGGCTCCATTGAGTTTTTATTGGCCAGTCAAATTTATGAAGTGGTAGAGAAAATTCTTACTTTTTTCCCCGAAGGAGTACATATGTCATCAATTGAGCAGTTGTGTAGAGGCGGGAAACAAATATGTGAAAGACTTTGAATATTTTTGGCTTTTTTCTATAAAGGAGTAGAAGTTATGAAATAAGCCGTGACTCCACTTGGTCCCAGCTAAAGGCATGTGTTGAGTTTTGTTGAAAAGTAAAATCAAGAGGGTAGAGCGACGGGAGAAATTTGGAAATTTTTGCTTTATTATGAAAAAGGGATAAAGTATAAAAGTGAAGCACGGCCCCACTAGGAAAAAAAAAGTCTATATTAAAAATTCAAAGGTGAAGAAGCAGGTTGTCGGAGGAAAATTTGAAATTTTACCTTTTTGTAAAAAGGGTAAAATTTCATAAATGAGCCGCGACTCCATCAAAGGCCCAGATTAAGCCACGTGTTGAGCTCATATTTCAAAGGCAGAGGGGTGGGGGAAAATGTGAAAATTACACATTTTCTCCAAAAGTCATAAAATGCAAAAGGCACCCCAAGCCCATTTCAACTCTAATCTTCCACGTGGATGGCTCTAATTTAAAGTTATGAAAGGGCAGAATCAACGGTTATGGCACAATGCATCTGGTTTTACTACCATTAATGTTCCACGACTTTAGGGGATGTAAATACACATCGTTTTTCATGGTGAATCTGAATGATTTCTTGTCATTTCTATCAACAAAGTGCAATTGAAGTGTTGTGGAGCTCGAATTTGTGAATCTGAGGAAGTGCAAGAGTTGATATTTTGAAACAAAGTTTTTCAGAACCTACGAAAATGAATCGCGATCCAATAGAGTAAATTACAGAGGAAAGAATGAGGAGAAGGAAGTTATAGGTGAAAAGGATGAAAAACGTGTTGCCAGAGGAGATGACTGGATGCCCCAGTTAAAAAAATGATGGAAATATCTGAAATGATTCACCTTTTGAAACACTTGGCAACTTTTTGTTGTAAATTTGTTAAACATCACTTTCTAGAAATCATGATCAAACATGTAACAAACAAAGGTTCCACGAATATTCTTTGTTTGGGGGGGAAGCTTTAATGCAAATGAGTGTTATAAAGGGCATGAATTACTCATGCAAATGGTCGGGTGTTAATTTTACGAGAAAATTTGAGAAAGCCCATCTTCCTGAGAGACCATCTGAGAAACCTATTAAAATCTTGTGTTTTAGATTTCAATCATGTCAAGATGGTTGCAAGTCTAGAACCATTGATAAGCTCTGGATTGTTCAAGAAACTTTCCCCTACTAATGAATTTGATAAAATTTGAATTAACTTTGTGTTGATCTTGGAAAAAATTGTCTACTATTATTTCGAATGTCTTTCAAATATTTGTTCTTGTTCTATTGCAATCTTATATTAAAATCATTCCGAATCACACAAGATCTTGTCCATGTGTTAGTATTTTTGCATTTGCAATTTCATTATGAGAATATCTTTCATCCGGTAATGAAATAAAAAATTTAAAATCATTTTACTTCTATGTTGATAAAGATTGTTTGTAAGCCTATGAGTGTATCTTAAGCGTGATGAACCAAGGGTTGTTAATGTTTAATTGAGTCTTTAGCTCGAACCTTCATGTTGAATTCTTAAAGATTGTGTGAAACCGTGTAGATCTAGACCTCCATTTATGCACACCTTCTTATTGAAGGAATATTTTGGCTATTTTAAAGCATTATGTCTTTTAGTTTTCTAATTGTTGTAAAGGTTCTCAAAGATCTGGTGAAATCAAATTCATCTTGCTTAATTCCATGATAAAATTTCAAATAACCATGAATCCTACTTGTAATACCCTTTTTTTGTTGTGTATCCACAAATCAACAAATTTTATTGCCAAAATATATAGAAGCAAGCAAGTTTTAAGTGTCTTTAGTAACCCGAACCTTGTTCAAAAAATATCTACATTCTTTAAAAGTGACAACTCATGGGATTTAAATTGTGGTGAATTGATCATATTTTCTCAAGGTTCCCTTAAAAATTGTGTAAAGAAGGATCTTTTCATTTCCTTCACCAGCAGAGGTTACAAAACGGGTCCTCTCACCCTGGTTGAAAGGAACGGACTAAAGTATTGAGGATAGTTCAATGATTTTTATATGGTGCTATCCATTTCTCCAACGCCCGAGTGAAAAAGAGCCACCAATCCCTTCTCGGCTATAAAATAACTTATGATTTACCTTTCTCTGAGGATCTTGTTAAATATGTGATGTTGTTTGGCTTCCAAGGGAGAATCAATTTGGATACCAACACCGTTAGGCGCCACTCACTGGGATGATTTTTGATTTGTTGCCGGTTCATATCCATTTGGCCTATCAACAACACCCATTGGTGCCACTACCGGGATGATTTGTTGATTTTTGCCAATTCATATCCATTTGGCCCATAAACAACACCAGATTGGAACCACTATAGGGGATGATTTGTTGATTTGTTGCCAGTTCATATCCATTTGGCCCATCAACAACACTAGATTGGCGTCACTATCGGGGATGTTTTGTTGATTTGTTTCCAATTCATATCCATTTGTCTCATCAACAACACTAGATTGGCACCACTATCGTGGATGATTTGTTGCCAATTCATATCCATTTGGCCCGTCAACAACACCAAATTGGTACTGCTGCCGAGGATAATTTGTTGATTTGTTGTTAGTTCATATCCATTTGGCCCATCAACAACACCAAATTGGTGCCATTGCAAGAGACATTTATATAAATGCATACATAGATCTAACCACTGTAATGTTTCTTACATGTTTTAAGTGCTAATATGTTGTTTAAACATCATCCTGTGTTGAGATTTGTAAGAATTGTGCAAAGTTACAAGTTTTGTGTGTAATATTTCTAGTTTCTAGTGGTTATTGCACTAAATTTACATCATCAGTGATAAATACTGGCAAAGGAAGGTCGATCTGATAAGATTTACAGAATTAGGTATTTATAGACATTTGATAGATCATTTATAGTGCATTTACACAACTAAGGTGAAAATCCTTAGTGGCGACTCCGTGTTGTTTTAATTTTTGATAAATACCAGTGCCTTAACCTGTTTTAAGTGAATTTGTCACTAATATTTACAAAGATGGAGGGAAGAAGATCTTTCTTCATTAAAGACCCTGCTAGAAATTTGTTTCCAAAGCTCAAAAAGCAAATTCAGAAGGAAAAAGAGTATGGAAAATAGTTGGAGATCAGGAATCAAGAAGAGTTATCCATTGTGAAAAGTGATCAACTCAGTGGTTGAGGATTACCATTCTTCTTCAAGTGATTCTGAATCAGGTAATCTTCATATAGATCTAAATTCTCCAACCGAGAGGGGACTTCATTTATGTGTGATAAGCATGCTTCTTAATCTATCCCCGTGTTTTCAAAATTTGATAGGGTTTTCCATGAAAAAAATTATTTAGAGAACATCCATTTTGAAAATTATACTTCTGTGTTCCAAAGACCCCTTGACCCTCATCATTTTGTATCTCGTGTAAGATCACCTCCTCAAAACAATATGGCCAAGCCCCCACCCAAACCTCCTTTTGTTCTGAATACTTTGGTCCTATAAATTTTAGAGGCATGGCTAGATATCCAAATGTAGTGCCACAAGATGTTAGAAATAGACTACCTAAATTTCAAGGGAATAATGTTATCACTGGTGATCAACACTTAAAATTTTTGTCAATATGATGGAAGACTTTGAGATTGAATTTGAGGATGTGTATATAAAATTATTTATTCATACTCTTGAGGAGGATGCACATGACTAGTATAAGTCTTTACCAAAAACTCAATAGACTCATGGACAGAAATGAAGAATGCTTTTAGATTGTAATATGGGGATAAGACAAATCCCAGGTTTCTTTTGTCTGAATTTGAAAATATAAAGAAGAATCCTAATGAATCTGTTCATGATTTCAATACAAGGTTTAATAAGACATTGAGAAGGTTACCTATAAACTTAAGGCCATGTGATGAATCTTGTTTAATAAAATATTTTGATGCTTTTGACAAAAAGGCTGCCTATTATTTAAGGTAAAAACCCAAGAACTTTAAGGCAAGACTTCACCATGGCTTTGCAGATTGAAAACAATATCAAAGCAGTTGGTAAGCCTCCTAAGAGGGAAGGTATCAAGCTGATCAATCTAGAGAAGCCTCAATCAAGTAAGTTTGTGGATCTAGAAGAGGTTGTAAAAACATTGGTTGGAGCTGTTAAGGAAATATCCTATAAAATGGCCAGAGCAAAGAAGGGGATTAGACAAGGTTCCTAAGGTCAGTAAAAGCCATAAGGTGAAGAAAGATTTGCAAATCATCCCAGAGGTGATCATAGATCAAATGACAGGGGTAACGGCATGTGGGATCAATAAATAGACAACCTCAACCCCAGGAAAATAGATTGGTGCACCGATCCTTTAGTTGTCGAGTTGCTTTTCATGGAAGAGGTCCATGATATGGAGTAGTGTGATAGATGTTTCTTGCCCCATTCCCATGTGATGAAGATAAATAATTTGAGGAAGCTGATGATGATGAGACAAATGATGATGCATGCATGATGGATTTCTCTACAAGTTCACAACAGGGAGAAACCTCAACTGAACTAATAAGTACTAGAACTACTGCTAATTTCTAGGATTGCATTCATCGAGTATTACCTCTTCCTCCCACTCATACTTTTGAAATTGATATGGTACAAGATTTTGAGTTGCCTAATAATGATTTTGAGTACTTAAGGGCATTAATGATTAAAAAGTATGATGGAGGAATTCCTTCAGAAGAGGACAGACAATTGTTAATGAATGCAGTAGTTACCCAAGAAAAATAATATAATACAAGAAGCAAAGTTTTCAAAGGGGTAGGGCCTCAGGCCAAACCAAAATTCCAGTGCTTACCAATATCCCTAAGGAAACTCCTAAAAAAGATGCATCTGGAAAAGGCCTTGTTTCCCTAAATAAAACTTGTGTTCCTCCCCATGCTCAGTCTATGAAGACTCCCATATTATTAAATGAAGTTGTGAATCTCCCTTCTATGAATTAGGTTAGCAACATAATTTAGAATAGGAGTAGATTTCTATGACTTAAGGTACCTAGGAACATTCGGTCGACTTAGGTCGGTTGAGTATTCCCATTTACCCTAATTCAACATGAGCATCTTCCTATAACAAATTATGTTACTAACTCAGGATAGGGTCAAACCTTGGGCAAGTGGATTGACGGTGAGTCGGTAAAGACCATTCTAGATAACAATAGAGTGAGATGAAGGATGTATTCTGAAATGACGAGTATGTCATCTAAGAATGGTAACATGAACAAGATATGTTGAAAATCTTTGGCCAAAGTATCGCAAAGTTACTAGTTATATTGTCCTATGTAACCTAGTTTAAAGGAACATGATGTTAGATGAATATTGGTAACAAATATTCACATATGTTATTTAAATAACTCACTCAAGACACTGGAATAGGGTAGGAAAACCAAGTATACATTGTATACATAAATTATTCTATACTTTAAGACAAACACGAGAGATCATTTGCTAACCGAGTCATGGAATGAGAGATCGGTAACTTACAAAGTCATTATAACTCCATATAGTTATTTGTTATGATATTGATTGGCATGGAATGTGTGTTCTAAATGATGTTTTATTTATAATAGAGAACATTGTGTTAAAAAAATTCCCTTGTTTCTAATGTCTTAAAATGGGAATATTACATCTTAGTATCAAAGTTGAAGGTTGCAACTCTTAGACCTATTGTGTCCATAATCAGATGAAACTTAAATTTTCTTGTTATTAGAAAATGGTTAGAATAAGAGGAAATGTTGCAAATAATCCTCCACCTAAGGAAGGAGCAACAACGCCAAAAAAATCGATGAGATCCTTGCTTCCTATTAGACATAAGGTATCGTTTGGTTGTACTTGAATAGAAAGTAATGGGAAATGAGGAGGAAGAAGATTCTGGTAATAATAATCATCCACCTTCTGAGGAAAATGCCAATTTAGGTGTTGATAATAATAATGTGAACATACCCGATCGGTGTGAGAACAAAAAGGCTAGGTTAGCAGCTGAACTCACTAATGATATAAGGAGAAGTCCACCCAAGTTTGATGGCACCACATTCGAAGATGGAGCTGAGAATTAGCTCAACGAAATGGAGAATTACTTTGCAATAAGGAATTTCTCAGAAGAAACAAAGGCAATATGGGGAGCATATCAGCTTTCCCATGAGGCATCTTCATGGTGGGATAGCCATAAGGCTAAGTTGAATATTTATGAAACTAATATCACCTGGGATCAATTTAAAGGTTACTTTAGGCAATTTTGGTTGCCGAAAATTCATTATGATCGAAAAATGATGAATTCCATAACTTAGCTCAAGGAAAGCTAACTGTAATTGAGTATTGGAAGTGGTTTACTAAACTCCTTAAGTATGTACCTCAATATCAAACTGACGAGAAGTTCAAGATACATAAATTCATCATGGGATTGAATCCCATTACAGAAGGAGAGGTGGATGTTCATAACCCAACCATGATGGAAGGGGTTGTTGAATAAGCCATAAGGCAAGAACATAAATTGAAGGCAATTTCTACTCATAAGGAAGAAGTTCCCCAACTCCTCTTCATCATCTCTTTCACCTAAGAAAGGACCATGGAAGAAATTTGAAATGAAAAGCAAGTTTTCTGCAGATAATAATAGGAAAGCAGCGACAAATAAGTCTCACTGGTAATGTTCGAATAACTTTGTTAAGAAGAATAATAATAGATAGAAGTCCTATGGAGGCTAGAATGATAACTCTAGGGTGGAAATAAATGAGCCCCGAAAAGGGACCTGTAGGAGGCTATTATAACTGTGGCAAAGATCATTATGCAAATCAATGTCCTTTGAAAAAGGATGATCGTAATCAACAACACAAGATACACGCTGCAGTAGCTGACAAGCAGGCTGAAAAACATGCCACACCCATAGAGGTTCCAAGTAAGTTATTTGGCATACCTATAACTATTATTTTTTATACCGGAGCTACTGAATGTTTTATTTCTAGTAAATTAGCATCAAAACTAAAAATAAAAGTTGGAAACATGGATAAAACATGCATTGTACATTATGGAAACAATGTTGTTCATACAGTTAGTATGTGTCTTTTTGGAGCAGTTCTTAACTTACCTAGTTTTTCCACTGAAGTTGAACTTTATGTTGCACATTTGGGGTCTTATGATGTAATCATAAGTGTTAATTGGTTAGCTGAACATAAGGAAAAAGTGGAACATTTTGAAAAACATATTATTTGTTTAGATGATCTGTAAAAAATAATAGAGATTCAAGGTGTGAAATGTGAGATTTATGTTAGGAAACTATCATCTATGCAACTTAAAAAGGCTAAAAATAAAGGTTGTACCTTATATGCAGTAAAGATTGTAGAAACAATTGAAGAGAAAAACGATGTCATGGAATGATATCTGCTATTACAAAACTTCAGTGACATGTTTCTAGAAGAGTTACCAGGTCTTCGACCCAAAATTGAATTTGACTTCATAATTGAAATCAAACCTGGAACCAAGCCTATTTCTAAGGCACCATATCAAATGAATACTATAGAATTAGTAGAGCTTAAGGCTTAATTGCAATAACATTTTTCTAAAGGTTTGATTAGACCGAGTGTTTCACCTTGGGAGCACCAGTAATTTTTGTGAAGAAGAAGGATGGAACACTTAGATTGTGCATTGATTACATAATGTTAAACAAAGCAACAATCAAAAATAGATACCCACTCCCTAGAATTGATGATCTATTTGATCAAATGCGTGGAGCAAGTATATTCTAAGATAGATCTTCGATCTGGATATTATCAATTATGGATTAAGGATGAGGACATTCATAAAACAACTTTTAGAACAAGGTATGGACATTATGAGTTCACAATTTTACCTTTTAGATTAACAAATGCACTTGTAGCTTTTATGAATTTAATGAATAATATCTTTCAAGAATACTTGGACAAATTTGTGCTCATATTCTTGAATGAAATTCTCATATATTCTAAAATTATTGAGGAACACCATGAGTATTCGAAGATATTTTTGGAAATTTTGAGAAAGAGAAAGTTATATAGTAAGCTATCTAAATGTTCTTTCTATGACACATAAGTGCACTATTTGGGACATGTAATAAACAAGAATGGAATTGTTATAGATCCTTCTAAAATTATAGCTATAACGAGTGGCTCGTACTAAAGAATGTACATAAAGTTAGAAGCTTCATGGGACTTACAGTTCTATAGAAAATTTGTAAAAGATTTTTCTAAAGTGGTTGTACCAATAACTTCATTACGAGAAAAAGGATAAGAAGTTTGTTTGGAATGAGAAATGTGAATCTATATTTATAACTCGAAGGAACAGCTTAACTTTAGCACCTATTCTAGTGATACCACATCCTAATGGAGATTTTACTGTTGTAACGGATGCATCCGGGAAGGTCTAAGAGGTATTTTGTTACAAAATGATCATGTCATAGCTTACAAAAGTAGAAAACTAAAGTTACATGAGTTGGATTATGCTCCACATGAGCTTGTTGCCATTGTTCATGCACGACAATTTTGGAGGCATTACCTACTTGGTAAAAGTTTTGAATTAAAAATTGATCATCTTGGAAAAGGTAAGGAAAACAGAGTGGCTGATGCTCTAAGTCGTAGGAAGCACATTTATGCTCTTATAACATTGAGAACTCAGTTTAAGGATGAAGTAAAAAGTGTTATGGAATCTGATTCTTACTTTTAGCAAGTAAAAATAGTGCTTGCTGCAAATCCAAATGATGTGAGGTATAAAGGTTTTCACTTTGACAATGAAGGAATCTTAAGATTTGAAAACAAAGTATACATACCTTCGCTAAATGATTTAAGAAAGAAATTGTTAGCAGAATTTCACAATTCACCTTTTTCTGGACACCTTGGTATTACAAAGATGCTTGCTGATATAAGACAACAATATTTATGGAAGGGGATGAAAAAGGACGTTATTGATTTTGTGACACATTGCTTAGAATGTCAATGTGTTAAAGCTGAACATATGCACCCAATTGGTTTATTGTATCCTCATAGCATACCACGCATACAAATGGAAATAATAAGCATGGAGTTTGTACAAGGATTGCCTATGTCAAGAAATAAACATGATGTTATTTTGGTAGTTGTTGATAAACTAACAAAAGTAGCACATTTTATTACGATAATCCGAACGATGATTCTCTTGTATTGGCTAAAATATTTGTACATGAAATTTTCAAATTACATGGAGTACCTAAATTAATCATATCGATAGAGATCCTAGAATGACGTCAAGGTTTGGCAAACACTTAATGCATCTCTAGGAACCAAGCTAAATTTCGATTCGGCATGTCATCCGAAACGGATGGACAAACCGAAAGTGTTAATCAAATTTTAGAGGATATGTTAGGAATGTATTGTATGGATCAGCAATATAAGTAGGAAGAGTACCTTCCACTAGTTGATTTTTCTTATAATAATGCATTTCATGCCTCTCTTAAGATGGCACCTTTTGAAGAATTATACGAAAGAAAATGCAGAACCCCCATTAGTTGGGACAACATTGAGGATAGAAAGGTAATTGGACCTAAAATCCTTACGGAAATGAAACAACAAGTTAAATTGATTCGTGAATGCTTGAAAGAAGAAATAGATAGGAACAAGAGTTATGTTGATTTAAAGCGGGTTGATAAGAAATTTGAACTTGGTGAGAAGGTATTTCTTCAGTTAAATTGAAAAAGATCTCTATAACTTTTGGCAAGGCTACCAAGTTATCACCTCGTTATGTGGGACCTTTTGAAATAGTATAAATAATCAACCATGTAGCTTACCATCTAGCATTACCTCTTGTTTTGTCACAAAAGCATGATGTTTTCCATATTTCTTTGCTTCAAATACGTTTGGATTTATCACATGTTAAATTGGAATTCCTTGCAGTCCAAGTGTAGACACCAAATTTGTGTCTCACGACACCCTGTGCCCCGCATCTCATTTCGCAACCTAACCTCACCACCTAAACCTTGCACAATTATTTATTAATTACCTTATAATTAATAAATCCACATTTTCAAACCTGCCACCTCATTTCGCCACCTCATCATGACCTAGCCCTAATCCTAAACTAACCTAATTAAGACCTATAACTTGGTCTACATCCACACCCATGACTAATTACCCTCACCCGCACCAAAACCAACCTAATAATGACTTGACCAAGCCCACAACTAATCTCTCGGGAGAAAAGGAGGGAAGGTTGGCTATTTTACTAAAAATAGCCCACTTTGACTTAACCAACATCGGTTCCTACTCGATCGCCATCGGTTACGTAACCACCATCGGTTCCCTGTAAATGACCTCCCCAAACCAAAAACAAAGGGGCTGGAATTCATTGGAAAGGCTGGAAGTCATTGGAAGGATCCGAAATTCACTTGACAGAGCAGAGACAAGTGAAGGAAAGAGAAGAGTTTTGCAGAGAAGGACATCAAGCCCAAGACTGCAACTGAGTAACCAGAGCCCAGTGACACTCATCCAAGCATTGGGAGAGAAGATAGCTCATCTTGGATTGTCAGATCATCCTACCTGAACCCTGCCTTCGTCATCACAGTCCTTGGACCTGTATCTTCATCAGGAACTAGTAAGTAGTGTCTTGTACGTTCTTTTAATAACATTTCTTGGACTTCTGAATCACAGTAATTATAAGTCTACTCCCAGATCCACTACCCGGTAACACCCTACATCTAACTGTCATTCCTCTACCCTTACATTGCCCCAAGAATAGCCCCCATATTCTCTGAGTCTTCTCCATCACCCCCATTACCTATCCCCAATCATTTACCAGCCTAATAAACACCATAGCCACCTTATAGCCAACCTTCACTAAAATCCCCTAAATCACTGCCCCTACCGATATCGGTTATCAGAAACCGGTACCGGTGACAGTGACCGGCATCGGTCACTGTGACTCAAAACCAAAACTAGCCTTTCCTCTATTGTTTTAATGAGGCAATTAAATTGTAATTTGGCAATAACTTCTTTGTTAGAATTTGTGTTAATTCGTATTAGCAGGGGAACTGACCACCTTCGAAAGGAAGTCCAATATTTCCTAGGCCTAAGGAAATTCCCTCATTTATTGTCTAATTAGAATCTGGTGGTCTTGTATTCTTACTTGCAGGTAGTCCTTCCTAGACAAAAAGGAGTTCTTCGCAATCGATCTGATCTCTCTCTACGGTACGCGCACACCCTCCAAACATTCAACAGGTATTCCTCCTAGCCCTAACCCTTATCTGTTTCTCAAGAGAATGAAAGGATAGAAGCAACTCTATTCTAGGAAGTGAACCATTCTGTGTGAAACATTTTGGCATGCCCGGTGGGACCCATTTTGGGTTTCTTTCTTTCTTGCTTGCTTTCATATAGGGAGCATACTTGCTTGTTTGTTTCTGCTAAGTATTCACAAAATATTTTGTCATTTTGGTAAAAGAATTTGTCTTGCTTTCACATCTTTGCATTAGTGAAAGTCATCTCCTTTGCTTCATCGAATATCATTTTCGATTTGGGTTTAAAACACGTGCATCACATTCTTGCTTTCCGTTTTCAATTCTAGTGAACATAGATTAAGTAACAGGTCGTACACGTGGGGGTGATATCCACGGTATTGACAAGAAATTAATCTTACTTTCACTGCACAACACATGCCAAATCACATCATAATTAACACAACAGCTCAAACATCCCCCTTTTCCGCGGTATTCCTCCCCAATTGAGGTAACCTTATAAGCCAAAACAAACTTGACATTTCCCCTAAGTCTTTTGTTTAGGATTGACATCATCTTGCATCTAAGGCATAAGCCCACAATAATTAAAACTAATCCTAGGGTTAGTCTCTTGATTTGCTTGTGCATCTTGCTTGTTTTTAGTTTTGTTTCTCTGTCATACACTGTTTCTGTGATCACTTCAGAACAGTTTGGTAGGCATACTAAGCATTGTTAACCCCAAATCAGCAACTTCTTACAGCTTCTTACACCGGTCCTATTATACCGACATCGGTTAACTTACCGACGCTGGCTACAGTCTGACCGACATCGGTTACCTGACCGATATCGGTTACTGTCTTTCACAGTTCCCAAAACCAGCAACCTACCAATTCCAACATTTTGTTGTTGCTTCTATTCCTGATAGATTGCATCCTTGCTGTGTACTCTTGTCCATGGTTGTTATCACTGAAACAAGCCGCAGCCATGGTTTCACATGCCTGCTCCATGCCTTTGCCTGAATCACCCCCTTCACATCCTGTGGGGAATCCTACGGACACCAGCGAGGTTCCCAAAATCCCTGTAGGAGATAAGGAATTTGTGAAATTTTTGGATGCTAATCCTAGCGCTGTACAGTACTATTTGTCTCATGCCCCTAACCATACACCCGACGGTCAACTCCTTGTTGGCATGCCTATTAGTATAGCCACTCACTTAGCTCCTTCCCCACCTGATAACTCCACCTTGCCTTCTTCATCCTTAGCCCCGTCTCCCAACCTGGCTTGGGGTTCATACGGCATGATTGGCTTTCCTTTAGTAAATCTAGGGCCCAACATATCATTACCGCCGACTGCTCCTACCTCATCTCTCTTGCAGACTACCCCTTTCATAACTTGCTCTCTGCCACCTATCCACACGAGCTTTCCTTCTCAAGCTCCGCCCACCTTTTCATTTCCACACACTTATCCAGTGGCTTCAACACCTTATATAGGACATCCTTATTCGGTCACCTCAACATATTCGTCCTCAATACCTTATCAACATTTAGCCCCACCATTGTCTAGTGGTGGCCCTTGGCCCAATCCTCCTCCTTTTACAACAACCGCACCATCATCTCATCCAACCACTGATTTCATCAAACAAATGATGGACAAGATGTAAAATCTGGAGGCTTCTGTTTCAGGAAGCCGTAGCACCCTGACATACGAGCAAGTTTTTCGGGAGCCTATTCATCCTTCTGTCCCCCTTCATTCATATCCTCCTCAATGGGAATTACCAAAATTCACTCGTTTTAATAGTAAGGAGGATCCTCAACAACACTTGTGATCATTTAGACATGCCTGCTATCTGATTGCTCATGACGATGCTTTACTACTCTGCACCTTTCCCATGTCCTTATCAGGACCCACCTTGAGTGGTACAGTGCTTTAACCTAGCACTCAATCTTCTCTTTTAACCAATTAGCCCAATCTTTCTTAGATCATTTCTCCATTAATATTGCTAAGAAAGTATCTATCACCGACCTCTATGCCGTCCGACAATTTGAAGACGAATCTATCACAGATTTTGTTGGACGATGGCGGGGCCTCATCAACCAACTTACTTATGCCTTGCCTCAGGCCGAACTCATCGAACTCTTTACGTGGGCCTGCACTAAGCACATTTCTCCTACCCTCCAAATTCAAACTTTCTGCACCTTTGATGAGGCCTTTACTATGGCTCGGAAACTAGAAATTCGAGCCTTAGAGGAAGAGAAATTACGGTTGCACAACAAAAACCCTAATTTCCGAACCCAAGACTCCACCAACAAACCCAACACCACCAATTCTCACGCATCGACTACTTCGAAATCAAAAGGAGTTGTCCACGCGATGATGGTCAAATCCCAAGCACCGTCTAATACTCCGCCAAAACCACCTATAAGCATAAAGTGAGCCCATCAATTACACTCCCTTGGGAGAAACTTATGGTGTCATCTTGGAAAAATTTCTCAAAGTAGGAGCTATTACCTTGCCTCCTGTTAAACCTCACTCCGGGTTTGATTCCACCCGCACTATACCTTCTTGGTAAAAAGAAAATGACTTCTGTAACTTTCACCGCGTGAAGGGACACAATCATGAAAACTGTAAGATGTTGAAAAATATAGTGCAGGAAATGGTTGATGCAGGGGATATAACCCTCGATAATCCTAATGCCCCTGCTAACCGAAATTTGAAAATCTTCAACAAACCATTCCCGAACCACTCATCTAACAGTAACATAAACCAGGATATCTTAGCCGAGGAGAGTGTTCATGAAATCCATGCGATCTTCAACTCCCAACCAAAAGCTTCTATCGAGAAAATTCTGAATCAAGCCTCTTCACTAACGCAGGAACCCGAACCCCCTTCACCACCATCAAGACAAGATGAAATCCTTGCCGTTCCTTTACCCATAAAGGAATTAACCGCCTAGAGTTCTCTTCTCACAGATGAGCCTTCTTACACCACATCCTTGCAAGACTGTGAGCGGATGTTATCTAACTTATCTATTTCCCAAACATCTCCTTCTACCACTCTTGCTGTACAAGAGGAAGGCTCGCCACTTTTTTCATCATCCTTAGATGAGAAACCCCTTGAACCGACATCACCAAATTCTTTAATCATGATGGATCCTCTCAAACATGCCCTCCTACCTATTAGTTCTTCATCGCCTAAATCTTTTCAGCGACCGGTTGACCTCTTAACGCCCATTGATACAGTGCCTCATTTACCCCCTGTATCACACCCACAGTGGACCGGAATCACAACCCACCTTTCTTCCATACAAAATTTCCTATTCACACGTGAGGATTGTCACCCCTCAGAAGATAGACGAGTCCTATGGGAACGTTTGAGTACACCATATTCTACTCAAATGTAGATGACCAATCCAGACGCCTCTACCATATACCCGAAGTGTTTACAAAAGCTCAAAATGCCTATGTCCTCATCTTCACCCCCCTCATCTCTACCAAATACCTCATCCACCTTTACTAACCTAACCAAACCTTTCCCTACGCTTGGGACTCTACCAATACCCAGCCTAACACACCCACCTAAACGGTTAGATTTATCCAAAAATAAAGCCATCCATCCACCTAAGAGACAAACTCGATCCCCTAAAGCCCAAGTCCAATCTATGCCTCTGTCACAACTAAAACCCTTGCCGTCACACCTACCTTCTATATTAGGACCTCACCCCTCCACCTTGCCTCAATACATCATACCTCCGGCGTTTTCTTTAAAAAGACCTGCATCTTTTACACCCATACAGAGATCCACGGGTGTATCAACACCGTCACCCCAAGTATCCTGTCCACCTATCAACCCTAAACAAACTCCATCATCAAAGGATTTGTTTACTGTCACTCCTCTTTCTCTGTGGTTGTTTTCTGCTACCACGTCATCTGACCAGCTAAACATAACTTCTGCCGAAGAAGCCACGTTTAGTTAAATCCAATTATCAAAACCCCTTGGCTAAGCCACCACCCGTATGAATCAACCATACCCAGTCATTACCAAAACCCACCCAGTCAATAGCCTCATCTTCCTCTGACTTTGACCCGCTCAAAGGGTCTTACGCCAAAATCCTTGCTATGTTGGTGGAGAATGCGACCATTTCCCTACCCCCACTTAGACCCTATGATCCATCTAAACCTCGACCTATAGGTTATGATGAGTCTAAAATCTGCACTTACCACCGCACACCAAGACATGATGTAGAGGGATGTAAAGCGTTGAAAGCCATACTTCGTCAGTCACCTCTCTCGGATAGAAAGGTTAAGAAAGACAACTTACGAAGGGAGAAACCTTTAGCTTCAATCCCCTCTCCTATACCACCTATCCCCTGTCTCACCAAGATCTATCATTATTACAACCCCACCTCTCGAAGACCATGACTTATCCCTACCGTCTTCCTCCTCTCATGTTCACGAGATCAACATGATTAGTGTTGCTACTCGAGGGCAGAAAAACAATGGGAAAGCTAAAGAAAGCACACCTGCGGCCTCTCTTTCTCCGTCCACCATCCCGATCACACCACCACCTAAAGTGGTTATTCGTGGACCTGCCTACCCTGTCTCTGTAATGGAGTTGCCCACCGAACCATGATCAAACAGCTTCACCAATCACCTGTAAAAATGACACTGTATGATCTCATTCAAACCTCTGAATCTCATCGACAAGCTCTCGTTGAAATCCTTCAAGGGATAGAGGTCTTACCTAACGAAACCTTGCCCGTTACCTCCATCTTAACACCCAACCACATTGCTTCTCTCACCAAACAATCTATCACTTCCGTCCCTGTACAACAAACCACTGCTGTCAGTTTCTCCGAAGACGAAATTGTTGACTTTGGTGCAGAAGATCCTGACCCCACTCTTTTCATCTCAGCTTACATCCGGGACATCGGGTGCGTCGTGTTATGATTGACGGGGCACTAGCCTAAACATCATCTCTTCCAAAGCCTTTCAACAAATGAATATCCCCTCTAGCTGCATGTGTGCCAACCCCACCATGCTGCGTTCATTCAACGATGCTATTACTTCTACCTTAGGCACTGTGATCCTTAACATTCGTGTAGGGCCACGTACCTTACCCGAACTCTTCTATGTCCTTGAGGGAGAATTCCAATACAACATGTTGTTAGGCCACCCTTGGATCCGAGCTATGGGATGTGTTCCCTCTACCTTACATAGATGCATAAAATTTGAGTACGAGGGGAAGTCCTACACCATAAAAGCTGACCCTCCCCCCTTCAAAACCTGCAATATGTTATATCGCCCTAATGATGTGCTTGTACCAGTCAAGACACCCATTCATCCAACCCAACCATCCACTTCAACCATCCACCTCACCACACCTTGACCTTTCAACCAATGAAACCGCGTTGCAAATACCACTTCCTTTCCCACGACAATATCCCAACCTCAGATCCCTTAGTAGATGTCTTTCAACACCTTACGCTGGGGGAGTATCACCTGTATAACGTTAGCATGTTCCATACCCCACAGGAGTACGGACAGTTACATGTGCATCCTACCTACGACCGTCATGTGGGGGAAGTAATCTCCTATGGACCACCTAATTGCCACACCAACCTAACATATGGGGGTGTCGATACATCCTCTGTCACCCCTGAACCTCCCCTTGGTGTGGTTCCCTTCCAATCTGATTTTCAATATCTAACTAATCATCGTTTCGCCCTCACCTTCTTGACGCGTTGTGCTTGGAAGGGCTTTGGTTTTGGTCTTTATGAACAAGGCCAACATACGATCATTCCTGTAACTACATGCAAACACAAAGATCGTCGTGGTCTTGGATTCTCTGAACCACCTACACCAAAAACACCGCATATCCATTGTATCTAGGAAGACGACGAAGTCACCCCTTCCAAACCATCATCACCCATTTTTCCATCGTCACCCACAGAGTCGATAGACCCTGAATCTATCCCTCCTAACTTTTTTTTTTCATAAACGCTATCTTCCTAGGTCCTCTCACTTATCAACGCAATAATGAAGACCCATCTTCTCTTCCCCTTCTGTATCCAGACATGATCGAAGAGGACTCACCTTCAATTAATGTTGTTGAGTGCCAGGATGATGACTCCATCCTCACTTACCTTGGTACGGATGACTCTTATATTCAACGTGCCTTTCCATCTGACACTCAAACCATGTTGAATGAGTTGACTATAGAAATCAACATCCACACCAAGGATGATCCTCACATTGTGAAGATCGGACAATCTCTTACCGCATCAGAACAAACTACCTTCACTACCTTCCTCCGTGCCCGCAACCAAGCTTTCGCTTGGTCCTATGCTGACATGCTAGGAATTGATCCTGACATTGCTGTCCATAACATTACCCTAAAACCCGATGCCAAACTAGTTAAACAAAAACTGAGAAAAATGCATCCACGCATTGCCCTCTTGGTCAAAGAAGAGCTTTAACGACTCCTTTTTGTTTCCTTCATCTTACCTATTGACTATCCTCAATGGATCTCTAACATCGTACCTGTTACTAAAGCAACGGGGGACTTCGGATATGTACAGATTTCGGGACCTTAACCTCACTTGCCCGAAGGATGACTTCCCCCTCCCAAGTATTGATCAACTTGTTGATCTCACTGTGGGCCATGAGATGCTTTCTCTCATGGATGGCTTCTCGGGATACAATCAAATTTTGGTAGCCCCGGCCGATCAACATAAAACTACCTTCATAACTCCTTGGGGAACCTTCTATTATCGTGTCATGCCGTTTGGCCTTAAGAATGCTGGTGTGACCTATCAGCGGGCTATGACTTACATTTTTCATGACATTATGCACACTATCCTTGAGGATTATGTCGATGATCTTCTTGGCAAATCTAAACATCGCAGTGAACATCTCAATGTTTTAACCATTATTTTCGATCACCTGTTACAATATTGTGTTCGTCTTCAACCAAAGAAATGTGTCTTTGGTGTCCTTTCAGAAAAATCCTTGGTTTTATCATCTCTTTGTGTGGCATCGAGGTCGATCTAGCTAAATTCAAAGCTATCCTAGAAATGCCCCCACCTACTAACCTCAAACAATTACGTAGTTTGCAAGGTAAACTCTAATCTATCCGGCATTTCATCTCTCAACTCTCGATCGATGTCAACCTTTCCATCATCTCCTTAAAAAGGACATTTCCTTTCAATGGAGCGAAGAGTGCCACCAAGCCTTTGAGGCTCTTAAAACCTATCTCTTGCAGCCACCTGTGCTTATCCCACCTCAGGACGATCGCCCTTTCTACCTTTACCTTTCCGCCACCGACCATGTTGTAGGAGCCATGCTCGCACATCGTGACTCCGAGCATCGAGAACAAGCCGTTTATTACATAATTCGTACTCTCGTGGATTACGAGACTAGGTATACACATGTAGAAAAGTTGTGCCTAGCCCTATCATTCGTAGCCACCAAACTCTGACACTACCTCCTGAATCACAAAACTTTTGTCATCACCAACGCAGACCCCATTCATTATATGTATGCCAAACCACATCTAAACCAACGCATCACCCGATGGCTTATGCTCCTTGCTGACCTCGACCTTGAATTTGTACACCAAAAATCAATAAAAGGACAAACTATTGCAGACCAACTTAGAAGCCCTTTACCTGGGGAACAATTTACCAATTTTAATTTCCCCGACAAACTCATCGCCACTCTTTCACTCAGTGAGGAGTCGTATCCAATGACCCTCTTCTTTGATGGATCCAAATGCTAGCGTGGTGGAGGAGCCGGCGTTGTTCTCATTCCTCTCGAAGATGAGCCTATGCCTCTTTCATTCTGGCTCGATTTCCCCTGCACTAATAATACAACGGAATACGAGGCCCTTGTTTTGGGTCTCCAAGTTGCATTACACTTAGGGTAAAATCTATTAATATTTTCAGGTGACTCTCAATTGGTAGTCAATCAAGTTATGGGCATCTACCAATGTAAAAATGAGGAACTTCAAAAGTACAAACATTACATGGATTCACTTTTGACCTTATTTACTCATTATTCTATCCAAACCATTCCCCACTCCACTAACAAATTTACGGATACTATGGCTTGCTTAGCCTCGCAAATTCCTACCTCACCAACTGACTCTGACATATTCGTCTTGGTCCAACAACTCTTTGCCCCATCTTACTCAGCCCCGGATGTTTGTATGATAAATAATGTGTCTGCTAATTCGCAGGATACCTGGTATCACCAATTTCATGACTACCTTACAACCTCTGTTCTCCCACCTGACCTTACTAGTAACGAAAACGTGCTTTTCTTAAAAGTGTTTCTTGTTATGTCGTCATGGGGGGACTCCTCTATAAACGTGGCTTTGATGGCATCCTCCTTCGATGTCTAACCGGTGCGGAGGTCACTTATACCATCCAACAAGTCCATGACGGTATTTGTGGTGGACATTTTAGTGGCCTTGCGGTGGCCAAATGATCCTTCGCCTAGGCTATTATTGGCCTACTCTTAATAATGATTGCTACTACGAATATGTTAAGCGTTGTGTTATGTGTCAACAACATGCCAATATTCAACATACTCCTAGCCATCCGCTACAGGTCACACGAGATCTTTGGCCTTTCTCACAATGGGGTTTAGACCTTATCGGTGAGATTCACCCGCCCTCTTCGCAACGTCACCGTTGGATAATCACAGCAACCAAATATTACACTAAATGGGTGGAAGCCATTCCACTCATTTCAACCAAAAAATAAAAAATCGTAGAATTCATTAACCATCACATTATCTGTCGTTTTGGCGTTCCTCATCGCCGATAATAAGATAATGGAAAATCTTTCAAAATAAGTTGTTACAAGACCTTTTTGACAACTTTGGTATAAAACTTAGCTTCTCATCACCTTACTATCCACAAGCAAATGGTCAAGCCGAATCTTCTAATAAAACCCTAACCAAAATCCTCATGAAAGTTGTTAACGATTCTGGAAGCAATTGGCCTGATCACATCCCCTTTTCCCTTTGGGCTTATCGGACTAGCATTCGCACCTCCACTAATGCCACCCCATTTTCTTTGGTATATGGTACCGAGGCTATCTTACCTCTCGAAATACAAATACCCTCCCTAAGAATATCTCTTCAGGATATTCTCACCAATGATGATTTCCGCCAAGAGTAGTTAGCCCAATTGGAGCTTCTTGATGAGCGTCGTCTTACAGCTCTTGACCACCTTCAAATCTATCAAAAGCGCATCAAGCGTGCTTATGATAAGTGACTTCATGAGTGTACCTTTAAGGTTGGTGATCTTGTCCTCAAAGAGAATCAACATGTAACCAAACTAGAAAAGAGAAAACGCGGCAAATTTGCTCCAAATTGGATTGGGCCTTACATTATCACTCACATTTATGGATCAGGCACTTATCGTTTAGCTTCGCTTAATGGTAAACCCGAGCCTGAACCCCTTAATGCCTTGCATCTTCGACTATTCTACTGTTGAATTTAGTGTTATATCACTTCTTATCTACCTTGCGCTCATCCCTTGAGCTCATTTACCACCTCATACACTTTGTTTCATGCATCTCAAAATAAAATCAAGCTCACATGGTTTGGTCATAATCTCCCCTTAAAGATGCCTTCCCCTTATTAGTCTAGTCCATGACTTAAAAGTATCAAAATAACACGTTCTCAATTATATGCTTATGGGATATTCTTGAGTCAAACTTCCTACAAAACTAGATGCTTCATGCCAACCGACATCTAGACCTCTAAGTTCTACATAGACTACTCCCTCGAAGGACAACTACGTGCAAAGCCACATTTGCTATTTTGAATAGACTACTCCCTCGAAGGACTATACACACATAAATAGACTGCTCCCTTGAAGGACAGCTATACAAAGTCAGCCTCTATCAGAAGCTTCTCACATTGCTCAGCTTCGTGAAGACCTCAAGAACAACAAAATACATATCCCATGTAGACTTCCCGCATCGATCAGTCTATATCCAGAAAAGTAAAAAGTAGTATTCCAAAGCACTTTTGAGTCATGGGCTTGTCTATTTAGGTTTGGTTCTCTTTCGTCAGAATAATCACCTTATAACAAGTTCTCTGCACCCCCACTATACCAGCTACCTCACCTCACCATTCATCAAAGCAATAAAACTCAAGGGACGTGATGTATATCCGATATATTGTGATTATACGACTCTTTTCACCTATCGACTTCTCGCCTATGCAAGGCACCTAGGGATTCAAGCTCATCCTATGTTAATATGTGGTTTGTTTAGCTCTTCTCAACTACGGGACACTTTTGCCTCTTTTACTCGAATCTAGGATTATGTGTTGACCTTAATCAGGATACGGTTCCCTACTACTTGGGTAAGCTAACTTTCACTTCACCTATACCTACACCAACATCGCCAATCCCTTACCAACACCAACAACATTACCCGACCAATATCAATATTTTTACCAACCAACAAATTGCCTAACCACAACCAAATTGCCTGAATTCACCTCTCCCTGGTCCTAAGGGAGAACTACATCGGTTTGAGGCCCCTCCTTGCTTTGTGCAATGGGCTATGTAGGCAGCACTTAGGAGACATGGGGTCTCCCAAGGTTAGCTCGACCATCCCCTACCATAACCTATCATGTGTGGTAAATATAAATCTTTTTGTGTATTTCTATTTGATCACATTCATTTTTATCCTTTTTCAAAACAAAACATTCAAAACACAACCATTCTTATTATTATCATAACTCAAATCAACATACATATTCAGTTTTATTTAGATGTTAAACAAATACATCTTCTCTATCATCGACGCGCAGGTCGGCATCCTTATTTATTCTTATACTCCTATGAAATTCACTTAGACCCTTGCGCCTCCTCCCGAATCAGGTGGTGATCATGATCGTCGACGCCACTCACTTGGCCTCTCCATCCTCAAAGGTGCCACTGCTATTGGTTCCTCCCACTGATCCACCAACATCTCCTGTAACATACAAATACGCCTCTCGTGTGGAGGAATCTTGCCTCTAGTCTCTCCACTCGTAACTCATGAAACCTCTAACAATCCCGTTGTCTCATTCACCTGTGTTTGAAGCTGGTGAACCAAATCCTGTAGGCGGTCTCTCTCCGCTGTAATCACAGCTATGTCAGGACGATCGGCCCTCTCACGTACACCTCGCAGCTCTGCTACCCACCATAATCTATAAGCCTCTGTCGCTCCCGCATCCATTACCCTGCGATCGGCTGCTATCTCTTCTGGCCCTTCTGGAGGTGTCGGTGGGGAGGTGAGAATAATGCCTCGGCGTCGATCCTCATGTATGGTCTATAAGCCATAGGTATATCCTAAACAAATCCAAATTGTCACCACACGCGATCTAGAGGAATCCTCTCGTACTCACCTGGCATGTGCCCTGCGATCCACCTCAATCGCTCTACACCCCTCAACTCCTCAGCTATGTTCTCTGTTACCATATAGTTCCCGTAAGGCCTCCAACAATATCCACAATCGTCACCATCTCCCATACCTACCTATAATACTCGATGTCATCTATCACGGCCTGGGATCTCGCCTCTTGTTCTGTCTGGACCCATCGTCTGAATCCCAACCTCTGCACTCCTGTCTCTCTTTCCTAGATTGGTCGGCCTATTGGTCGCACACACACAATGTGCTCATAGGCCCAACAATGTAATAAGTATGCACAATCTAGTGTCGTCCTGTGATTTCACTTGCAGGCCCATAAACCCCTGTATAGCTCCGCCAGATATGCGGGTGCCCATGCGAAAGTCACGCTCCTTTCTATCATTTCCCAAATAATACACATCAATGCTTTTAGAAATCTTCCCCCATCCACCCTCGGTAATGCATAATACCCCACCGCTATCATTAATACCACTGCCAACCTTGTTTCCTCAGGGTGTGTTGCATACATTGTACCATAAGTGAATGTCAAACCTCATTGTGTCAAATCTCGTGCAGCTGAACCAAATACTACTGTTATCGCTCCCCGCACCACACTAGGCAATGCCTGATACACTAGTCTTCCTGTAATTGGGAGCCTCAAAATTCTAAACACATCTTCCAACGTCACTGTCATCTCCCCTGTTGGCAGATAGAAGGTATTCTTTTCTGGATTCCACCTCTCAATCAATGCTTGCAACATAGCATGATTGCGTGTGATTCATGAATAATAGCGGATTCCACTTAACCCCACACGATTTATCAATGCCCATTCAGCTGGTGTTACATCCGCTCGGACTCTTGACAACAAAGCTGGCACACTATCATTCATCCTCAGCCCTACCTCTGCCTGCATACATCAAAACGACACACAACCATTCAATAACTCAAATCCCCAAGTGTTGTTTCTCACATTCTGGAATTTCATACAGTAACCGGTATCGGTTACAGATAACCGATACTGGTTTCCTAACCGATACCGGTTACCTCTAAACGATATCGGTCACTGTCAATCTTATACAACCTGCTTAAAAACATCCCCTACGATAATTATTTGCTCGTTTACCCCTCTTTGTACCTACAAACATACGTGAACACCCTGCTTACCTACCCCATAACACTCACTCTACCCCAAACCCTTGCCTATCACCTTTTCTTTCTCATCTCTACCCTCTTACCTTCTCTCATCCTATTCATCAAAACATGCAAGAATTAAAATACAACCAAACAGTTTACCTCTTGGGATGCAGCAGCTTGGGGTGGAACCTGTCTTCCCTCTCGTCCT
This sequence comes from Taxus wallichiana var. yunnanensis, assembly GCA_018340775.1. Lineage (NCBI taxonomy): Eukaryota > Viridiplantae > Streptophyta > Pinopsida > Cupressales > Taxaceae > Taxus > Taxus wallichiana. Next base: position 255,220,577 of record CM031233.1, read on the forward strand.
CTGCCTGCTGGATGCTTCTCCTTGTTCAGCCATGTTCACCACCCTCTTCAAATATAACTTGCCTTTCTGCCTTCTTAATCTCAGCCCACACTCACTTTACCTGTCTCTTTCCTCCTTATCACTCAATTCTCTCATGTAATTACCTGTATCAGTCATCAAACAGCGTCGCATTCACGTATTTAACTTGTTGCATGACTCTAAAAATAAGAACTTAAGTTGCCGCCCAAGCTTTTCTATTTTTAGAAAAGCTCGTTTTGGCATAACCGGTATCGGTTACCTAACCGATATCGGTCCATAATCTACCGACGTTGGTTAGCTAACCGATATCGGTCACATGCCTCCTTTTTCTTAAACCTGGGCCTTTTCTTTATTTTTTGCAAATTTTTGTGGTGCCCGCCTCTTTTTCCTACATAACTACACCATTATCACTATTTGTCATCAGAATCACATCAACACATATATATATCATCACAATTTCATCAACATCATCTATCTACATTAAAACAACCATCGACAAAATACATACGACATTTTAATATATACATCAAACCCATCAGTATACACACCATGTGGATCAAACTCATCATCTATATACATTCAATTTCAAAAACCATCGACAAAACACATAAAACATTTTTATACACACCATGTGGATCAAAATCATCATCTATATATATATATATATATCAATGTTTAAATATACAACTTCCCCTGCATGGGGGCCTCTGTCAGCTCAAAATAATACAAAACCGGCATGCAGCCGCAATCACTGTCAAAATCTCGACTCGGCTCACAGGTCGGTCTCTCATGTCAAAAATATACTCGGCTCGTAGGCCGGTATCAACTATACAACCTGTACTCGGCTCGCAGGCCGGTATATACAACAAGAATGAATAAATAAATCATGTGTGGGCACGCAGGCCTCTATATACATACTCCAATATCCAAAAACCCATCTCCGCTCTAGGGATGTCTCAGCTCTCCCCACCACCCTCAGCCCCTCTCCCTGCTGGTCCCTGTGCTGGCTCTCGCCTCCTCCCTGTCACCGACCCACCGGCTGGCTGCGCCCCCCGGGATCTCTGGCTATGGGATGTCTCGGCTCTGTGCGCCATATGGCTGATAGTCAGCCCCGGTACCATCAAGGACGTCCTGATAATACCGGGCCTCTGCTCTCACCTCCATATAACGGGCCCGTGCCACCATGGCTACTGGGGCTAGTCCCCCGACTCCTAACAGTAGTGGCCCCTATCCTGCCGGTACACCCTGCTGTGGTAGTGCACATGCACTGTGGTGCTGCGCGCGTGCGTGCATGTGCTGTGATGGTGCACATGTATTGTCTGTGCTTGTGCTTGCGGTGCTATGCCTATGATGGTGCTGTGGCTATACTTTGGTGCTGTGGCCGTGCTCTAGCTTGCTGCAAGGCTAAGCGCCCTGTAGCACCCCAATCTGTTGCTCTGCATGTGCAGCTACCTACCTGTAACAACCGCACTTTGTCCCAAAGATCCGGTCCTCTCTGCTATAACAGCCACTAAATCTGGCTATGCGGGTTGTGCTCTCCTAGCTGCTCTCTCCCCTGCCCACCAAACCAAAAAGGCCCCTGTCACTCCGGCATCATCCACAGTATCATCAGCTGGCCTCTCTGCTACCCAATCTGGGTCAACGGGCTGCGGTGCGGCAGTGGGGCCTCTACATCATCCCTCCGGTACTGTGGGAAGGGAGGTGGCTCATCTGTCTCAAGCCCAACTTCACCATCGTACCCTCTCTAGGGGTATCCACTCATACTCTCCGGCCTCCGTCCAGCTATCCAGAAACTATACTGGATCCAGCGCATCTGTGCTCGGGCTCCTCCTCGGGGCTGATGGCCTCTGTAGGGCCTCCATACAATGTCCAGTGCGGTCAAGCCCTCTAACAGATGACGGTAGTAGGCCACATCCCGTCCTGCGAGCACCGCTCGTGGCTGGCCCACGACCCCCAACCACCTCTGAAATCCATATCTGTAGACGATCTGTGGCCCTGGCTGCTGGGGCAGCCCTACTGGACGTATATAGATAATGTGCTCGTACGCCCAGCAGTGTAACAAAAATGTAGAGCAAATACCAAATCGCCTCATCCGGTGATAACCCCACAGCTCTCTGTATAGCTGCACCAGATACACTGGTGCCCAGGCATAGCATGTATGCTCCTCTACCATCTCGTGCAACACTCCCATCAAAGCCCGTGGGAAGCGGCCTCCCTCTGAGTCCGGGAGGGCGAAGCATGTGATACCTATCATCATCAACACGGCAAGCCGTGTCTCATGTCGGTGTGCGTGATACATGTCGCCATAGGCAATGCTCACCTTTGTGATAGGTCAATAATGTGGCTGCATCCCCAAATACCTGAAGAATGTTGTCCATCGCCATCTCCGCATCTACCTGGAACACTGCCTCCCCTACGATCGGCAGTCTCAGGATGCGATACACATCCTCTAGGGTAATCGTCATCTCTCCAGTAGGGAGATGGAAGATGTTGGTTGTCGGATCCCATCTCTCGATGAGGGCAACCATCAGGCTGTGGTCCCTATCCACAGCCCTATACCGCTGGACTCCGCCGAGTCCCACCTCTCGCATAATGGCCCAATGCGCTGCGGACACATGTGGCCGCATCCGTCTCAATAGCGGGGCATCCGATCCCGCATCGTAAGCTGCTGGCGTGCCTGCAAAAACAACCCACTTCATTAGGCCTACCCTTTACAAAAACAACTACCTTAACCCACTTACCCACCCAACCACAACCCGACTCTATAACACACATCTACACTTACCCTACACATCCCCTTTACCACCAACCAACCAACCAACCACCCCGATATACTCTAGCCATCTACCTATACCCCGCCAATTTAACACCTCCTACTTCATACCCAACACCTACTCTATCCTACTCAAACCAACTACACAACCACACCATTTCCCCCACCCCGATCACCTTTCCTATCAACTCTACCCCCTCCCCCTTCACCCCCAAACACAAAAACCAACCAACAATACAATTCTAACAAAAAAAAAAAAAAAAAAAAAAGGGGTACCGACGCCGGTCGACATATGACCGACGCCGGTCTTCCGGCAAAAAAATTATTCCAAACAATTTGTGACCGATGTCGGTCGCTTAGTGACCAACATCGGTCACTGTCCGAATCCGGGGCCGAACCCAAAACGGCCCGCGAAATCTTTTTTCCCCTATATCTCCCTATTTACCCACCAAAAAACCCTAAAAACCTACCCACCCTGCTGCCTTGACCTAACTAGCCTACCTACCCACTCCATTTTACAAATTACATCCATTCATTAATTATTTTATTCAATTTTGGATTCCTACCCAAAACCCAAATCTAAGTTAAACTCATTCAATTCACATAAGCAAGAGCTCAGAGCCTACCGGTACGACTACACGTCGTCGTGGTGGGATAGGTGGCGGTGGTCCAGCTGGTCCAGCACCTCCTGCTCCTCCTGGCTGTGCCATGGCTCCAAATCTCCTCAGCTGGGTTATCCACCAATCAAATTCTGCCTCCTGATCGCTGGGGTCTACCAATCACTCACTCCTCCACTCAAATAATGCCACCTCAGCCCACCAACTCAACAAAACCACTTCACACCTCAGACAACTCAATTTGGGCACTCAAATTCACAAAATGACAATGACAGGCCGTATTTTTCTTTTTATAGGTTTTGACCTATAACCGATACCGGTTATTTTGCGCCCTAGAATACTGGTATCGGTCTCCTAACCGATATCGGTTACACATAACCGATATCGGTTATGTGTAATAACTTCCGCCCTTATCCACCACTCTCCTTTTTTTTCCCCATCACCTACCCCGGCTTTGCTGACTAGCCTTATTTTGACTTCAATTGGCACCCCCAAGGCCTCCACTACCATTTGGCTTTGACCACGGCCGCAACCAACCATTTGACGACCCGACCCAATCGAGGCCCACCCCAACCATTTGGCCCGACCCAAGGCCGCACCAACCAATCGGCCCGACCCAAGCAAGCCGCAATGCCCAACCAACCATTTGGCCCGACCCAGGCCGCACCAACCATTTGGCCCGATCCAAGGCCGCACCTTACCATTTGGCCCGACCCAGGCCGCACCCAACCAATCAAACCCGACCCAAGGCCGCAACCAACCATTAGGCCCGACCCAAGGCCACACCCACCTAATCAGGCCCGACCCAAGGCCGCAACCACTTAATTAGGCCCGACCCACGGCCACAACCACCCAATCAGGCCCGACCCAACGCCGCAACCACCCAATCCGGCTGACCCAAGGCCGCAACCACTTAATCAGGCCCGACCCAAGGCCGCACCAATTAAGTACCTCACCCAAAACCCGCAAATTACAATTTTATCCACCCATCATGTAGCTTTTTGTTCAATCAAGCTCACATGTTCGTGTTTTAGCATGATTAGGGTACTTGACTTGATCAGTCGACCAACTTTGCCTAGACCAAGACCGTGACGTTTATATCAACCAAACCAACCATTTGGTACTGCCGAACATGCCTAAATGTTCATGTACCTTACCCGTTATATCCCCTGGAGCTACTTCCTATGCCTTGGATACCAGGATTATATCACCCTTGTTTGGATAAACTATCGACCTTTGCCTATGAATTGCTTGTTTTCTCTTCAAATCATGTACCCTGGTCACACTACTGCATTTCAACATGCGTCTGCTTCCTTGAACTTACCCCACCATCTTACCATCATCTCAACACCATTCACCCTTTATCAACCCTATCCCTGATTTCACGTCGCCTCAATCTGTGATAGATTTGAGGGGGATTACCTATACCCTTAACGGGAGTAACCACTTCTTATTATTGTCAGTGCAGCTTTACAAGACAAGCTACACGACAACAAGGGGCTAATGTAGACACCAAATTTGTGTCTCACGACACCCTGTGCCCCGCATCTCATTTCGCAACCTAACCTCACCACCTAAACCTTGCACAATTATTTATTAATTACCTTATAATTAATAAATCCACATTTTCAAACCTGCCACCTCATTTCACCACCTCATCATGACCTAGCCCTAATCCTAAACTAACCTAATTAAGACCTATAACTTGGTCTACATCCACACCCATGACTAATTACCCCTCACCCGCACCAAAACCAACCTAATAATGACTTGACCAAGCCCACAACTAATCTCTCGGGAGAAAAGGAGGGAAGGTTGGCTATTTTACTAAAAATAGCCCACTTTGACTTAACCGACATCGGTTCCTACTCGACCGCCATCGGTTACGTAACCGCCATCGGTTCCCTGTAAATGACCTCCCCCAACCAAAAACAAAGGGGCTGGAATTCATTGGAAAGGTCGGAAGTCATTGGAAGGATCCAAAATTCACTTGACAAAGCAGAGACAAGTGAAGGAAAGAGAAGAGTTTTCAGAGAAGGACATCAAGCCCAAGACTGCAACTGAGTAACTAGAGCCCAGTGACACTCATCCAAGCATTGGGAGAGAAGATAGCTCATCTTGGATTGTCAGATCATCCTACCTGAACCTTGCCTTCATCATCACAGTCCTTGGACCTGTATCTTCATCAGGAACTAGTAAGTAGTGTCTTGTACATTCTTTTAATAACATTTCTTGGACTTCTGAATCACAGTAATTATAAGTCTACTCCCAGATCCACTACTTGGTAACACCCTACATCTAACTGTACCTCCTCTACCCTTACATTGCCCCAAGAACAGCCCCCCATATTCTCTGAGTCTTCTCCATCACCCCCATTACCTATCCCCAATCATTTACTAGCCTAATAAACACCATAGCCACCTTATAGCCAACCTTCACTAAAAGCCCCTAAATCACTGCCCCTACCGATATCGGTTATCGAAATGGTACCGGTGACAGTGACCGGCATCGGTCACTGTGACTCAAAACCAAAACCAGCCTTTCCTCTATTGTTTTAACGAGGCAATTAAATTGTAATTTGGCAATAACTTCTTTGTTAGAATTTGTGTTAATTCGTATTAGCAGGGGAACTGACCACCTTCGAAAGGAAGTCCAATATTTCCTGGGCCTAAGGCAGTTCCCTCATTTATTGTCTAATTAGAATCTGGTGGTCTTGTATTCTTACTTGCAGGTAGTCCTTCCTAGACAAAAAGGAGTTCTTCGCAATCGATCTGATCTCTCTCTATGGTACACGCACACCCTCCAAACATTCAATAGGTATTCCTCCTAGCCCTAACCCTTATCTGTTTCTCAAGAGAATGAAAGGATATAAAGCAACTCTATTACTAGGAAGTCGACCATTCTAATCATGGTTAAACCGAGAATGAAAGGATATAAGCAACTCTATTCTAGAAGTCGACCATTCTGTGTGAAACACCAAGACCCAACAATAATCATGGTTAAACCCATACGAGTGCTGGAAATTCGAACATTTAAGAAATCGTGAAATAAGTTGATGTATGGTCTAGTGGGACCATTTTTACAAAGAAAGTGCACACTGGGAAAATTTGGAAGACATGAAAATTGCTTTTCCATTTTTATTTGAACAGAATTGACTATGATGACTGATAACAATTTGTGATTTTATCTTTATATGTCAATAAGTCTACCAATTTTGGGCAGATAACTATTTATTTTTAAATAAGCAACTATGTGAATGCTGATTTTGGAACTTTAAATTCTGATATTGTTGCAAACTTATGTTAAGTAAGTGAATAAATTGATTATCCTTAATGCAATGGTCAAAATAAGATAATCATCGGGATGATGTTTTTTTTAGGAGGAAGTATGTAACACCTTTGACAAACTTTGTTATATTTCTCTTTGCATTGCAAGCATTGGCATGTGATTTTATTGAATGAGGTGTGTTCCTTGATTGTTGAAGATCATGATTGTTATGGATAAATCAATTCTGCTCTTGAATTCATTAGACTGAAATGATATGGCTTACGAAGAATCTAGTTTTGAGGATTGAAAACTTATCTCTTTTAACTAACTCATCCTTGGATCAATTCTAGTGATCCAGGAATGTTTTAAATCTCTTTACCGGATTTGAATGGTAAAATAAAATTCATAGGTTGAGAGACGTAGTGGATTGAAATTTGTATGTTACAAGTTATTTGATCTTGTAAGATCGTGCCTACATTCGGTTGTGTGTTTGTGCTTGGATATTTGGGATTGATCTCTTCAGGACATTTAATAACATAAGTGGAACAAATCACTTCCACGACTATGAAGAGAATCTTAATCCTAAACCTAAGGGATTATCCTAACGGAATTCTAAACTAGGTAAATGCACCTACTTCCTAGCTATGTCTACTTATTCGGGTTGCAATCTAACCTAAGATTCATATTCTTTTTTTTTTTTTTTGGATGGCGTTCTAACCTAAGTTATTGTGCTAAATGGAATAAGGGAGAAATTACTAAGGTAATGCTAGGCTATTTTAACCTAATACCTAATACTATGTGGTTGGGAATTTTGATCTAACCTAAGGTGGAAATTACTTATGAAATGATTTTGACTAAACCTAAGGTTATAACCTAAGTTAGGGAAATCTATCCTAAACTATTGAAAGGGAACCTAGGGGCACATGACATTTTGGTGACAATTCTAAAGGAAGTTATTTGATTTGATTTCTTTGAATCAATGAGATGTCTTTGCCAGATTTTGGCAAAGGTAAGTAAATTTGGTGGAAGCTTATGTGGACTCTTCACTAAAGTTGGAAATGCATGCTAAAATGGAAATAGGATTTTCCAGGTTTTAGGAGGCGTGTGAGAGAGATCGGCGGGAGATTGGGGAGTAATTGCATTAATGAACCTTGAATTTTGCGTGCAAACCGTCTTGGAAACAAGGAAGATGGATTTTTCGGAGGTTGTTTGGTCTTGCATGCTTTGCGATTTTTTCTCTACATGGAACTATCTACTTCTTTGAACTAGCGATTCGACTTTCACTTTGTGGCTATTTTTGGTTCTCTGGTCTATTTCCGATCCAAGGAAAGTATATGAGGCATTGGAGAAAAAGATGTTTGGTTGTTGATCTTTCTTGGAGGAGAAAAAGAGTTGGAAGCTCGGCTGGAAGTCTCCTTTGAATTAGCAGAAGCACTATCAGGCATGATAGGCTCTACCCATTAATATTTCTTGCTTTCTTCTAAATGTTTCATTAAAACAATTCTGCTCTCATGAGATAAATGGTTGCATGTTTTGTCTGGTTATTTACTTTCTTGGTTGTAAGAATCTCTGTGATTTTTGGATATGAATCCATTGCATGATAATGTTAACCTTTGGAAACTCTCTCTGTGCAATTTCGATGGTGATAAGCATGTGGAACTTGTATTCAAAGCTTTGTGTTTGTTCTGAACTTATATTCTAAGTTTTGTGTTGCTTAGAACTCATATATGGGATGATCTACTTGAAAAGAGCTTGACATAATATTTTTTGGTTTGAGTTGATCTGGTAATCTCTTTTGAGATCTTCTCCTTGATGCATCTTGAGTTTTGATTGGTTGTGGTACTTCAGTCCCAGACTGTATTGTTTTCTTTGAACTTGTAATGGCATGTAAATATGGGAGGATATTCTACTCTCCTCTACTCTGGGTAACCCATGTCTTGTTTGAAGTCTTTGAATGTTTGTTAGAAGTATGTTGTACCTTTTAAGGAATTGTATCTTGTTGTGGGGAATGGAACCTCTGGTTCATAATGTAATGTTACTTACTCATTAGTATCAATTTGAGCTCATTTGAAATAGACAATAAAGGGTTTTCATAGTTTTGGAAATGTTGTGTTTGTACTTCTTCTTGTGTTAGTTGATTGGAACAATTACCTTTCTCTATCTCAATATTTATGTACTAGATGGATATGTGAAAGTCATTTTGTTGTGATTTCTGTTTCAGTCAATTTCGAGGTAATGTTGAGACCTTGCTTGACTTAAACGCGTGTTAGGTTTTCATATTCTCTTTCAGATCCTTTTTAATTGATTTATGGGTTTTTAAAAGAAAGAAGAGTTGAATACTCTCGTATACTGAATCTTGTTGGAAGGATTTAATACTCTGGTTCGGGGTTGTTTCGTATTATTTTTCCTCATTAAGATCATGAGCTATATCATTCTTTTGTATGGAGCTGAATAAATCCTTGTAGTTGGGATTTTAGTTACTATTACGTTCATGAGTATTATAGTAACTTTGCTTAGCTTAATACTTGGTGTTGGGTTTTAGTATTCTCTTTTAGTTTCATTTGAATGGAATTCTAGAATTGTGGTGTAACTTCTTTTGTCTAGATTTAGTATTCGCCTTGGAACTATACTATATACCTTCCTCTATTGAATGAACTCAAACTTTTATTTAAACAATGTGGAATAGATGAACCAGGGTTGGTGATGATATTTTTGTTTGATGAAGTATGAATACATAGGGGAAACTAGAAGTATTGCTTTCTATAAACTGCGTGTTTGGATTTGTATTCTCTTTTGGGAACTAGAAAAAAAAATTTTGAGTTTGAAATAGATATGGGAATTCATTTGATAATACAAAAGAAATGAATTCTTGATTGGATATTTTCTATTTGAGATCCTTTAACTTTTGTAAAGTTAAGTTCATTTGATCAAACTTCTCTATAGCTCGACTCTTTTCTTGGCTATAGAGTGATTACTCTCTTAGGCCTATTCAACTTTTTGGGTTCAACTTTTATGTCCTTTTTGTCTTGTAGGAAATAGTGGGAAATCACTCTTCTAAGATGGAAACTTCCTTGTGGATTGTTTAGTCTATTTTGTACTTAGTCAATTGTTGTAATGATGTGGAAAGAGAATAAATGAGTCAGTTCTGTAGAAGAGAAAATGTAATCATGTTTAAACTGACTACTTTGTTTGGTGAGTCATAATCGATTTGAATTTATTATTGGAAGGACTCCTTTTTTTGCACTTTATCATATTATGAATCCTCCTTGGATGGACATGAGAAGAGATTAACCTTGTGTGAGTCTTGCTTTGATTTCAGAATGTATGGTTTCGGTCTTTGAATGATATCTTCTAACATGTAGAAGTTAGTTACGACTTGCGGGTGAGACTGTTTTGATTCTCTCTCCCTTCTTAGATTGATTTGGGATTCTTGTATTTGATGTTGTCTCTTAAATGGTGAATATTTTTATTGGTTTCCTTGATTGATGCGATTATATAGGTAATAAATTATGTACTTTCTAAAAGTGGTTTTCTATCTCTCGGATGAATAGTGAATCATTGATAGTCTTTATTGATTCTTCTTCGTATTTATTTAAGTTGTAGGATGAATCTTCCTAATATGTACTAGGTTATAAGCAACTCTTTTGTTAAATAGTAAAGATAAATTATGTCTTTCAATTCAGAAAGAAATGTGAAATAATTAGACGACAAGATCATTGTTTGTTTAAAAATAATTAATTGGGTCAATTAAACTATATGTTATAATGCATTGTTTCGATTATATTATTCTCTTTTCTTAAAAGTGAATTCAGATTCATTATTTGTACTTCTTTTCTATTGTTATTACTTATGCTTATCTATATGATATATTAATTGTTTCATTAAGGCGAGTTGTTTTAATGGAACAATTAGTGGAATGCACTTTGTTTTAATGCTTAGTGCTTATCATGCTTAGTTCAATGAACTGACCCATGCTAGTAATTTTTTAGATGGACTTTGTAAGTGATAAAAGAAGGAAAAATATTTTATGATGTATTGGCTTATTTAAGTCTGGATCTTTTGTAAAGAATTTCAATTCATTCTTGAGTTGTTTTGAAAATGAAAAGTTATGTTCTTTTATGATCTTAATGTTGATCGACATACAAGACGCTAGAATTGCATAGTCTTGTAAATGTATACTTTATCATGATGAATTGAAAGGTTTGGAGACCGACTCCAAATTGTGGTGTAAATTCTCTTGTACTTTATATGAAGGAAATAGTAATGATATCTTGTTGATATTCTTTATATTTGTTTATGTACTATTACTATTATCAATTAATAAGTTGGATTAAGGGGATAAGTACGATCCCATTACTTTAATAAAACTTGTTAAGTTGCAAAGATGTTGAAATCTATCTAAACATCTATAGTTTAATAATGAAATATGTATTGGATATACAATTAAAATATATGAGTGATGAATGATAAAAGGTTATGTTAATCCTAACATCTAATCATGAAGAGGAAGACTCTTCCTCTCTTTAAAGAATAAAAGAAAAAGGAATGGTGGTTATGATCATTAATCTCTTGTACTTCATTTTATAAAAATTAAACACTAGCTGAACCTAGGTGGATGATACACCTTCTTTAGATAGCTAGGTTGCATTAAAAATTAACCGTTTTATGTTTTCTGTCCTATTTTTGGGATAACTACTTGTTATGCCAAGTTATTGAACATAAATGCCAATATGAGTTAATGAAGCTCTTAATATCAAATCAGATTAATCATGGATAAAGAACTTAATGAATGTTGGAAATAGGGTTAGGCACAGTTGTTGCAATCAATCTTAATCCAATATAATTATGAATTAATGACCACCAAGTGGTATGTACATCGTGATGAATCCGTTCTAACAAATGTTGGCAAACATCAATGTGTAGGATTGTACCTTCAAGAAGACCAAGGGCTTCTCGAGGATACAAAGTTGTAGTTGACATGTCGTAACACCCTTACTGTATTTGTTCATCTTGATCTACACACATCTAGACTTGAACTTAGTTTCTCTCTAGGTCAAGTTAGTAACATGTTTAGAATAGGGAGTAGATTTCTATGACTTAGGGTACCTTGGCACATTGAGTTGACTTAGGTCGGTCGAGTTTGCCCATTTACCCTAAGTCATCATGAGCATCTTCCTATAATAAATTATGTTGCTAACTTTGGGCTAGGTCAAACCTTTGGCAAGTGGAGCGGCGGTGGTCGGTAAAGACCATTCTAGATAACAATAGATTGAGGTGAAGGATGTATTCCGAAATGATGAGTATGATGTCTATGAATAGTAACATGAACAGTATATTGAAAATCTTTGGCCAAAGTATCGCAAGTTGTTGGTTGGGTAGTCCTATGTCACCTAGTTTAAAGGAACGTGATGTCGATGAATATTGGTAACAAATATTCAGATAGGTTCTTTATACTGAGATCACTCAAGCACCGGAATAGGGTAGGAAAACCAAGTATACATTGTCTACATAAAGTATTTTATAATTTAAGACAAACATGATATATCGGTTAGTAACCGAGTCATGGAATGAGAGATCGATAACTTACTAAGTCATTATAGATGCATATGGTTATCTGTTATGAGATTGATTGGCATAGAATGTGTATTCTAAATGATGTTTTATTTAGAGCAGAGAACATTGTGTTAATTTTTTTCCCCATGTTTTAAAGTCTTAAAATGGGAATGTTATAATCATATGAAGTTGTGAATCTCCCTTCTAACACTTCCCTACCCAAATATATTCCTTGTGACATAGCCCAAATCTTGAGTCAGATCAAGGTCATTGTTCCTATTGTTGAGTTACTTAGAATCCTGGCATAGGAAAAGAGCATTTGAATATTTGGGATTTAAAGAAGAAAAGGTTACCCAGGGATAAAAATGTGAACAATGTAGAGGTTCCTCCTGCCATTACAATTAGAAAAACCACAAGCATTGGAGGAACTGGGAAACACACGAGGTTTATTTGGGAACTTCTTTGGTTGAGTCTTGGCTGAATTTGGATCCATTTTTCATTACTTTGATTATTAAAGATACATTGTTACATAACGCATGTTTGAATCGGGAGCTTCATATAATGTAATGCCTCTTGAGGTCATGAATGAGTTGAATATCAAACTAACATAAGCTTATGGGAAATGTACTATCATGGATTCAAGAGAGGTTTCGGTAGTTGGATGTGTCAAATTTTTAGTAGTGTAATTGGCAGCTTATCCAGGAAAGTACTTAACTTTGAATGTAGTAATTGTGGATTGTCCTGCTAAGTGGGGAATGTTGTTATCCGGAAAATGGGTAGCTAGTGTGGGTAGAATTGTGCAAATGGACATGTCTTATGCCACCATAACAATTGAGGGCAGCCTTGTGAAGTTATATGGTGAGAACAAAATGTTACATCTCATTGAAGACCCTAACAATGCTTCTTATGAAGTATTGTACACGAGATGTTGATGATGATAACTTTGTGGGATATGCTGATTATAAAGACCATAAAATTTATGAGTGCAAGTATCACGAGAAGGTTGGTTCTCCTTGGACTTTAATGTTTTATGGAGCATGTTCTAGATATGGTAATGGTGTTGGCATTGTCTTGATATCTACAAGCCAAAAGGAGTTTAATTTTTCTTTTAAACTCAATTTTTAGTGCACAAAAAATATTCTGAGTATGAAGCATTAATCTTGGGTCTAAGGATTACATGGAAATATGGTATTAGAGATATTTTTGTTAAAGGAGATTAAGAGTTGATTGTCAAACAAGTTAGAAAGTTGTATGCTGACAAAGAATCAAATAATGAAACAATATAAGCATGCGGTTTGGGACTTCATTGAAATTTTTGACTCTTTCAATATAATACATCATGATAGGAGCTATAATACTGTAGAAAAAAATTGGCGATATTAGGATCAAAGTTTGAAAATTATACAATGTCTCCCTATTGTGAATATGATGTTGAAATATTGACCAGGCCACTGTCCTGACAATATCAAGCACTTTGGGTATTTGAAGATGATGCTCGAGTCGAAAGTTTTTGCAAAATAAAGGAGAATTTTCCAATCAAAGTATAGGCTGGGAACCGGTGGTTTGTCTGAAATGAAGGAAAGGAGAATTTATTTGGTAAGGACATTATTCGATTGAAGACTAATACTATTCCCGAGGCTTGGTTGCACTAGAATAAAATTTTGATAATGCCGATTACATTGTCAATGAGACACATCTCCTTTGCTTCAGAGAATACCATTGCATCTATCCTATTACAAAAGGATGGTGAAGGAGTTGAAAGGTCAATTGCTTTCTTTAGTAAAGCACTACAAGGGGTAGAACTAAAGTATACTATCATGGAAAAATAGGATTTTTCTTTGGTCAAAGCCACAAAAATCTTCAGGCCCTATATTTTGAGTTCTAAAGTCATTTCTTATGTTCCCCATACCATGGTTAAGGATATCCTATCAGAGATGGAAATTTCAAGCAAAATATGCCGATGGGTAAATAAGTTGCAAGAATATGACATGGATATCCAAACTACAAAATTGGTTAGAGGTCTGGGCCTAGCAAAGCTTATGGCAGAGAGCAACCTACAAATAGTTGAGGTAAATGAAGTTGAAGAAGAATGGTTGAATATCCTTGAAACATTGATAAATTTTGAATGGCACAAGGATATTATTTTTTATCTCAAACATCTACGATGCCTAAGTATTTAAGTAAGAATAAAAAAAGAGCACTTAAGTTAGCCTCCCATAAATACATCATCACTAATTATGGGTTATCTTGGAAGAACCCTGAGGGATTTATTTTGAGATGTATCACTGAAGATGAAGCCCCAAAAATAAATGATGATTTCCATGGAGGAGTTTATGGGGGAATTTTGTAGGAAGAGTCACAGCTCATAAAATCTTAAGGGTTGGTTACTGGTGGCCAACTCTTTTTAAAGACACAACTCTATTGGTAAGAAAGTGTGAGAGTTGTCAACATTTTTAGGAAGATTGAAAGCTTCAAGCTCCCTCCCTTTACAGACCTATATCAATTGAAGCCCCATTTAAGTAGTGGGGAATGGAATTCATTGGTGATATTTTAGATTCTTCAACTCTAGGCCACAAGTGGATATTAATGGCTATTGATTACTTCACCAAGTGGGTGGAGGAAATCCCCACCAAGAAATTAACTCACTAAATTTTCATGGACTTCATTTTAAATCATATAATCTATAGGGTTGGAGTACCTACTAAGATAGTTTCTGAAAATACTATGATATTTCGAGCTAAACCTTTGGTAGCCATGTTTCATGAATATGGGATCAATTTAGCATATTCTTCCAATTACAATCCCCAAGGAAATGGATAAGCAAAATCAAGTAATAAGAATCTGTTGAAGATAATCAGGAGAACCTTGGAGTTAAACAAATGAAAGTGGGGTGAGCAATTGAAATTTTTGTTTTGGCTGATAGAATCACTATTAAAAGAGCTACTTGGAAAAAGCCCATTTGAGTTGGTGTATGGAACTCAAGATCTACTTCCCCTACATATGCAATTATATTCTTATTAATTTATTCAACTATTAGAGGACCGGAGATGAGTCCCTATGATGATCGTATAAAGAAAATTGTTGAATTAGATGAGGAAAGAAGATAATCCCATCAGAGACATGTAAGGTTTAGGGAGAAATTGAAGAAATTATTTGACAAGAAGGTAACTCCAAGAGCTTTCAGTGTCGGAGATCTTGTCCTATTGTGGGATATCAGACATGAAGATAAGGGAAAACATGGAAAATTTGATGCATTATGGATGGGCCCTTATTCTATTGACATTTGGATTGGTGAGCACACCTTTTTCTTAAAATACCTAGATGGGGAATTTCCTTGACACTTACAACGGGAATTTTCTTGAGTTTCCTATTAATGAAAGGCACTTGAAACATTTCCTTGAATGATTTCTTAGAATCAAGGTATGTATAATTGTATATTCTATATTCTTTTGTTTTCAAATGAGGATAAGGAAGCTATAGGTGCAAATGATAAACAAACGTGTTCTAGAGAAGATGACTAGATGCCCCGATTAAAATAATGATGGAAATATACAAATGATTCAACTTTTAAAAAACCTAGAAATTTTTGTTGTAAATCTATTAAACATCACTTTCTGGAAATCATGATCAAATATGTAACAAACAAATGTTCCTCAAATATTCTTTGTTTTGGGGGAATCTTTAATGTAAATGAGTGTTATAAAGGGCATGAATTAGTCATGCAAATGGTCGGGTGTTAATTTTTACGAGAAAATTTGAGAAAGCCCATCTTCCTGAGAGACCATATGAGAAACCTGTTAATTTCTTGTGTTTTAGATTTCAATCATGTCAAGATGGTTGCAAGTGTACAACTATTGATAAGATCTGAGATTGTTCAAGAAAATTTCTCCTGCTAATGAATCTGATAAATCTCAAATTAATCTACGTTGATCTTGGCCAAAATTTTATCTAATTTTATTTGAATGTATTTCAAAAAAATTTCTTGTTCCTGTTGCAATCTTATATTAAAATCTCTCTGAATCACACAATATCTCGTCCATGTGTTAGTATTTTGGCATTTGCAATTTCATTATGAGAAGAGATTTCATCTGGTAATGAAATAAACAATTTAAAATCATTTTACTTCCACTATGTTGATAAAGATTATTTGTAATCCTATTAGTGTATCTTGGGCGTGATGAACCGGGGGGTTGTTAATGTTTAATTGAGTCTTTAGCTCGAGCCTTCATGTTGAATTCTTAAAGATTGTGTGAAACCGTGTAGATCTGGGCCTCCATTGATGCACACCTTCTAGTTGAAGGAATATTTTCACTATTAAAGCATTACTGTTTGTTAGTTTTCCAATTGTTGTAAAGTTTCTCCAAGATATGGTGAAATCAACTTAATCTTGCTTAATTCCCCACAAAAGAATTCAAATAACCATGAATCCTACTTGTAGTACCCTATTTGTGTTATGTATCAACAAATTAACAAATTCTACTACCATAATATACATAAGCAAGCAAGTTTTAAGTGTCTTTAGTAACCTGAACCTTGTTCAGAAAATATCTCCATTCTTTAGAAGTGACAACTCATGAGAGTTAAATTGTGGTGTATTGATCATATTTTCTAAAGGTTCCCCTAAAAATTGTGCAAAGAACAATCTCTTCATGTTCTTCACCAGTGAGAGGTTACAAAATGGGTCCTCTCAACCTAGTTGAAATGCATGACCTAAATTAGTGAGGATAGATCAAATCCTTTTATATGGTGCTATCCATTTCTCCAACACCCGAGTGATAAAGAGCTAGTTGAATCCCTTCCCGAATACAAAACGACTTATGATTTGTTTGTCTCTGAGTATCTTGTTAAACCTATGATGATGCTCATCTTCCAAGGGAGAATCAATTTGAATACCAACAAAATGTTTTCTGCAAGATCTCGGAGGGAACTATCTACAACCTTTCAACTTTTATCGCATGAGGAGATCACGGATGTCGCGTGGCGACAAGGAAAAGATTATGTTTGGTAACATCCTTCTCACCATTTTATTTTCATAAATTGGAGTGGCCAATGGCACTAATAAGTTTGTTTGGGAATACCCAAATGATTACCCCTTTCTTACAAAGATATTTGAAGCGTATACCTATGACACCATAACGGACACTCATAAGGTGAGCTTGGAAAAAAGGTATAAATAGATGCACAACGTATTCAGGGCATAATGGAGGATACAGAGTAGTTGCTTTTCTTGGTGGATGGAGAAGCTACGTTTTCCATATACCAACACTTCTATATTGACAGTTTACTTTGACAAATGACACCAAGAGCCCTTGGTGTAAATTTCCCTTCTCCTTCACAACACAATATTTTCAAGGCACAGTCAACCGGTTTAAGGAGGTGAAGAAACTTAGATTTGATCTAAGTGTTGTAGATTAGGATCACCACGAGATGCACCAGACATTTTTGTATCCTAATCAACAAAAATATGTAGAAAATTACGTGTCTCATGATGTGCACATGATAAAACCAATGACATTTCCTATTGTGGGTAGGATAGAAACAAGGGTATATGTGTGACTAAGGCCCAAGTTTGAGAAGGGTGCTTACGTTGAGGATGATGTATCAATCCCAAAGGACCCTTCCAGGAGAAATAATATGGTGTTGAAGAAAATGGAACAAAAAGAGACTCCAACAACAATGGTGTCAAGCGCACATATAGTATAGACTATAGAGGCATGGAAGTCATGCGTGGGCACAAGCACTTATTTTCTCCGAAATAGGTCCCCTGCATAGGAGAAGAAGAAGTCACCTGAGAGAGAGGAGTCACTCATAATGAATTTTTGTAGTGTTAGAGGGATCTCTAGTTAAGAAGAAGCAAAAGGTGATGAGAGCTCAGATTCTAAGGAGACAAAGAGCATGAAGGGTGATGGATCTAGGAGGAATATTAAGAGCTTGAAGAAGGTAAGATTCCTCCAGTGTATGATTTACACGAGTCCGACTAGGGGGATGAAGAGAGGAATGAGTATGAAGAGGGCGCACATAACAAAGGAGGAAGTGAGGAAGTAGACATGCATGCTTAGAAGACCTCGACCCCAACTAGAGAACAGATAGATGACACTATAGAAAAAGAGGTGACGGGTATTATACAAGATTTGGTGGAACATGTGGTGGAACAGCATCCTAAAGAAGTGCTAAAAGGAAATAGTGGAGAGTCCGACTGTAGGGAAAGAATATGGAAGCATGGGAGGAGATCCCTTCCTAGAAGTAAGTTTCCCAAAGGTAGTGCACATATGTGGTAATGGAATGGTAGTGCTCGTAGACCAACTCCTCACTTGGTCTTCTTTTGATGAAGAGGGTGCATACCCATGCAAAAGGAAAATGCTATCTTCAGATTTTGAATCCCACATTGATGAGCCTGAGTTCAAGGTAAATGGTGATGCACTGATGAAGAATCAAGATGGTAAGGGATTAAAATCTCTTATAAATGCCTAAAAAAATTGATGAGTAATTTTTCAACATGCTTAACAAATTTTCGTGGAGGTGGAATCAAGAATTTTCAGTAGGAATGATAAAATAAGGGTCTTGGAAGAGGAGCTTGAGAAAAGGAATGAGAAGATAATTGAGAGGGACAAGGAGATAAAACAAAAGGAATTGATCGGTGTGCGATTAAGGCGTGAGGTGAGGAATGAAAATGTGAAGGCACGCAAGGTCTACAAAAAGATAGAGGTTATTTCAAATTTCATTATCTTAAAGCACTGGGACCTAGCCCCTCTTGAGTAGAAATGTGAGCCGACCATGCATTACTTGGAAGAATTGACACGCAGAGACTCACCATGGAGAGGAAACCACTTACATTGGAGTCGGCGAAAGAGGTAATGGTGCACGAAAAGGACAAAGAGAAGCTTAAGATTGGGAGAAAATAAATCGTTACTCTAAGCTCATTACCTTAGTGAAGACCATGGTACATATGGCCGAAGCATGTGTATGATAACTATGGCAACAGAGATAGAGTAAAAAACATATTGATATCTACCCATGAGATGGATTTGAATGAGTTTCAAGTGAGAAAAAGGGTAATAGGGTGGAGCGAGATAAAATCTTGGTAGAGGTCGAGAAGAAGATAGAGGCAATTGAAACCTTAAGGGTTTTGATTTAAAATAAGTTGAAGGAACTATACCCCCAAGTCACTCATTTGGATGGAAGTGTTAGGCAACCTTAGTAACAAGATGGAAAACATCATAGATATGTTGAAGGCTAAGGGAGATGAACTAAGTTTTGACGAGGTTAGTGGGCTGGTAGGTGATTTTCTTCAACATGTACGAGTTGAGGTAGATACTCGGGATAAAATTGAATCATCCATGAAGAAATACTTCTCACTCCTCATGCAACAATAAGAGTTCCTTCTATTCTTCCATTCTTTATTTAATGGCAGATTATTTCATTCCTCCTATTCTTTATTCTTTGGTGAGAAAGAAGAGTGTTTCTAGGATGGATAACATGTGTAGTGTGGGGTGATGTTGGACCTTGAAAACTTAATAAGTCCCAAGAAGAAGCACGCGCCCACACAAGTCAAGTGAATAGAAATGTGCTAAGGAAAGGCACGCGGGAAAAGAGGCTTTCGCGCGAAGTAGGAAAAGTTTTGAGGATCCAGCACATTTTGAAGGTGGTGTCGCATGGAAAACACGTGAAGGTCTAAGTAGGCATGATGAATAGATAATGTGTCAGCCAAGAGACTTGGAGACCAAAAAATAATATTCCACATAGGGAATATTCCCAAGAGGATCATTATAGTTAGTGGAAGCCTTTGCAAGCTAGCATAAGCTCTTGATCAATCATGAAGGACCACACTTCCACTTGGCATGTGATCTTCTCATGGGAAAAGATATGGCGATGAATCCAGATTCTATTTAAGGGAGTGTTTGGGCCTGAAATAAAGGAGGAGAGCAACAAAGTGCTGCACGAATGTTGTTACTAAGCATAGATGTATGCGCTTGGGTTTGAACAAGGGTTGTAATGGGAAATAATAGCTAGGATCTATATTCAAGAGTAGTTTTGTAGGGTTGGGATGTTATTTCATGGTGTATATGGTCTGAGATGACCCCTTTTGATTTAATATGGCTATTATAAATGAATTTAATCAATATATAGAGCTTTTTTTGTATATTTGTGTCGATGGACTAAACCTAGTGTATTTTCATGTTATTCATGGTTTAGATTTATTTTCATTATGTTGTTGTGATGTTATGCTTATCTCATGGAGCATTTATTCTTAGAACTAGATCTACTACCTCTATATTAGATTAAATACATGTATTCTTGTTCTGCAAACCTTTCCTCAATTAATGGCGGAACATTCTCACAAAGCTCACATAAAATAGGGGCTTGATGCCATCCATGCCTCGGGTGAGTGGTTAACACATCTTGCTAATTGGCCAATGCGTTTGGGGAGAAAGAGGGTGTCTAAAAGGTGACTATAGAAAATAGCTCTACAAAACATAAAAATTAAGAAAAAAATACCACAATTCAAAATACCACACACAGTGTGTATATCACAATCCAAAATACCAAATGCAATGTGTATATCACAGTGTGTATCTTGCTATTGATACTATACACATATCACAGTGGGTATATTTCTTGTGTATTTTTTATCTCTCTTGTTTGATATACACAGTGTGTATATCACAATCCAAAATACCACAATGTATATTACTTGTGTATTTTTTATCTCTCTTATGTGGTATACAAACCATGTGTATATCAAAATCCAAAATACCACACTTTGTGTATATTACTTGTGTATTATTTTTCTCTCTTATATGATATACACACAATATGTATATCACAATCCAAAATACCACAGATTTATATTGCTTTTGTATTTTTATCTCGCTTTTGTGGTATACAAACCGTGTGTATATCACAATTAAAAATTCCATAGTGTGTATATTGATTGTGTATTTTTATCTCTTTGTGGTATACACACAATTTATATATTTCTTGTGTATTTTTTATCTCTCTTATTTGGTATACACATAGTGTGTATATCACGAAAGGTGCATATCACACTGTGTATATTATCATTAAGTGTTTAAGCATTAAAAATTCACAAATCTATACGACTGATTAATAATACAAAATTTCTATCTGTGAACTAATTTAAAATGTCTATTAAGTACATGTTTATGCATAACACCTGAATGTTCTTTAAATAACTCAAACTTCTCCCAAATTTACAAGGCAATTTTACGTAGTGGAAGGTCACGTATCGGTCAGAATGAAGTTGCGATTCACGGGTTTGGTGCCAAAGTTATTTTTAATTTCTTATTTGATCATTTCAAGCACGTAGATATTGCATTAAATGTTTCCAACTTTTTATGTACTTTCCTCATCCCATCATCTGCTTGTATCTGCCCTTCGCATCAACCTCGTGAATCAAGTTGCGTGACTATTTCAGATATTACTAACTCGGTTGAAAGAATGGATGCCATGAAGGAGGATGCGGTCCCTAAAATAAATATGCATGTATAACATCAATATGACATCTTATGGTCATTAGTGTGGGGTCACAACGATTTTGTCACCAAGATAGCCATCTCCAAAGATCAATTTATTGTTGTAATGAATCGTTTTCACCCTTGTTTCTTTCAACACTTGTCTTTAATTTCTTCAGTCCTCCTCACATGGGTAATGGTCCCGAGTCCTTTGGAATATTCACTCTATAACATCTTAACACCTACACCGAGTCTCTTACACTTTAGGGATGAATGGTTTTGAGCACATGTGATGCAGATTTCATTTTGAATTACACATGAATTGTAATGTACAATAGGAGAGATGTTAATTTAAAAATAGTTTTGAATTTCATTTTAATGTGAGAGTTGCATAATATGTGTTAATAGTTTTTAATTTTTTATAAAGAATTGAAAGTTCAAGAAACTTTACATTTCCAGAAAACATATAGGATAAAATTGTGTATAGAAATGAAGATTGAAACTATGTAGTTAATTATCAAATGATAAATCTAAGATGACCATTAGAAATTATTATTACTCTAGACCATATAAAGTATGAAAGGTTGGTGTAAAGTATTACTATGAGATGTTATCTCCACCGGATCTCCTAGAATTAATTGATAGTAAGCACTTCTCGACATGTTTTTGACAAAGCATTTATTTCATTTTCATTTTTTTGGCAGCCCATCCATCTTATCATTACACACATGCCCAAATATTTTGAAAAGAGTTTAATATCAAGAAACCTAGGGCATGATATTTTTGATACGAAGTAAGTAATGCACAATGCAAACTAAAGACAATTTTTTGAAGGTGACATCATGGTCTAAATATGCAAACACATAAAATAATCTTATTCAAAACCTTGAAATAAAAATTTGTCCCTTCTTTATCAATAAATGTTTGACATGGTGGAACATGTTATAGTTATGATCTATGTTTACATATTTCCTCACATGGAAATAAAAATGATCGCCACAAGAACATTTTCTTTTTTACAAACGATATAACAATTTTTATATATCACAACAATTTTTCATTTATCAATCTTAGAGATAAACTTGGTTCGAGTGTGGGAGCAAACTCTTTACACCCAATTTTTTTCGGTATTAGAATTGTATTATATAATAACCGAAGAATGGTATAAAGGACACCAAAAAATAGACTATTCTAATCTAATTACCTTCTAATATTAATTATGCATAACAAGAATCACACATTTGAATTTGGAATGAACTAAACTTTTGATAAAAGATAAAACTAGTTCAAAACACGAGGAGAGAGATATAGAAAATCATTCAACATGATCAAGGAGTGATTTGGTCATGCAAGGAAGTGGAATAGGAAGATATGGAGCTATGGATTATGCATCGAATATTAATGAACTATAAAAAAGTAGGTTCAACACCATATGGATTCTATATGGTCTAGGAAGGAGTTGTACATTATACAACTAGATTTTTATAGTGTCAAACATGGAGACAGGTTTTGATATGTAACTTCTTATGTAATTCACATGTTTGGAAATTGTGTTATATTTGTTTCCCTCATACCCACACAAACTCAAAATGAATTGTTATAGTGTCCACTTCCTTTCGACACCTTTTTATTATTGACTCGATATTGCTAACTACACTTATGGATATGATTATGGCTTTTTGATTTAGTATGATGTTAGATGTTAGAAATATTGGACTATTGTTGATTCAATTCATATATGATGCATGTGGATCATTAGAGACATTTCATATTGATGTTGATATATTGTTGATATGGTTATTTATATATATTTTTGACATGTGATATATTTCATCATATTGACTAGACCTTTGATAATTGGATTAATTTTGTGATCATTTTGACATGGATGAAACGTTGGATAGAAATGTTGCTAGAAATTGTAAATGATATCGTATTTTCCTAGATGATATTTGATTCGTATATAGATGATTGTAGATTTATATTGCATATTTTATCATAGATGTTTTTAATGTAGCCACGAGGCCGAAGGAGGTATTTATGTGTTTTGCAGGTAAAATTATTCACAACAAACATTGGGGGATTGGAGACCAACCACATTGGAATTCTAGGTGAATTCAACAAGGGTCACCATGGCAACATGTAATTGTGTGTGTGTTAGAATTATTTGGTTAGGGAAAATTGTGACCAAGGGGTCATGTGTTGTCCTTTATTTTGGTTTCCTTTATTGATGTTAGTATGTGATTTTAGTGATGTAATTCATTGTATTATTTATTTGGATTTTGGTGTGTGTATTTTACCCTTTATTATTAATGGGTTGTAGTGTCTTAATTAAGCTAATTTAACCTTGTCCTAAACTAATTAAAGATGTGACCAAAGGAATTCATTTATTAGAGTAGATTTCTCTTGGATTTTGTGTTGTAAGTTGAGTGCTTGGGGATCTTGAGTGTTGTACACTCTACCCCTTCATGGAAATTCAAATTTGGTCTTAGAGGCCAAATTTAGAAGCTTGTGGGACAAGTCAAACTTGTCCCACACCTCTTAAATTTTTATGCTAACCCTACCTATGGGTTGGGGGTCAAAATTAGACCCCATTAGGTGTTTTGGGAAGATAAAAAGGTGAAATGTTTATTGCACTTTCTTTCAAGTAATTAATTTTGTCCTTAAGGGGGTGTGTGTAAGTAATATGTCATTCCTTCAACCACTTATTAATTGTGCATTGGAATATGAGGTTGACTAAGGTGATGTGGAGTGGAGAGGAAATGAGGTGGCATCCTACTTGGAGCCACATCATCCTCCTCTCTCCCTTTTCTATTTATTGAAGTTCTTTTGCTTGTTTGGGGTTACTTCATTATTTTGTGCTCTTGCATTTTGGAGAGTTAGAGAATTGTTGGGAGTGCTTGTGGATTGTTGGAGCTTGTGGATGATTGCTTGGTTTTGAGGATCTTGGAGACTTACTCTTGGAACAAGCTCTACTATGGAAAGATAGGAGCTTTACCTTGTTTATGTTATGATTTATTTTTGTGTTTATGTGCTTGTGTTAAGTATTTTTTTCTTTCACATGCTTGTTGGGAATGGGTAGATTTCCGAGTTTGGAGTCGGAGGAGACTATGGGAAGATTTCATGTGGGAGGCATAAGAGTTTACCTTTTTGTGTGGAGGGATTTTGGGGATGAGTGCCCCACTTTGTACAAGAAATGCTTGCATTTCTTTCTTGTTTCTTTATGGGGGAGGTATAAGAGATGGAGGGAGGCATAAGAGTATGTGGGAGGTATAAGGGGTACTTGAGGGAGGCATAAGAGTACTTAGGGGATTTAAGATTTTCTTTGGATGCTTTAAGGTGGGCACCCATTCCCATTGGGAGGCATAAGTGGTCTCCCATAGGTCTTGCTCCTTTGGCTTCATTCTAAGCCTTGTTTTTGTTGTTTGTTATTCTCCTTTATTGTGTTGTTGATGATTTGAATGTGGTTGAAATGGTTGTGGATTATATGTTTGTGTTGTGGAAGCTTGTTATTGCCATGTGTTGGAATTATCTCTCATTGTAATGTGCTTGGGGCTCGGGGGCCAATGGAGAGGATGGCTTCTCCTCTTCATTGGGTATCTTGGTTGGGTGAAGAGCGTTGTTGTGCGATGGAAAAGTGACAAGCGAGCTTGGGAATCTAAAAGTAACTCTTCCTCACACCTGACCTCCCGAGGTCGTGCTTGAGACAGTGATGGGGATGGAATATGTGTGGGATACGAGACAAACTAGTTAGGCAATCTAATGTCTTCGACACGCACTAGTGAAAATTGTAAATCTAAGGCAAAGAAGGCCCTCCTAACCTGAACTGTGTGATAGATCAATCGAAAGGATGACTGCTCGAAGGTTCCAATCAATATCGAGCTCGGCGTGATTCGATCTATAGCTTGTGGAATATGTGGAAAATTTCTGGGATAGTTTCGTGTATATCTCCGAGATAAGGTCATAGGGAAAATGGTATAATTGACTCTATGGGCGATTCTGCAGCCTAGTCCGAGCTCCTTACCTTTGTTAGTTGCTATGTCTAACCGGGATAATTGTTCGATGATGATAGGTGGAAGTGGAGTAGATCTAAATACTAGTGTGCGTAGGCCAGCATCTATGTGTGATTCACTTACGGATTCATTGGGTTGTGGGATTTGTGGGTCACAACCGTAGATTCATGGTTGTTGCGGACCTGCTATGGTCATGTATGGAATCAATCCTAATCTCTAGTATCTAGTAATCGTATGCCTTCTCACTTCTATATTCGAATCAATAATTGTATGATCTTCTCGGAATATCTTACGGGCGTTAAATGTCATGAACCTAAATTCTTAAGCTAGTATCCATATCTATGAGAGTGTCTCTGCGTTTGGTCATGGAACCAAAGGATCACAATTAAATGTCTAATCTCTTTCAAACCCTTCTACAGTCATGTAAATATGAATCTAAGGTAATCAGTAGTTTGGTTGATTCGACCAAAATGTGTGTGCTCGGTGCGTCTTCTATGTTTAACCCGTGCGATTGAAACGATTTGTTGCAAGTTTACCATTGTTCGAAGACTTGGATCCCGATATTTTGATCTATATCGAGTTATTTCGTGATGAGATTGGGTTGGGACATGATTGGCTCGAATACGTATTCTCTGGACTCCTAGGTCCCTTGATTATCATACAAATTCAACAATGTAAATTAACTGCAGCAAAGTGAAATTTAACTACGTTAAGTATATCTATAGCATATATGATTTCTCTATTTTTGTATTTTCCGATGAAGCTGTTCGGGGTGGCGGTCTCCCGAGCGGTGGCGGTTTCATCACTGAAGAGTAGAAGGCCAAGAAAAAAGGGGAAAAGGGAAAAACAAAGCACGCGGGGGCTAATCGGGGCATGCGGGATGTTAACGCACACTTGGAGAGCTTTTCCGGATCCCGAACACCTTACGAGGAGACCTGTATCATCATTGGGGCACCTGTTACATTGTTCCGATAGTACGGTACCTTACAATTTTGGGTACGTACATATTACCCCCTCGGAGAAGCATTTCAGCCATGAAGAGGCATAAAACGGTGAGTCCGAGTATGGCGGGCCTGAAATGGGAAATTAGAAGTTATACCTGATACGTCCGTGTGTTGAAATGACGCCGTCCAAAATTCCTGCCACTTGCAAAACAAAAAGAGAACTCAAGTGCAGATAGAAACAATAATTTGGAAAATAAATGCTAAAACAATAGGAAATGAGAACGTACCATTTGTGCGGGGATAAGAACTTACCTCCGTCGGCACTCCAAACCTGTAAAAAAAAGAATTTTAAAACAAGTTAGGTTTGCTATATATATGAAAGTAGGCCCATTTTCCTATTCATTTGCATGATTTGATTTGATTAATTCTGAGCTCTGGAACCCACGGTGACGGTTTCTTGCGTGAGTAGAGTCAAAATGTTCATGACGGGATAGTGATCATGCCTCTGCGAGCGGAACATCGACCCGCGAGATCACAAGTTAGTTTTCTTCAATTTATCCTTTTACCCCTTAATTTTAAAATGCTAAAATCTTTGTTGTGGGGGGTTATTTTCAAAAATGCTAGGTTTAAAAGGTCCATCTAGGGGGGGCGCCTACTGGGTAGGCTTTGTTTTTAGCTAAAACGGTCCTTTTTTAGCGTTTTTAGGCTTTTTAAATTATAAAACCCGCGTGGGTTTTCGGCACACACTGCTGCCCCGCCCGGGAGGCGGTTACATGACCACCGCCCTTAAGGCGGCGATTCTGGCCGCCTCCTCGCTAGGGCAGCGGCGGTTTTGCATAGAATGCCAAAAGAACATCTGTTTGAGATTGTTTTTGCATTTTTAGCATTTCTACGTGTTTTCATGATTTTTTCTAATATCACTCGGATGCTAACTTGCTTTGTTTTGTGTGTTTTCGGGTGTATGCAAGTGAGAGAGGAGTATATCCAGTGGAACCGAGAGAGGGAGTGTGACTAGCTCCCAGGAGTACTAGATGTTGTTTCACAGGATGAGGAGGACACTCTTCAGAGGGCCGGATACTACGTATCTCACGCATTCCTCATGTTGCACCCTCCAGTCACATTCTTTGTGACCTATTCTCTTATTGGGATGTTGATCGGAACACCTTCCGATTACCAGGGGTCCGAGGTGAGTGGACCATCACATTAGAGGATGTTTACCACATTCTGGGGGTCCCGATCATTGGGAGACGTCTGACCCTTGAGACAACAGGCTCACGGGCCCAGATAGCATAGTGGGCCACTTACATGGGAGATGCAGTCATCTCCACGGGTTCGAAGAAGGGGGTCAGAGTTTGATCCATTCCTATCTTGCCCATCCCCTTGCTTCACCAGGCCATTATGGGGATCCTTGCCTTGAGACTGATCGGGGACAAGGGAGGAGACACACTTTGTTATCTCTTTGGTCCCCCATTATTGCACAGATAGAGGGACATGGCCGGATATATACCTGGGGAGCAGATATTCTTGGGACTACCTACCACGACTTATAAATGGTAGTCCATTTACAGGGGCAGTCCTTGAGCCACCCGACCCTGGTCATGAGTTGGGTTTACAAGCACTTCATTCCTTATGGTAGAGGTGTAGAGGTGACAGATCCCGGAGCTGTGAGGGTAGCTAGATGGACAGAGATATGTCGGTTCTCCAAGCACCTCATCAACCGGTTGCTTCTCTCGACTCATCACTTGACATGGAGACCACACCATATCAGACCATGGCAGTATATGGGGTGAGGAGGTACTTACTTTGATCTCCGCTCCACCACAGGGAAACTTATTGATAGAGTGGGGCGAGTGGAGATACACCCCTTTGGCCGAGTTCCTCGGCCAAAGTTTGGCCTACCCTACATGGGCATGCTTCCCTCGGTGCGCCAAGTATACGAGTTAGTTCGAGAGGCCGAGGGGGTCCTACAGGTCGAGGTTGGACGGTGGTTACTCTCGGCGTTCCCTATCATGGCCGGGAGGGTAGTACGTGCCAGAGGGAGAGCCGGTGTGCCTCAGGCACCCTTGCTTCAGATTACCACGGGCCCTGCCCATAGCAGCGATGACCCCATTGACATAGACTCCGAGTCTGAGGAGTTTACAGGGGGAGAGACAGAGGAGGAAAGCAATCCTGAGTGGCATGACACTTAGGATATTATGCAGGCAGTGAGGGCCGAGTAGAGTGTAGAGAGAGTTACTCTGGTTTCAGAGGAGCCACTCTCCCAGGGCCATGTGGGGAGGATGAGTCCGTTGTGGGGTGCTACGTTGCTCCAGTCACAGGAGTAGCACCTCAGTCAGTGGTGGCATCCATGGCGGTGGTGCGACCCTAGCGATCCATCCCGAGGCCCGGTGATCCAAGTACGTTACCATCCTTCCTTTTAATGTTTGTTTTTAGTTAGGATTTCCTTAGTTGCTATCTCTCCTTTTGTTTTATCTTGTATTTATAATCTCTTTTTTGTTTCTAATTTGTTTTCTCCTTTGCTTACAGCAGAGACCGCCGATGAGTGGCGGGACTTGATTCGATAGGGTATGCACCAATACCCTGATGATCCCCATGGAGAGGACCCACGTAGAGTTGTTTGTGGATCTTTGAGGAGCCCTCAGTAGCTGGTAGACACACTGACGTCTTTTCCCCAGTTTGGCATGTGGCTAGGATGGTATCGACTCTCCGCACGGAGCTAGCGGGGTATAGGACAGCCAAGCGCTTGATGAGGAGTCATTCTCATGGCGAGACTATGGCTGCCCCTCGGGATCCTGAGCCCTCCATGCACTCAAAGTGTCGGTGTAGCCGGAGTCCTATGCGTGGGCGTGTGCCTTTAGAGGGGTCTCGTAGGGATTGAGAAGCCACTTGCTCTCCTAGATTTTATATGATATATTCTTTTGTATATCCCGGGCTCTTTGAGCATTTTGACCATGCTTAGTGCATGATGGCATTGTACTGAAACTTTGATCATTTATATATATATATATATATATATATATATATATATATATATATATATATATTCTTTTTGGATCAAACCCTTGGCATTTATGGCTTTGTTTCCTTTCCAGTTTCCTCATGTAAATTATGATGTTATGCTTGTATGCCTTTAAAATGTATGCAATGGAGAACAAATGATGCAAGTGTTTACTTTCTTTTTGTATTTCATGATGCTGATATATGGTAATGTAGATACAATGTGATGTTGAATCTTAGTTTCTGTAAGCAATTTTGGATACTTCATATTTGTTTTGGCAAAGTGGTGAAGATAAGCCGGTATGATGAGCAGATAAACTTGCCCCTACTCCTAACTCCACGAAACTAGTAAGATGCGAGGGCTCATCACCGAGAGTTGGGAAGGGTGCAAGTTATGAAATGTGTTGAAATTATATTGATGAAAGATAGAAAAAGCTTTGGCGGAACCAAATTAGGATACCACAAGCCTACTCCACTCGAGTGACTTCATAGTTTTGGATGCAACTTGCTTTGCGGTTTATCTAGACTTAGATCCGTAGATGGCCACATAGTAGACAAAATCTAGGTTATTAGGCTTTTAACTCTTTTGGAATTTTAAACATCTGATTCATTTGTTTTTGACTCAAAGCTTCAAGGTTTGAATTATTTTCTTATGACCTTTTACATTTGTTTGTCAAGAGGACCCCCTACACTTTGCCCCATGCTACTAATAAGAAGCGTGGGTTTATCACCATGAGCAAGAAATAGGCGAGTAAGGGCATTTCCATCCTTTTCCAACCCTACGTCACTAGTAAGAGACGCAAGCTCATCACCGAAGGTTGGTGGGGCAAGGAAATGTGTAAATTTAAAATTTTCTGTTTGATTCTATATTTGACTTGTTTACTTGAGCAAAATGCCGGTGTGTTCTTATTTCCAAAGAGATATATATAGGGATAGATGTGACACCATGAAGCTTCTAGAATAGACCATAGGAAAGACACCTATCCTAAGAAGAAACCAAAAGTGAGAATAAACCCACAGATCTTGGCATGGTTACCGTTAAGACCTTGTCATAACTAGCTTTATTTGATGAAATGATTCCGAAATAGTTTGATGATATCATGGAAATGGAGAAGTATGATTAGGGTGTTTATGCCAACAACATCATGAGTTTGTAATGAATTGCTTTGAGAACAAATTCCTTGAGCACATTTTTGTACAAAACAAGCGGACAAAATGATCCTAATCTATATGAAGATGCAATGTAGATATAATTATAAATAGTGCTAGTTGCTTATGCGTAGAATCATTTGAGGTGTAGGGAATTGATTGTTTCACCAAATTCCTCACCTTCTAGCGTACATAAGAGGTATGCACCATTTCCATAGTCCTTCATGACTTGGTACGGGCCCAACCATTTGGGCCGGAACTTCCTTCCTTCGCTGGTCTTTTTGTCGATCCGGCTGTCTAGCCTTAGAACTAGATCACCTTCATATATGTCACATTCATAGACTTTGTTGTTATACTTTGACACATCCGGTCAAGCATAGACTCGATGCATTATTCAACATCTAACCTAGCTTCATCTAGGTTTTCTAGTTGGGAAATACGTGCTTCTCTATAAACTTCTTCATCCAGGATCCCTTGTAATTAAATGCGAAGACTGGGTATTTCAACCTCAAGCGGGAGAGCTGATTCTGCCCCGAATACTAGTGAGAAAGGAGTCGCTCCTGTTGGTGTTCTTATTGAGGTTCGGTGGGCCCATAAGGCCGGATATAACTTCAAGTGCCAATCTCGTTTGTTTTCTTTCACCATTTTAAGGAGAATGGATTTTAATGTTTTGTTTGTCGCCTCAGCCTGTCCATTAGCTTGAGGGTAATATAATGAAGTTGTATGATGGTTTATTTTAAATTTATTACACAATTTGCAAACTTTGTCATTCTTAAAAGAAGTTCCATTATCTAAGATAATGATTTGCAGGATACCATACCTGCAAATGATTTGGTTCAAAATGAACTTGGTGATTACAGAACCCGGTACAGTAGTAAGAGGCATAGCCTCTACCCACTTGGTAAAATATTCGGTGGCCGTGATTATAAAATTATGGCCGTCTGTAGATGAGGGAGAGAATTTTCCTATTAAATCTAGGCCCCAAGTAGAAAAGGGCCATGGAGTAGCAATCGGATGTAGAGCTTGTGCTGGCATGTGAATCTCGTGGGAGAATTCTTAACACTTATGACATCTACGTACAAAGTCTACTATGTCGTGTTCTAGAGTGGGCCGAAAATAGCCCATTCGATGTATTTTACGAGAGGTGGCATGGCCACCGAAGTGACGTCCACATATTCCATTTGTGAGATTCATGAAGAATCTTCTTGGATTCTTCGTGTCGACATATCTTAGAAGCATTCCATCGAACGCTTTTCGAAAGAGCACTTGCTCTATAATGACGCATTTTGCTACGATAATGCGTAACCGCCTTCTTTGTTGCGGAGTAGAACTTTCTGGATACGTATGGTCCATGATATAATTAATGATATCAGTGTACCAAGGACACTCAGAGATAGGAGGTCTGGTTTCAATGTAGTATATGCACTCATCTGGAAAGTCCAGATCTACTAGATCGCCTCCATCTAATGGGTTATCAGCTAACCAATCCGTGATGATTTGTCCCTTAATGGACTTCTGATTTACAAATGTTAATTCGAATTCTCCCATTAAGGTTATAAAACGTCCAACCTTCTTAGACAAGGACCCTTGCGTGAGGAAAGTTCGTAAATGGTCTGTTTTTACCATGACCCTTGTTTCTTGATTTAGCATATAATGTCTTAAGCGTTTGGTTGCAAAGACTATAGCGAGGCATTCTCGTTTTTCTTGTGTATAACGTGTTTCATAGTCGAGCAACGTTCGGCTAATGAAATAGATCGCGCATTCTCTCTTGTCATCGTCTTCTTGAGCCAGCATACAGGCTAGCGAGACATTGGTAGCTCGCGAGTATAAAATTAGCGGGTGATCTAGCTTAGGTGGCATTAGCGTAGGTGGTGATAACAAGAAATGCTTAACTGCGTTGAAAGCTTCATTGTATTCTTTAGTCCAATCAATTTTATAATCCTTCTTGAGTAGATTTTTGATTGGATGAATGGTGAAACTTAAGTCCAGGATGAATCTCCGGATTGCACCAAGCTTTCCGAGAAATGACCTGATTCTAGATTCATCCGAAGTTGGGACCATTTCTAGGATAGCCCAATTTTAGTTGGTCAACATCTATCCCTTGTGACGATATGATGTATCCTAGGAGCTTCCCTCCTGTCACACCAAAAACACATTTTTTGGATTTAGCATGACTCTGTATTCTATCAGACGTGAAAGAATGATGCGGAGCACTTCCGGATGGTCACAACGCTTCTTGGCTTTGGCCAACAAGTCATCTACATAGGATTCCACAATTTTATGAATAAGATCATGAAATATATACGTCATAGCCCGCTGGTATGTAGCACCAGCGTTCTTGAGACCAAATGGCATAACAACATAGCAATAGGTTCCCCAAGGAGTTATAAATGTGGTTTTAGCTTGATCTTGTTCAGATATTCTGATTTGATTGTATCCCGAGAATCCATCCATGAGAGACAAAAGTTCAAATCCAGTTGTTGCATCAACAACGACATCAATGGATGGCAATGGGAAGTCATCTTTAGGACACGCTTTGTTAATGTCTCGGAAATCTATGCAAATGCGTATCTTCCCATTCTTTTTGAGAACGGGAACGATATTAGATACCCATTGAGAGTAATTGACTGGTTTGATGAATCCTACTTGGAGGAGCTTTATCACCTCCTCTTTCACCATGAGAGCTACCTTAGGTTTTATTGGTCTCGATTTTTGTTTAATCGGCTTTGCATCTGATTTAGTGACGAGGTTATGTACCGCAATGTGCGGTGCAACTCCTGTCATTTCTTTATAACTAAATGCAAAACCTTCTGATGATCCTTGAGGATTTGAGTGTGTATTTCTACTTCTAATGGAGTTAACGAGGATCCTAGTTTTAAGATCCTTGGTTCATCCTTTGTTCCGATGTTAATATCAATTATTTCTTCGATTAAAGAAGCGTTACCTTCTTCAAACTCAGGTGGGGCTGGACGTAAATCTA
The DNA here is from genome assembly GCA_018340775.1 of Taxus wallichiana var. yunnanensis. Classification (NCBI taxonomy): domain Eukaryota; kingdom Viridiplantae; phylum Streptophyta; class Pinopsida; order Cupressales; family Taxaceae; genus Taxus; species Taxus wallichiana. The sequence goes on from CM031233.1 coordinate 255,254,361, forward strand.
AATCGTCTCCATTCTCGACTGAGTATATGCTAAGCTTCTTTTGTGGGGGAAGCTCCATCATAGGATTCTGAAGTAGGAAGACGAATGTGGGATTAAGGACAAATCTATCACGTGATGGGAGAGATGTAACGCTACATAGGTGTTTAAGTAATCAAGAGTGGTTGTATCACTATCAATGTGTTTTAGGATAGTAGATTTGTCCTCATCTTTGTTTGTTAAAAGAGGGCTTGACATTGCTTTTACCAATGGTTCAGTACGAAGGGATACCATGAAACGGGTATCCTCCAACTTACTGTTTGGAGTAAATCATGATGCTGAAGTTGCTATTGAATCAGCGAGAAGAATTTTCTCTCGCGGGATTGCTTCAATTGATATGAAGTCAAACTCCTTGCTTAAATCTAATATAGCTATTTTGTAAAGTTGTAAGTGCTTGGCTCTGGTTTCATATACTTCAGAGACTCGGTTTGCTACCAATTGCGAGTCTCCTAACACTCTGATGTTATCTACACCGATTCTCTTAGCTAAGATGAGGCCAAGGAGGAGGGATTCGTACTCAACGTCGTTGCTTGTGCATTTGAAATTTAGTTTGAAGGAAAATGGTAGAACTCTTCCCTCGGGAGAAGTAAGGATTATACCTGCCCCAGCTCCATAATGACATCTAGCTCCATCAAAATGGAGAGTCCAATATTTAGCTGGGAGTATGGATGTTGGGATATTTTTGTGTTAACATCTTCTACCTCTACCATGAAGAGATCTACCACCGGGAGAGAACAGACACCTAGGGAATATCCCATGCCTACGAATCAAATGGTAGCAACACCTTTGGTAGATCCTGTTCTAATAATTCAATAATTTTTGCAGTAGTTCCTAATGATCTGTTTCTACTACAGGTGTTAGCCTCATTTTTGGGGGGGTTGCCTTAGCTAGGCTCATAGTTTCAAGATCTGTCGTAGGTACCAAATTTTCTTATGGTTTCGCGTTGGTAGGTTTATTAAGTTGGTTTTTGGGAGTTCAAACTTCGAGTGCATGCCTGGTCTTTTCTTTAAGTCAGCTAGGTGTACATCGAATGGTTTTGGATCACCTTTGGCTACGAATATCTTTCCTAAATGTAAAAACCTTATTTCTTGAAATAGCGTAGAAGGGATTGCCTTCATGCGGTGTATCCATGGTCGACCGAGGATCATATTATAGTTAGTTTCCTGATCTATAATATAAAAATCAGTCAGAATGGTTTTGGGTCCTAAGGTGACCGGTAATATTATAGTTCCAATTGAGGTGGCTTTAAGGCTATCATAGCCTCTTAGTGTGTTTCGAGTTGTGGAACAATTTGTTTCTCCATACCCTAGTTTTTGAAGGAAAGAGAAGGGGAATATGTTGACTGCTACCCCATCATCTACCATTACACGCTTTACATAGTTGTTATAAACCCATACTTGCAAAGGTAAGGCTGGATCGCCTCGGCGTGCGATCTCAGCGTCTGTCGGCATTTTTTTTATTTCGAATATGAATTCGACATATTTATCCGCCTTTGCCTGGAGGATGAACATCAAAGTCTATGTGATTTACCCGTATTTCGGGAGGTGGGGTGATGTTAATTAAATGACCTAAACCTAATGCCTCTAAAAGAGTGGCCCAGTGGCGGCGAGTTCTTTAATAAGTCTAAAAATGAAATGTGCGAGAAGGTTTTTGTTAGGTCATTAATTAAATCATAGGCACCCACAGTTTTGCTACTATTTGTTGGATGTTATCATCCCTAGTAGGTGGCTTGGACTTGGCTGAGAGGAATACTCTCGTGTCCTTGTTACAACCTCTATGGGTAATTCGGCATCTAACTCCACTAATCCGACTATCTTAGGTCGTGGCTGACTTCCTAGTTGTGGCGCAACTAATGGATTTAGCAAAGTTGAAGCTTCATGATCATTGTTTCCTGTCATTACGCTCTTGTTTGTCCTAGTTAGATTTAGCCTATTGTTATCGTGATTTGGGAGTGGATCATTGAAGATCTTGAGGGGTGCGTTTTGAGGGCCCCTGTAAAAGTATTTGGTGTTGGTGACGTAGGATCTGCCAAGAACATATCTATGAAAATTTGTCTTTGTTCTTCTGGCAAGTGTTGCATGAATTTATTGTAGTCATGACACATTCTAGTGTCATGGCCCCAAATTTTGTGGAAACCACAATACAAATTAGGATTGTAATTCCTAGTTTGTTGGTTTGGTGCATATTGTGGCCCAAAACTTTGATCAAACCGTTGCCTATTAAAGTTTTGCATTTGTTGTTTTTGATTTTGATTCTGGTTTTGATAACCAGTTGAGCTTTGGCTTGAACCCTGTGTAAGGTTTTGCCGTCGTTGTTGTTTTTGTTGCTGTGGATGATTAAAATCCACTGCATTGATTGTCGGGGTAAAGTTGTTGTTTTGTTGGTTGTTTATTTGTGATGGAGTATTGACAACATTTACCTTCTTAGGCTGATCGGTTACTCCATCCGTTGTTACGCCACAATTTTTATTAAGGATTTTAGGTCCTTGATTGACATTCGTGGTAGTAGGATAAGTTGTAGTGTTCTGGTTGGAGGTGATTAACCTCTTGTTTGCTCCATATGTTTTGCGACCACTATCAATTGCCACTTGATCTATTCAGAGAGTGCTTTCAAGTAATTCATCATAAGTTCTTAGTGGGAACTTCTAGACTTCTTCCTTCACTTCTCTGCTAAGAGAATGAAGGAATAAATCACATAGTTCCATCTGATCCATGTTTGGAGCACTTGCCGAAGAATAAAGAACTGTACGCCACCTCTGGATGAAATGGGCGACAGATTCATTGTGTTCTTGCTTGATGTGTAAAAATTCCCTGATTCCTGTTCTTAATAGTTTGTTCATGTCAAATGCCTTGATGAACTCTGAAACGAGTTACTTGAATGAATGGATGGAAGCCTCAGGTATTCTATAATACCAGTCGAGAGCGATGCCTTCCAAGGTTTTTGGGAATATTTTAGCAACAACCCCATCCCAAGGGAGTAATTCTCGAATGGCTGTAGCGTAAGCCTTGATATGTGCATTCGGATCTCCCTCACCTTTGTACTTGGGTAAATCGGGAAGAGGTCTTGGAAGCATGACGCTTCGTATGGTGAAATCTAAAGGCTCTTTCAAGTATTCTGAATATGTCCCTATCGCATAGGTTTCGACCATTGATGGTGCCTGTTGAGGGAGCGGCGGTGGAATGGGTTGTTGACATGGCGTAGCATACATGTTAGCGGGGGCGTAAGGAAACCCCTGTGTTTGAGGAACCACGCCGGAGAGGAGAACATATCCCCTTGTGGTGATTTGGAGTACATGTTTAAGTATGAAGGGGTATTGTCCAAAAATGGATTACTTTGTATTAGACCGGGAGGAGTGGTGTTAGAAATGGCAGCTCTTGTTGGGGTTTGTTGTGAATACTGAGGAGTCATGCCTAACGTGCCTACTCCTGTGAGGAGGTCTACTTGGCTAGGATGGTGTGGAGGATTGGAACTTCCTGCCTGCATGAATTGAGAATTTTGACTTGCTTGGGAAAGTTCTAACCCCCTAACCTTTTCTACTAGAGTTGAAATGACTTCATTTGGTGAAGTCCCGATACTTTGCCTTGGCGGCGTTTGTTGTATATCATGGTGTTGTATAGGCATGTGATATCCTACTATGAACTGATCGCTGCCCTGCCAAGTTTCTCCGAGGGTATTTTCTGTATGCAGTGGCATAGAGGTATTTTCTCGAAAAAGACCTCGGGTTGTGTTTGTAAACCTCCTATAGGTGGGTACATACTTCTAGAACATTTTTCATTCCTGGCATAATGTACCAAATGTTCATCATCTAAACCTGTATGAGTCGATTGTCTACTAATTTGTGGTCTAAGTAGTACCTGAGGAGACGAACTTGATTCTCTGTGAGCGTCATATTGTTCGAGCCTCAAGGCTTTGTCTCTGCATGTTTGAGCGAACTGATCCAAATCCTCTAATCCAATTTTGTACGATGGAAAAGTGACAAGCAAGCTTGGGAATCTACAAGTAACTCTTCCTCGCACCCAACCTCCCGAGGTCGTGCCAAGACAGCCGGTGGGGATGGAATATGCGTGGGATACAGACAAACTAGTTAGGAAATATAATGTCTTCAACACGCGCTAGTGAAAATTACGAATCTAAGGAAAAGAAGGCCCTCCTAACTTGAACTGGTGTGATAGATCGATCAGCAAGGATGACTGCTCGAATGCTCCAATCAATATCGAGCTCTAGCATGATTCGGTCTATAGGTTGTGGAATACGTGGAAAATGTCCTGGGATAGTTTCGTGTATATCTCTAGATAAGGTCATAGGGCAGATGGTATAATTGACTCTATGGGCGATTCTCTGGCCTAGTCCAGAACTCCTTAGCTTTGTTAGTTGCTATGTCTAACCAGGATAACTGTTCGATGATGATAGGTGGAAGTGGAGTAGATCTAAATACTAGTGTACGTAGGCCAGCATCTATGTCTGATTCACTTATGGATTCATTGGGTTGTGGGATTTTTGGGTCACAACCGTAGATTCATGGTTGTTGCAGACCTACTATGGTCATGTATGGAATCAGTCCCTAATCCCTAGTATCTAGTAATCGTATGCCTTCTCAACTTCTATATTCGAATCAATAACCGTATGATCTTCTCGGAATATCTTACGAGGCATTCGTGCAACCCAATTCTTAAGTGGTATCCATATCTATGAGAGTGTCTCCTGTGTCTGGCTGTGGAACCAAAGGATCACAATCAAATGTCCACTCTCTTTCAAACCCTTCTACAGTCATGTAGATATGAATCTAAGGTAATCAGTAGTTTAGTTGATTCACCAAAATGTGTGTGCTCGGTCTTCTTCTATGTTTAACCCGTGCAGTTGGAAACTAATTTGTTGCAAGTTTACCGTTGTTCGGAAGACTTGGATCCTAATATTTTGATCTATATCAGTTATTACTATGATGAGATTGGGTTGGGGCACGATTGGCTCGAATACGTATTCTCTGGGCTCCCTAGGTCCCGTGATTATCATACAAAAGCAACAATGTAAATTAAACTGTAGCAAAGTGAAATTTAACTATGTTAAGTATATCTATAGCATATATGATTTCTCTATTTTTGTATTTTCGATGAACTGTTCAAACGAATTTAAAGAGTAACTATTTTAATATATCTAGAATTGATGACTAAAATAACAAATTAAAACAAACAAGATAACCGAGTATAGTTATTTGTCATGCATAACCGTGAATCAATTCTAAATAATGAAATACTTGATCTAGTCTATTTGTAAGACTCTCAATCCTACCTCAAAAGTGAGGAATGAATCATAGTCTCTCAAAACTATCAATCCCCACAAATTTCCCGCAATATCGAAAGTAAAATTGATTGAAATAAAGTAATTGACTACTCTATTTGATATGTTTCTAATTAGAACTTTGAAAGCTAGAACCTGGATTTTGGAGAAACAGTGGCGAATCGATGGCGTGCGTGGCTATGTCCCCTCGGTGTGATCTCCTCGTTCCTTCGTGTTCACATGGATCCGAGAAAAGCGTGTAATGCTAGCATCAGCAAGTAGATATTGGGACAAAGGCAGCTCAAGATACTGATTGAATATAATGCGAGTAGGAGAGGATAGCGCAAGATTACGAGCTTGGCTTATGCAATTCCTAGCGGGATTTATTGCAAGTCATACAACATAAAATGTCCAAAACCTGAAACTATCCTGTTTGAAGAGCAAAACCTGTAACTTTAATGGCTTCCTATTGAAAACAAACTATTTTACTCCAATGGATTGGATAAAATATCAATAGCATTTACACAAGATGGATATGTGGCTTACTAACAACAAAACAACACTAACTAAACATGCAATGAAAGAAACTAAGGACTCTAAACAAAATGAAAGACTAATCTATTGCAAAGAGAAATTCAGAGGCAAATTTGAGGGGCCATTTACTTGAGCACAAGCCAACTATTTATAGCATTTGCATTTACCCAAGGTAAAAACCAAATAGAACTCTTAAACTGTAAACAATGGCAAAACACTATTCCAGGGAACCATAATCATTAATGCAAGCTTATGGTGGTGAAAAAAAGCTGGTGAATCATTGAAATTTACGTGAGTCATGTTAAAAGAGCTCTGGAAAACGCGTAAAGGACCGCCGCCTTGAGCAAGGTGGCGGTTACAGACCCCCGCCTTGAGCGGGGGTGGCGGTTACAGGACCGCCGCCCTATTTAGGGCGGCGGTCACGAGACCACCACCTAGGCAGGGCAGCGGTTTCATCACTGAAGAGCAAAAGGCCAAGAAAAGAGGGGAAAAGGGAAAAAAAGGATGCGGGGGCTAAGTAGGGAATGCGAGATGTTAACGCACACTTGGAGAGCTTTTTCGGATCCCGAACACCTTGCGAGGAGACTTGTATCATCATTGGGGCACCTATTACGTTGTTCCGGTAATACGGTACCTTACAATTTTGGGTACGTACGATTGCCTCTCACCCCATTTTTTTGTGAATCAAACACATCTTGGAGGAGCTACCTTGATGGATTTGTGAAGCTTCGAGTTATTTTGGAAACCTTGTAAAACTATCTTTGTGTTATTCCAACTTACGGTGGGGGCACATGCAATATTGTATTCTACTTTTAGTTTATATTATTGTATGATTTCCCACTTTAAGTGGTGGACATTATATTGAACTTGTGAAGAAAATTAGGGTCATTCCATTGTTTGTCCCAGTTGTATAAATATTTTGAAAATCTGAGTAGTAAATAAATTTAAAAATTACTATAAAAATTTAAAAAAGAAATTCTGGATGCCCCGCAAAGTATTATAGCCTTTAAAAATGCATGTTTGGTCATTTTATATGTGTTTGGTCATGTTTTGGTTTGCCTTTCTAAAAGTTCTAAAATGGGAAAAGTGGGACACGAATATTTTAATTACATTCATTGTTTGTTATGAAAGTTGTATTATATATTGAAAAAGAGAAGAAAGATTTGTGTTGTAAGAAAGTTTTGGAATAGAAAAAAGCAATTATTTTTATAGTGTTAAAAGTTTCTTTGCCTTGAAAGAAATGAGTTCATAAAAGAAATTTTAATTTCATTGTGAGATGTAAAAAAGTAGGAATAGAAAAGTGGTAATATGTTAAAAGTATGCATAGTAAAATTGAATGTAAAAGAAAGTTGTTGTAGTTGTTTTGGATATTTGAGTTGTAGTGAACATGAAAGAGAAAACAAATTTGAAGTAGTGAATTTTTTCTTTTAGTATTAGAAAATAACAATGTGGAATTATATGTAAATCCTTTCATTTTGCTCTTGGAATTCAAAGAAAATTAGTTGAATAAAATGGATTAGATCTTGTAGTTATTATTGTTACTTTTGGCTTTCAAAATGTTCTAATGAGTAATTTTAACTAAGAAAAGAACAATAGGAATGAAATCTAAAAACTGGAAACTGTATATGTTCAAAATTAAGCTCAAAATGCAATTTAGCACCTTTTAGTATCGTTTAGTTTTTGAGAACATCTCGGTTTAAAGGTTTTGTTTTTTTCAAAAACAGAACCGCCGCCTGTCTGTCGGCGGTCCCGTAACCGCCACTCAACATAAAGTGGTGGTCTCAAAACTGCCACTCAGTAGGGTGGCGGTCTATGGTTTGTCATCTAGGTAGGGGGTGGTCCGAGGATGACCAGATCTGCTCTTGGTGACAGTTCTGTCACTTATGACAAACTCCACGGATCTGCGCCGTGTGTGAAAACTTAAACTTGTTATTACTAATATATAAGATGTAAAATTTAACTAATGACTACCAACATGTAAACAAAGAGTAATCCCTTAGATTTGAGCAATAAAACATACAAATGGAGGATTAAAATTATTCTTTTCATCCATAACAATGGGGGTAAGGTTTGCCCCAAATTTGAAAACCAAAATACACTTAGTGTGGAAACAAAACTAGATTGGTGGAGGAAATCCCTCCCAATCCTTGAATGAAATAGATTACATTAAAAACTAAAACTAAACTAAGTCTAAACTAGATCTCCATGTATATCCTCCATAGTTCTTCCTCACTTGCTCCCATGGCTTCTTCCTCTCCAACTGCAAATTTTAACAAAAGAAATAGACCAAATGAGGAGAATAGAATAAAGAAAAGGCTTTAGTGAAATTCATAAGGAAATTTAGGGCTAGTTTTGAACCATAGGATCTAGTGGCCAAGATGGATTTGATCTAAGGGTGGAGAATTCACCCTACTTTTATTAGGTAGAAATGTATTTTAAGTGTTTAATTTAAATTCCTCAAGGGTATGTGTAGATGGGTGAATGGGACCATTTAAATTTCCTTGGGGTGCAAAGTCTCCTTTTGTCCCTAGTATGTTGTGGGAGTTTAATTAAAAGGAATTTAAACTATAGGATAACGAAATTAAATCATTTAAGTATGAAGTTATTCATCTTTGGAATGAATATTAATTAAGAAGAGATAACAATTAACCAAGTAAATTAGACTATGGAACCTTCCTAGTTGGTTTTTAACTAGTCAACCTTGGAGGTAAAGACAAATTAATATGTAATATTTTAATTAAATTTGGGCCATCATACTTAAGTTGAGTTAGTAAGGTAATTTAAATTAACGAACCCTAATGGTTAAACGTCCTTGTAACCTTCTTTTAACTTAAACAAAAAAATTGTTGTCACAATTTTTTAGGTTAAGTGTTGGGTTGTAGTGTGTTCCTAGAACATCATTTTTGTGGGTGTTACACTTGGTATCAAAGTCGTGGTTTCAAAGCTTGGACCCTTGGGCACACTGCTGAAAACATGAGACATGAAATTTTAGGCTAGTGTAAAATTGGTTTCTTTTCAATATAGAAAAACCACAATTTCGATAATTGTACAATTTAGAAAACACAAAAAAACTAAAACAAGACCTAGAACAATGAACTAACTCTCTCCTTGATATGTGAAAGAGGTGCGGATCAAACAAGGGGTCTTTTCACATAGACCTAGATATACCACCTCCAGAGCAAGTGAAGCGGCCATTTTACATCATATTTTAAAGACACTTCAAGATGTCAATGCTGATATACGCAGAGAGCCCTTGGGAGGACGATTTTATAGACATGACATGGAGCTATCAGTGGAGGCCCATGTATCCCCTCGACACAATGAGGAGTATAAGGTAGATAACTTCCATGTGGAGTTAGCTAGGAAGATTCACCATAAAGAGGGCATGGGGACGGGATCTCGAGTTATAAGGACAGTGTCTCGAGCCCTAGACATAGGGAGGAGCATGCGAGAGATACCTAGGGTCGTCGATGTCATTTATAGACCATATTAGGGAGATCTTGAAGCTACGACCATCTCACTATTCGGAGATACGAGGCAGCTTTCGGGAAGATGCTTGGTTGGTGAGCTTGAGTGGATGCTTCAAGATCTGCCCTTTTACTAGCAACATGAAATCTCATGTTGCGATCCATCTTCTGAGGGATGGAGTAGGAGTCTAGTGGAGGACCAAGGAGAAGAAGCTCCATGTTGATTCGAGACATTAGCACAGGAGCTATTTGAGGAGTGTTTCAGAGTAGGTATTTACCTAGGAGGTTTATACAACAGCATGGATAGATGAGTTTCATGACCTCCGTCAAGCATCGATGACTATAGCCGAGTATGAGAGTCGATTTTGGACCTACTCCAGTATGTCGACTATATGCAAGATGATCGAGTGCACGGATTCACGGGTTCCTTAGGGGCCTGAATTTGGATTTGGGTGACGCGGTGAGCAGTCACTTCCCACAGAACATTAGAAGAGGCCATGGAGAAGGCCTATATTGAAGAGTAGACACGGGGGAAGACAAAGTAGGATAGAGACAGGGTTCGGAGCCACATCTAGCGGTGTAGGATGGTAGATCGAGGGGATATTTTCCTCCTCCTCATGGTATACAAAGTTAAGGATAGGCTTCATTCATGTCACCACAACAACCACCTCGCAGTAGTAGCGGTAGACCCACCCACCTTACAGACCTCCTCAAATATTTGATGCACAAAGGGGACAGAGTATGGGACTTCCTCCTAGAGGTCCCATCAAGACACAGGAGCACCAAGACCTCAATTAGTAGGAGCTCATCAATAGAGACCTCAGTAGTCCATAGCCGGATCATTAGGATCCACACTCGGACCTCTGAGTAATCGGCCGGAGCTGCATCTCACTTTGGAGAGGACAAGGTAGATGTTATGCTTGTGGTGTTACGAGGCATCATTGGAGAGAGTTCCCACAGAATGCTATCAAAAAGGGTAAGACATAGATCTCGAACCTACTATTGGAGATATGGCACGGATCCATTAGATCTACGTAGTGGTCTAGAATCGCCAAGCTGAGCACCAAAGTATTATGATAGAGATGATAGGTAGTATTGGTGGTATTTCCACATCTATATTGTTTGATTCTAGTTCTTCTGATTATTATTGTATTTCCACATCTATAGTTGGGACGTTGAGATGGTTTCTAGAGCCAAAATTTTTGTAGACTTCTTAGTTAAGGAGTGTGTAGTGGATTTGGAACCCTTCACCGCTACCTTAAATCTTTGAATCCTTTTGTTGGGTTCTTATGGTGTCATCTTGGGCATGGGTGGTTGTCTACACAAAGAGCTAGAATGGACTTTTACCATAATATTATTACTTGTACGAGATGATCTATGAGTGGAGCTGGTCATATAAGGAGTTAGGAGGGTCATTTCCAATCGCACAATCTCCGTTATGCAACTTAAGTGGTGTGTGTGACGTGGTTATAATATGTATGTTGTTACGATTAGTGAGCATCTAAGGATGAGTCTAGTGGACCATCCCTTGATGATCATCACATTTTGAGAGAGTTTTTTTATGTTTTCCTAGGGAGCTACCGAGGTTACCTCCCCCATGTGAGATAGATTTCCACTTAGATCAGGTTCCAAGCGTAGAGCCTATCTCATGAGCACCTTATCAGATGACTACTCCTGAGCTATGTGAGCTCAAGTTACAGCTTGAGGGTCTTCTGGAGAAGGGCCTAATCCATCCTAGTGTATCCCCTTGGGGTGCACCGGTGATCTTTGTGAAGAAGAAGGATGGATCTCTATGGTTGTGTATTGATTATCGTCAACTTGAATAAAGTAATGATCAAGAATCGTTACCCCCTTCCATGCATTGATGATTTATTTGATTAGATGAAGGGGGCCACAGTTTTCTCCAAGATAGATCTTAATTCAGGGTATCATCAGCTTAGGATCACAGAGGTAGATATTCATAAGACCGCATTCCGTACGAGATATGGCCACTACGAGTTCACAGTGGTACCTTTCAGTTTGACGAATGCCCCCGCAGTGTTTATGAGCTTGATGAATGGGGTATTCAGGACTTTTCTAGATTGCTTCATGTTCATATTCCTAGATGACATTTTTATTTACTCACATATGCGTTTACGATCATGAGGAGGACCTTTTCCAGGTTCTTCAGTGTCTTCGTGAGCAACGTCTTTATGGGAACTTGGAGAAGTGTGTGTTTTTCCAAAAAGAGGTGCAATATTTGGGCCACATAATTTCTAGGGAAGGCATCACAATCGATCCTTCAAAGATTAGAGCTATTATGGATTGGCTAGCACCCACCAGTTTGACCAAGGTTCATAGCTTCATGGGTTTGGTAGGATATTATAGGAGATTTGTTCAGGGCTTTTCTCATATTGTGCACCCCATCACTTCCCTTCAGCAGAAAGGGAAGAAGTTTGTTTGGTCAGATTTATATGAGCAGGCCTTCAGGACACTGAAGGAATGCCTCACGACAACACCTATTATTGTAGTGCCAAATCCTTAGGGTGAGTTCTATGTTTACACAAATGCTTCTTTGGCAGGACTTAGAGGTGTGTTGATGCAGGAGGGAAGAGTAGTTACGTTTGAGTCTCACAAACTCAAAGATTATGAGCTCAATTATCCGACTCATGATCTTGAGCTTGCAGCAGTTTTGCATGCCTTAGTGTGGTGGAGACATTTCCTTCTTGGCCGAAGATTTACACTCAGGACTGATCACTTAAGTCTTCGCCACCTCTTCACGCAGCCCAATCTCAATGCTTGTCAGCGGCATTGAATGGAGTTACTTTATGAGTATGACATGGAGATAGAGCATGTGAAGGGGAAGGAGAATGTGGTTGCAGACGCTTTGAGAAGATGGAGACATGTGGCTATGGCTACTTCAGTAGTCACAAATTTACAGAGTAGGATTTTGTAGCAGCTTCCTCATGATAGTTTCTACCTTACAGCTAGAGCAGAGATTGAGTCCCAGAGACCCCTTGAAGGGAGATTTGATGGATTTTCATTAGAGGCAGATGGTCTTCTCATACAGAGGTCGGATATATGTTCCTAGAGATGGAGGCTTGAGACAAGACATTTTTATAGAGGCTCATCATGTACCTTATTCAGCCCATCCCGGGGTGAAGAAGATGCACACCTCTTTGAGACAGTTGTACCATTGGAGAGGTCTTTGGAGATATGTGGATCTATTTGTGTCACACTGTTTAGAGTGTCAGAGGGTGAAGGCCAAGCATCAACATCTAGCTGGCCTTCTCTTTCCTCATGCTATACTGAAGTGGAAGTGGGACACCATTTCCATGGAAGTCATTATTGGGTTATTGATGTCGAGATACCACCATGAAACCATCATGGTCATGGTGGATAAATTGATGAAAGTGGCTCATTTTTCTTCGGTGAAGACCACCTACACAGCCAGTGCAATAACATGGGTATATCTTAATGAGATCATCAGATAACACAAGATTACCATAGAAGATCATTTGCGACCACGATCCTTTGTACACTTCTCACTTACGGAACACCATGCAGCATGCTATTAGGACAAGTATCAATTTCAGCACAACATATCACCCGAGACGGATGGAAAAACTTATTGGGTGAATCGATCCTGGAGGACATGCTTAGGATCTACATTATGGATCACCAGTCGAGATGGGAGGAGTATCTGTACTTGGTTGAGTTTTCCTACAATAATAGTTTCCAGAGTTTGATTGGCATGGATTATTTTCGGGCATTATATGGCAAAGAGTGTAGGACATGTCTTATTTAGGACAAGTTAGAGGACAGGGGTTTCTCTTGGGCCAACATTATTGCAAGATATGGAGCAGCGAGTTAGCTTGATCGAGATAGATATTGTAGGAGGCATAGGAAAGGAAGAAGAAGTATGTGGACCATCATAGGATAAATCATAGTTTTGAGGTGTACATAAAGGTGTTTCTTCATGTCGGACCGCATAAGAGCCCTAGCCATTATGGAAAAGGTTCTAAGATTGCTCCTAGGTTTGTAGCTCCCTTTGAGAGCTTGGAGCGCATTTGTCCCTTGGCCTATCATCTATCATTGCCACCTATTTTGTCTCACGTTCATGATGTGTTTCATGTTTCTATTCTTAGGAGATATATTTTTATCCTTCTCACATGCTAGATTGGACCACATTGCAGGCTGCAAGATCTAGGGAAGGTGATGGTGGATCCGTTACAATTATAGATCATAGGACCTTGGGCCTTTGTGACAAAGAGATTGACCAAGTTTGAGTCCATTTGAAAAAATATGATGATACTTCAACTATATGGGATGATGTTACATTACTACGAGATAAGTTTCCACACCTGTTCCAGTGACTTCCAAGAGGAATTCAAGTCTAAGGGGAGGGGGATGTAGTGCCCACTTCCCTTTGACACCTTTTTGATTATTGATTTCGATACTGCCGACTACACTTATGGATATGATTATGGCTTTTGATTTAGTATGATGTTAGATGTTAGAAATACTAGACTGTTGTTGATTCAATTCATATATGATGCATGTGGATCATTAAAGACATTTCATATTGATGTTTATATATTGTTGACATGGTTATTTATATATATTTCTGACATGTGATATATTTCATAATATTGAGTAGACCTTTGATAATTGAAGTAATGTTGTGATCATTTTGACATGGATGAAACGTTGGATAGAAATGTTGCTAGAAATTGTAAATGATATCGTATTTTCCTAGATGATATTTGACTCATATAAAAATGATTGTAGATTTATATTGCATATTTTATCATAGATGTTTTTAATGTAGCCACGAGGCTGAAGGAGGTATTTATGTGTTTTGCAGGTAAAATTATTCACAACAAACATTGGAGGGATTAGAGACCAACCACATTGGAATTCTAGATGAATTCAACAAGGGTCATGATGGCAACATGTAATTGTGTGTGTGTTATAAATATTTAGTTAGGGAAAAATTGTAACCAAGGGGTCATGTGTTGTCTTTTATTTTAGTTTCCTTTATTGATGTTAGTATGTGATTATAGTGATGTAATTCATTGTATTATTTTCGTGTGTGTATTTTACCCCTTTATTATTAATGTGTTGTGGTGTCTTGATTAAAGATAAGTTAACCTTGTCCTAAACTAATTATAGATATGACCAAAGGAATTCATTTATTAGAGTAGATTTCTCTTGGATTTGGTGTTGTAATTTGAGTGCTTGGGGATCTTGAGTGTTGTACACTCTACTACCCTTCATGGAAATTGGAATTTGGTCTTAGAGGCCAAATTTGGAAGCTTAATGGGACAAGTCAAACTTGTCCCACATTTTTAATTTGTTATGCCAACCATACCTATGGGTTCAATGGTCAAAATTAGACCCCATTAGGTGTTTTGGGAAGATAAAAAGATGAAATGTATATTCCAATTTCTTTCAAGTAATTAACTTTGTCCTTAAGGGGATGTGAGCTTAGATGGTGTGTGTAAGTAATATGTCATTCCTTCAACCACTTATTAATTTTGCATTGGAATATGAGGTTGACTAAGGTGATTTGGAGTGGAGATTAAATGAGATGGCATCCTACTTGGAGCCACATCATCCTCCTCTCTCCCTTTTCTTTTTATTGAAGTTAATTTGCTTGTTTGGGGGTTACTTCATTATTTTGTGCTTTTGAATTTTGGAGAGTTATAGGATTCTTGGAAGTGCTTGAGGATTTTGGAGCTTTTGGATGCTTGCTTGGTTTTAAGGAACTTGGAGACTTACTTTTGGAACAAGCTCTACTATGGAAAGATAGGAGCTTTACCTTGTTTATGTTATGCTTTATTTTTGTTTTTTTGTGCTTGTGTTGATTATTTTTTTCTTTGGAATGCTTCTTTAGGTGTGGGTAGATTTCCGAGTTTGTAGTAGGAGGATACTAGGGGAGATTTCATGTGGGAGGCATAAGAGTTTACCTTTTTGTGTGGAGGAGTTTGGGGATGGGTGCCCCACCTTATACAAGGAATGTTTGCATTTCTTTCTTGTTTCTTTATGGGGAGGCATAAGAGATGGAGGGAGGCATAAGAATATGTGGGAGGTATAAGGGGTACTTGAGGGAGGAATAAGATTATGTAGGGGATTTGAGATTTTCTTTGGAGGCTTTAAGGTGGGCACGCATTCCCATTGGTAGGCATAGGTGGCCTTCCAATAGGTCTTGCTCATTTGGCTTCATTCTAAGCCTTGTTTTTTGTTGTTTGTTGTTCTCCTTTATTGTGTTGTTGATGATTTGAATGTGGTTGAAATGGTTGTGGATTATATGTTTGTGTTGTGGAAGCTTGTTGTTGCCATGTGTTGGAATTATCTCTCATTGTAATGTGGTTAGGGCTTGGGGGCCAATGGAGAGGATGGATTCTCCTCTTCATTGGATATCTTGGTTGGGTGGAGAGCGTTTCCTCTCCCCCATTTTTTTGTGAATCAAACACATCTTAGAGGAGCTATCTTGATGGAGTTGTGAAGCTTGGAGTTTTTTTGGAGACCTTGTGAAACTTTCTTTGTGTTATTCCCACTTAGAGTGGAGGAACTTGTAATATTGTATTCTACTTTTAGTTTATATTCTTGTATGATTTCCCACTTTAAGTGGAGGACATTGTATTGAACTTGTGAAGGAAAATTGCATTCCATTGTTGGTTATGAAAGTTGTATTATATATTGAAAAAGAGAAGAAAGATTTGTGTTGTAAAGTTAGTTTTGTGAAATAGAAAAGAAAACAATTATTTTTATTGGAGTTTGGTTGTTTTGTGTGAAAGGAAGTTCCTTGCTTTGAAAGAAATTAGTTATACTCAATGGGAAAATAAATTTTAATTTCATTGTGAGATTGTGTTGTTGCAAATGAGAATGTAGGAATAGAAATTTGGTAATATGTTAAAAGTATGCATAGTAAACTTGAATGTAAAATAAAGTTGTTGCTGTTTTGGATATTTGAGTTGTAGTGAAAATGAAAGAGACAACAAATTTGAAGTGGGGAATTGTTACTTTTAGTATTAGAAAATAAAAATGTGGAATTAGATATAAATCCTTTAATTTTGCTCTTGGAATTCAAAGAAAATTAGTTGAACAAAATAGAATAGATCTTGTAGTTATTATTGTTACTTTTGGATTTCAAAATGTTCTAATGAGTAATTTTAACTAAGAAAAGAACAATAGGAATGAAATCTCAAAAGTGGAAACTCCATATGTTCAAAATTAAGCTCAGAATGCAATTTAGCACCTTTTAGTATCGTTTAGTTTATGAGAAAATATCATTTTAAAGGTTTTGTTTTTTTCAGAAACAGGACCGCTGCCCTGTGCAGAGCGGCGGTCACGTAACTACTACTCGAGACTAAGGCGTTGGTATCAAAATGTCCACTCGGTATGGCGGGGTTTGTTGTTTGTCATCTAGGCGGGCGATGGTCCTAGGACCACCGGTCTACTTTGGGTGACGGTTCATCACTTACGACAGAACTCTGCGGATCCACGCCTATACAAAAACTTAAACCGGTTTTTACTAATTTATAAGATGTAAAATTTAACTAATGACTACCAGCATGTAAACAAAGAGTAATCCCTTGGATTTGAGCAATAAAACATACAAATGGTGGATTAAAAACATTCTTTTCATCTATAACAATGGGGGTAGGGTTTGCCCCAAATTTGAAAACCCAAATACACTTAGTGTGGAAACAAAACCAGATTGGTGGAGGAAATCCCTCCCAATCCTTGAATGAAATAGATTACATTAATAAAACTAAAACTAAACTAAGTCTAAACTAGATCTCCATGTAGAATCCTCCATAGTTCTTCCTCTCTTTCTCCCATGGCTTCCTCCTCTCCAACCTACAAATTTTAACAAAATAAATAGACCAAATGAGGAGAATAGAATAAAGAAAAGGTTTTAATGAAATTCATAAGGAAATTTAGGGCTAGTTTGGAACCCTAGGATCTAGTGGCCAAGATTGATTTGATCTAAGGGTGGAGAATTCACCCTACTTTTGTTAGGTGGAAATGTATTTTAAATGTTTAATTTAAAATCCTTAAGGGTATGTGTAGATGGGTGAATGGGACCATTTAAATTGCCTTGGGGTGTAAAGTCTCCTTTTGTCCCTAGTATGTTGTGGGAATTTAATTAAAAGGAATTTAAACTATTAGGATAATGAAACTAAATTATTTGAGTATGAAGTTAGTCATCTTTGGATTGAATATTAATTAAGAAGAGAAAACAATTAACCAAGTAAATTAAACTATGGCACCTTCCTAGTTGGTTTTAATTAATCGACCTTGGAGGTAAAGAAAATTTAATATGTAATATTTTAATTAGATCTGGGCCATCAACCTTAAGTTGAGTTAGTAAGGTAAGTTAATTTAACGAACCCTAAGGGTTAAACATCCTTGTAACCTTCTTTTAACTTTAAAAAAAAAATGTTGTCACAATTTTCGGGTTAAGTGTTGGGTTGTAGCAAGTTCCTAGAGCATCGTTTTACAAACTCTTACAATTGTAATAACTTACAAAAAGTGGAAACCATAACAATTTACACAACCTTTCATTAGAGCACTAGAAAACATAAGGGGAAAACATGTCTATGTATATTTGAGTCTCGACCACCCTAGGCGCTTAAACTCATGACATCTGTTGAACCAATCCCAGTGTTGCACTACATATCCTTGTTGTGGAAATCAAGCCTCATGTATATCTCCCCAATGATTTTGAGTGTGGATTAAAAACCAACCCCATAGAGGTGCCCTCATGTCTCTTCACACTAAGAAAGGGCTTACAATGTAGTCTAGAAATGGGCAATTTGGGGTGATATATATGGTGTTCCTTGATATGTTTGCATGTGCATGTGTGTGTGGGGAGGGAAATGTAGGGACATAAACATTTTTTTAATTATTGGCAAATAGTTTTTTGAAAGGGACTATACCCTTGAAAACAAAAGAGGCCTGAGAGCCGGAATAGGAGTGAGAAACAGAGTTAATGGATCAAAATCCAAGTGTTACAGTGAAGCTCAACGTAGCTCAGAAACAGCTACACAGACGAGACATAACAGCAAAACAACAGCAGAAAAACAGTAAAACGACCGCCGAGAAACAGCAAAAGCGTTACCCAGCAGAAGCGTTACCCATCAGAGTGGTAGAATTCTTCTTTTTGCTGACCGTTACCCACCCTGATGGAGTCTTCGCAGTTCAGAAGCAGGAAAAAACCTGCACATAATAAAACTCAAGACGAACAGCTGCAAATCAGCAGAAAAACAACTGGTTTACAGCGATCAAACAGCTGCTGCTCGACAAAGAAAGTGAAACATTGATGACCAGCCTAGCAGCACCGAGAAACTAGAGAGGCGGAGAAGCCGTATATCTGGAGAATTTTTTTATTTTTACGCACCGTAATCCAGCCTGTAGCCTCCTCCGTCATTAGGGTATTGAAACAAGGAGGCGTATTTTCCTTATCCTCCATAGATCCAACTGGGACAGCGGATTCATTATCATCTTTTGTATCTTTCATAATGCCACCAACAAAATGAGATTCTTTGGCGCATTCAACAACTGGAATTTCTGAAAGAGGGGTTTCCAAGACAAAATCATCTTCAGTATCTGTACTTGACTCCTCTTTGGCTTCGAAAATTAGGTGTTCAGGAAGAGCATTTTTCCACCAGTTGTTTTTTCCATTCTTTCGCTTTTCTACTCCGCAAACATCAGCGGTATGCCCGGTAGCAAAACACTTTCTGCATCTAAAGGGCAAGCCTTCATAATCTAATGATTGTGTCCAAGTTCTGTTTTGGACTATAAGTTCTATATTTGCAGGTAAATTTTTGGATGTGTCCAGCTCAACAAGGATTCTAGCAAAGGTTGTGTGCGTGAAACCAGTGGTTTGGGGGTCAATGAAAAGGGTATGACCCAAAGTATTTCCAATAGCAGTTAGACAAGTACGGTCCCAAAATTGGAGCGGTAAATGGGGCATTCTAATCCAGACTGGTTTGCAGGCAAATGATTCAGTGATTGGGTTAAAAGCTGGGAACCAGGGTTTCAAAACCAAGTAGTGGGATTGCAAAGCCCAGAGTTTTTTATCTATGACTTCCTTATCCCGAATTGAGGAAAAAACAACAATAAAAGTACCTTTCGCACATGGATAAAGATCTAACTTACCAGATAGAATCGGGATCCAGTGCTTTGTAATCCAGTCATGAAGGGTAGCTAGGTTTGGCCAGAGCCCGCTGAATCTCCCGATCAGGGCATGCTCTAGGTAGAAACGTTCTGAATCAAGGACTTCATTCCCAAATGCAACGCTGGGGTTTGTAACCGCAGGGGTCATAGGTGTGATGGGGCTCGTCCTGTAGGGACATAAACATTAATACAGTTACAATATTATGTCAACTTTTTATTATGTGGTATGTGTTCTTCAATATTTGATTAGTATAAACTTGGGTGATTCAAGAATAAATGATCTAATTATTGCTTCAAAAATTTATACAATTTGACAAGTAATTAATAGATTCATGTTCATATAAGAGTACAAATTTTCTTTATAATTCTATATATTCCAAGATAATACGTTGGATACAATATTCAAATTATAATTCACTATTAATTTCTAACTAATATTAAACGATTGAAAATGTTAAAAAGATAAAATTAGAGGGGTATATACTTATAATCGAAAAGGGGTGACATCGAGGGCTAATGGAAATCATAAATACTTTGAATGGGCCATGAAACATTAAATAAATTATGATACAATGTATTATTTAAGTGGGAATGGGTATGAGAGATGGTTGGGCTTTACAAAAGTTAACATGAGAGGATACAAGGTGCACATTAATTATGAAAATTTGATAAACGTATCATTTATAACTAATTTGCAACAAGAATAACCACATATAGAAACACTCTAAAATACAATAAATCAAATTATTTTGGGTGGTAAAATATATTAACACATAAATTTCATTGTAAAGCCATGTTTTCCAATTAAATTATTTTTCAAGTCCAAATGATAACCTTACAACTAGGTATTGTTGTATATATTTACCCCCCGGGTAAATATAGATAAACGCAAGCAAATCGGGTTTCAGAGAAACAAGGCGGATAAACCCGACAGCAAAGAACATGTCGCAAGGGTTGGAAAACCCGACGCAAAGGGAAAACAGGTTTCGGAGGCGGAGAAACACAATACGCGAGCATGGCGCAAGAACATGTCGCAAGGGTGGAAAACCCGACATCAAAGGCAAATCGGTTTCGGGTTTGAAACACGAAACATGAAGCATGTAGATCACAAAGGATGTCCCGATGCTCAAGGGTTCCACAAACCCGACAACAAAGGAAATCGGGTCTTGGAGTCGGGAAAACACGTCGGAAAGCATGGGGCGAAAACATGTTGCGCCACCTCCCAAACCCGATGCATATGCAAGTTACATCTCCGAACCCGAAACAAAGGAAAAACTTGGAAATAGCGGCGGAAGCGGGTTTTGGGAAAACACAAGCATCAAACACATGTCGAGGCATCCTCCAAACCCGATGCAGATGCAAAGGAGAAACCCGAACCCGACTGGAAACAGACCCTGACGCGGGAAATATTCAGATCACCATAACTTTTCACAAGGAGCTCGGATTCACACAAGGTTGGACTTTTCGGAAAGCTCTCGGCATCCTCTACGCAACTATGACTGGATATATTTAATTGGGTGAGAACAAGTTCTTAAAATGCAAAAATACAGTCCGCCATGTTTTGAGTTGTTGAGGATCCCACCTACCGCCATTATGGGAGGAGTTAGGTGCGGATGTGGAGGTGGTTGGGGCAAATTTTGATTTTCTCACTTCTCCTTCTCTTTTCCTCGTATAAAATGTAAGGAGGGGCTGTTTTTCAAACGTTGGGCATTTTCTACTTTGCACCCTCCCTTCTCTCCTGCTCGCAAGAGAATTTGTGGAGTTTTCAAGCCTCCCATATGGATTGTAATGTTGTTTTTTGCCTCTTGGCCATTGCAATGTATTGAATCGATCCTTGAGCAATATATGTATGTCTCGTGATTGATTTTAAACCCTCTCATATATTCATTGCTATTATTTTGATCTCTCATTGCATTTTGGTTTCCTGTGCATGGTGTGGTATTACATCTATGTGGTCTGTGTTTAATCTTGCAAAACGGGTGTCCAACATTCCTCGGTGCATCACCTCCGTAGCTTAGGTTTATTTTTATGCATTCTCTACCCTGTCTCCTTGGCAAGTTAGATTAGGTTTTTGGTAAACCCTCTGCGTTTTATTCGTGCATCTGAACAGAGGAATAGGAGCCGGCCTTCATCCGGAGAGCTTTTCCGATTTCGCGAGGTCCCACACTTGGGAAAAGCTCCATGTTGTGCAATCGCACTGAGAGTCTCAACCGATCGCGTTGCAGAGTCCCAAGGGTGCTGCGATTCACCTCCAACAGTTTTGGCACGCCTGGTGGGACCAAGAGGTCATTCCATAAAAATTTGAAGGAGTTTTCATGAAATTTGCACTAAAAATTGCAAGTTTTTACAAATTTCAGATTTTGCTTCGTCTAGCCTGAACTCAAATCATTTTTCAAGGGTTTATCTTGCTCAAAACAAGTCAAAATTTCAACAGTTGGTAGATCTGAGGGTAATCTTCAAAAGGGTATCTTTAGTTTTTTGATATTTTGATTTTCAAAATTTCGGGTTTTTTAGTGATTTCGGGTTTTCGGGGTCCGAGAACATCAAAGCACCAATTTGGGTTTTGGGGGATGCATTGCATGGTCCTATTCCCGACAGCAAAGAAAATCGGGTTTTGAGGGATGTCGGACATGTTCCAAGTTCCGACACATGGCAATTCGGGTTTTGTGAGTTGCATTGCATGACCTGAGTTCCGCCTTTATACCTTTCGGGATCCGCAGCTGCATAAGCATGACATGAGTTCCGAATTGAAGACTACATCCTCCGGGTCCTTCAAATTTTTAATTATATTTTCAATATTGTCAAGTTTGGTGTGTAACTTGGCAAAATCCAGCCTTTTAGAGGCATATTCAAAAGCACATCTGGCGACTCCATTTGATAAATAACTCATTCTCTGAGTTGCAGACCCGTTTCCATCCATTTCCATCCATCTTTCTTTCCATCTCTTCCATTCTTTTCCATTCCATGAAGTTGTGCAACCATGACTTCTTTTCCATCATGGAATTCACATTTCCAACAACAGCAGTATATCACACCTCCAACAAGTTTTACAAATCCTCCAGATCAGCATGCATACTCATATGAACAGCAGTGCCAAAACCAGTTTGGCTATGGAGCTTTCCAAGAGCAAGAGTATGCATATAATGAAGACCATCAGATGCAAGATGCTGGCCTGTTGGAGAAAATCCAAAAGATGGAGGTAAAGATGGTGCAGTCCAGGGCTCAAGCACAAATGAAAGCATTTGGAATCGGTTGTGGAGCACCCTGTCCATGGGTGGGACCTTTTCCAAGGCATTACAGCCCTCAAGAGAAGCTTGACTTCATGATTGCAATGCTGCCTTTGCTTGCAAAATGGATTGAAGGAATAGAGGTGTATGAGAGGAGTATTCAGCAACCTTGTCAACGGGTAAGCACGCCATCTCATGCCTTTCTTTTTCCTCTTTCCCAATCTGTTTCATCTCAGCAGTGTCAAGTTTTAAACTCTCCATCTGCTGTCCCAAATGTTGATCCCATGTCTCCACCTCTCAGTCTTCCATCTCATCTCGATTCTTCTTTCCTTTTTTCTTCCAAACAGTCATTCCCTCCACAAGAGCTAACAGAAATACCCCCTCCTCCAAAGAAACAAGAGGTTTCACTACCTCCACCACCACAAAAAATTGTAAAATCAGTTGAGTTACAACCCATCCCTCCTCTTGCATTCCCAATTCCATGCGGGGAAGAAGAAATTGCAAAAATCAGCCATGAAGGACAACAAGAAGAGGAGCCCGACAGAAAAGAAACTACAGACAACTTGAGGAGTTGGGCTGCTAAATTTGGGATAACAAAGATCCCCTTGATGGTTAAGCCTATAGAAGAGGCTGAGGTTGAACAAATGGTGGTCAGGACTGAATTTGTTGCATCAGAAGAAGAGCAAAAGGAAGAAGCAGATCAGCAATCAGCTTGCTCAGAATGTAGTGTCCATGTTGGCACTCTATTTGAAGGAAATGCTGATCTAATTCAAGTTGCACAATCAGCCATAAAGGAGGAAGAAGCTGCTCCAAAGGAAAAAGAAGAGGAGCACATCCTAGTTGTGGAGGAGAAAAGTGCAGATCCAAGGGGTTTGAGCACAAAGCGAGGCTACAGGAGAACCTTCGATTCTTCTTCTTTCTACTTCACCTCTCCCAAGTTATAGTCAAGAGGAGTTTGATCTCTCAAACTCAATATTGAGAGTGAAGGAAACCAGGGTGGTCAAGTTGCGGATCAAGAGGACACCATGGGAGAAGTTGAACACGAGCAAAGCAGGACAGCAATGAGGCGGTTTTGCCTGTCGATTTGGAGGATCAAGCTTTTTGATGGAGAAGATCCGGTTGAGTTTCCACCATTCTCTATTTCATCATCCACATTCCAAACACTAGAGCCTGCTGTCATGAAGGAGAACATTCATTTGCAGCAGCCTGCATCTTATAACAGCTCTTTGGAATCAAAATTGGAAGGTTTTAATCTTTCATGTTCTTCATTGGAGGAAGAGAAAGGACAAAGGAATTTCACCATTTCTTCCACACCATCCATTCTGGAAGGTCTACAAGAAGACTCCATTCTTGGGGTTGAAAATCAGAGCTATGGGCATATCAAACGGATCAGACCTTGCCCAATCAGGTATTTGGCTTCATTGGAGCCAAAGGAGAAGCCACAACCAGTCATGCTTGCTTCTAAGCATGAGGGTGAACTACAAAGTACCAAGGATCAGCTGCCATACCTCTCCAATCCAAATGCAGAGCAACTAAAAGAGGTATTGGATTTGTTTTCAGTTGACACCTTGATGATTTGGGTAGAAGACCAGCTTCTTGTTGATTTTCCACTCATCCAATCAGCCATACTCAGCTCCAAATCATTTGCATGGCTGCCAATTTTGAAGAAAGGAAGCTATTTTGCACAACCTTGATTCAGGGTTTGTTTAGCTTGCCTTTGCTTCCAGTTAGAATAGAGTAGGTAGGTTTGCTTTCAGCAGAAGAAGTGCTTGTGCACACTCTGCATGTTCCATTTGGAGCATGTATGATTTTAAGTTCTGTACATCATTTTTGGTGTTGCTGGTTTTGCTCTGGCACAGTCCATTTCAGCGGCATTTTGGTGAAAGATCAACTCCTAGTTCAATGGGATTCAAGTGGCTCAGAGGGAGGTTTTCAAAGTTCAAGATCGGTTTTCAGGCTTTCTCATGACTCCATGCCCAATGGATTGCTAAAAGGCCACTGATCTTCTACCTAGCAGGCAGGTAACCCCGTGAGTCGCCAAATTGTTGTATATATTTACCCCCGGTAAATATAGATAAACGCAAGCAAATCGGGTTTCGGAGAAACAAGGCGGATAAACCCGACAGCAAAGAACATGTCGCAAGGGTTGGAAAACCCGACGCAAAGGGAAAGCGGGTTTCGGAGGTGGAGAAACACAGCGCAGAAGCATGGCGCAAGAACATGTCGCAAGGGGTGGAAAACCCGACATCAAAGGCAAATCGGGTTTCGGGTTTCGGGAAACACGAAACATGAAGCATGTAGATCGCAAAGGATGTCCCGATGCTCGAGGGTTCCGCAAACCCAACAACAAAGGAAATCGGGTCTTGGAGTCGGGAAAACACGTCGGGAAAGCATGGGGCGAAAACATGTTGCGCCACCTCCCAAACCCGATGCATATGCAAGTTACATCTCCGAACCCGAAACAAAGGAAAAACTTGGAAATAGCAGCGGAAGCGGGTTTCGGGAAAACGCAGCATCAAACACATGTCGAGGCATCCTCCAAACCCGATGTAGATGCAAAGGAGAAACCCGAACCCGACTGGAAACAGACCCTGACGCGGGAAATATTCAGATCACCATAACTTTTCACAGGGAGCTCGATTCACACAAGGTTGGACTTTTCGGAAAGCTCTCGGCATCCTCTACGCAACTACGACTGGATATATTTAATTGGGTGAGAAAAAGTTCTTAAAATGCAAAAATACAGTCCGCCATGTTTTGAGTTGTTGAGGATCCCACCTACCGCCATTATGGGAGGAGTTAGGTGCGGATGTGGAGGTGGTTGGGCCAAATTTCGATTTTCTCACTTCTCCTTCTCTTTTCCTCGTATAAAATGTAAGGAGGGGCTGTTTTTCAAACGTTGGGCATTTCGCTTTGCACCCTCCCTTCTCTCCCTTTCATGAAGAGAATTTGTGGAGTTTTCAAGCCTCCCATATGGATTGTAATGTTGTTTTTTGCCTCTTGGCCATTGCAATGTATTGAATCGATCCTTGAGCAATATATGTATGTCTGTGATTGATTTTAAACCCTCTCATATATTCATTGCTATTATTTTGATCTCTCATTGCATTTTGGTTTCCTGTGCATGGTGTGGTATTACATCTATGTGGTCTGTGTTTAATCTTGCAAAACGGGTGTCCAACATTCCTCGGTGCATCACCTCCGTAGCTTAGGTTTTATTTTTATGCATTCTCTACCCTATCTCCTTGGCAAGTTAGATTAGGTTTTGGTAAGCCCTCTGCGTTTTATTCGTGCATCTGAACAGAGGAATAGGAGCCGGCCTTCATCCGGAGAGCTTTTCCGATTTCGCAAGGTCCCACACTTGGGAAAAGCTCCATGTTGTGCAATCGCACTGAGAGTCTCAACCGATCGCGTTGCAGAGTCCCAGGGGTGCTGCGATTCACCTCCAACAGTATCTCTCTCGAATTATCCATAAAAGGTATTTAATACAAGATAAATAAATCAATAACATAGAATGGGCCTATTTGAGTTTGTATTCCAACCGATAGTAGAGAATTTTGAGTTCTCCACCCAAGCTTCAAACCCTACAAATTGTACGAGAAAGGCCGTGGTGGCCTAACTCTTCCCAAATTGACACCCTTCACCTATCAATTAATATGAGCCTTAAATATAGTGATCAAATTTGAAGGGTTATAGTAAGATCGACCCTTCATAAATGATAATTTTAACCAAGACATTACCCTTTAATTGAAAAAACAAAATGTTATTTAGTTTTCAATATTAATTTGATCACATTTAGGAAATATTCCAATAACTGTGTAAAAAATTACAAACAGAGCCTCACAAATGCCAATGTATATTTATGTGACCATTTTGATTGTTGATAATAAAGAGAATCTTTGTAGCAAATTTATAAGTTACATTAGAAAAAAAAAATTCAACACGAGACAAGTACCTTGATGATTTAGGTACTCCTTAAGCCATATCTTTCAAATCATCCCTTGCTTATTAAATTGGGCTCAACCAATAGAAACATGGGATCTTTCAAATCATTCCATGCTTAGTAAATTTGGATCAACCAAAAGAAAACATTGGTATGCAAGAGAAAATGATACTTCTCTTATTTGATTTTTTTTTATAATTGGTAAAAAGAGGGGTTTTGTCACAATCTTTGCTCTATTAAAAGCAAGGATCTACCATCCAGATAAAGCAATGAAAACTTCAAGAATCAACAAGGGCACCCAAATCCAAACATCTGATATATCTGAACCATGGACTATCATAAACCGTAATAAAACCATGAAAAAATCAGAACTAAAAAAGAAAAAAACTAGGTCTTTTTATTAATACCACGATTCCTAGTCACTCTCAAGAAGTGACCATGTAAATGTGACATAGTCTTTTTAATGCTCATCAAACCTTCTACCCTTCCTTTACTAGCTGTAATCTCTTTATAAGAGACCGTAGATGTAATCCACTATCATCGTTTCAATCAAATATTTATGGAGCTTTTTAGCGATTTGGTCATTAATGTCTTTCTCCCCTAGGGAGTATTTTTAAACTCCTACGATTACCATGTCATTAATATTCCTTTTAATTCTGCATGTTTCAATGTTTATTCCAATATCGCTGCCCTGCTCCATGCTGCCACCTGCGATTTCTTCTGCACAGACCACTTCTTTGCGTTCTTCCTAGAGTCACCTGTCCTTTTCACACCATCAAATATCAGCTCAATAGTGAGCTCCACATCAATTGTTTGGGACGATTTGTCTTGCTGAGACCACTCGTGCTCCACCACAACAACATTCAAATCACTTTGCATTCGTTCGATCTCCTCATTTTGTCGTGTTTGGTATTTCTGCAGTGATTTAAAGGGTTATGGTCCTTTACAGCCATATATCCCATGGCCCACACATGCACATTTTGCTATAATATATGGTTAATTCTTCATAAATAATTTTTTGTTTCCAGACACCGTCCCAGCTAGGTAACAGGTTAATGGCATCCGATGGAGACGAACCAACTGGGACATTATTACATAATCTAGCTGCTATGAATTTAGACCTAACAATTGTGATCGGGTCTAATGTGATCAGTTCTCTAATTTCCTTAGCTATAACAACCAAAACATCCATTTCCCATAACTCCAGGGGCAACCATGGAAGCCTTACCTAGACACAACATGAAGTTGGGGTGTGGGTTTTTCCTCCCGGCTTTCATCAAACGATGGAGATAGTAGTTCTTCCATAGAACCAAAAACCTCCCGAAATAATTTTTTATAGACCTTATTCAAGAAGAAAGAAAAACAAGAAGCTTATTTCAGATAGGGCAAGGGTATTTACTTGTCCCGAGTCTACCATTTCTTCCTAACCTAGCTTCTTACCTTATCGATGTTCAGCGGAATTCTAGAAAAGCATCCCATCAAGGAAAAGTTATATATTTCCCAAGCTATGTCCACAATCGTGTCTTGGAATTTTAGCCATGGAGAGTCTGCCTCCATTCCGAATCTAATTGTTGTACTAGTTCCTTCATCATTTTTGAATAGTTTTTGCCACAAACCCTAATTTGAAAATTTGTGTAAAATTTATGACATACAACTCATATATTCATTAAAACCCAAAATCAAAGAAGTATAAGGTTATTCAAAAGAAAAAATTAAAGGTAATTGAATGTTATAAATTGAATCGAGAAAAACAAGAAGCTTATTTCAAAGAGGGCGAGGGTATTTACTTGTCCCGAGTCTACCATTTCTTCCTAACCTAGCTTCTTACCTTATCGATGTTCACCGAATTCTAGAAAAGCATCCCATCAAGGAAAAGTTATATATTTCCCAAGCTATGTCCACAATCGTGTCTCGGAATTTTAGCCATGGAGAGTCTACCTCCATTCCGAATCTAGTTGTTGTACTAGTTCCTTCATCATTTTTGAATAGTTTTTGCCACAAACCCTAATTTGAAAATTTGTGTAAAATTTATGACATACAACTCATATATTCATTAAAACCCAAAATCAAAGAAGTATAAGGTTATTCAAAATAAAAAATTAAAGGTAATTGAATGTTATAAATTGAATCAATAACACCTTGTGCAAACACGTATCATGTAACATATTATCAAACTTGAAATATTATATAAAGAAAAGAACCAATTATAGTTTACTAATTGAAAAATATTTAAAGAAAATGTAATAAATATGGTGTTTTGTGTTAAATAAATAAGTAATTAAACAATTACACATTACATAGCATGTTAATCCACAATTTAAAAATGCCGGAGAAAATCACCTCATTATTTACTAGCAAATGTATTGGCTAACATATTTACATTGATAATGTTTTGAGCAACAAAACGTGCGAGCTTGATTTTACTTGATTTATTCTAAATAAATCATTTATCTCTACTTCACTCTTGTTCATGCACAAGATTGTGGATTTTGTAATCGAAAAATCTTGGAACAAATAATTTTTAGGAGCCTGAATTACAAATTAAATAAGTGTATTGAGAATTTAATCACCAGATTCCAAACATGATTTACTCACTAGTAAATGCTAAGAAATAATATTGCTATTTTGAAAATAGAAAGATTGAACTAAATTCTTATTTCGTAGTGATTTATCCATTTTCCCAATGATTTTGTGTGTGAATTTTATGAAGTAAATAAAGTTTTATAATATAGTAAGAAGAAAGTAAGAAAACATGAATTATGTTGCTATATTATTATATAGTAGTTTATTTATTAAAACAAAATTCAACATTTATGTAGTGCCCACTTCCCTTTGACACCTGTTTGATACTAATAATGATACTACTGATTAGATTATGGACATAATTATGGACCTTATTATAGTATGTTGTTAAATGTTAGATCATGGATTATTGTTGACTTGATTCAGTTATGATGCATGATGATTATTAGAGACATTTTTATATGTTGATGATGTTATACTTGTTGGACATGGTTATATGATGGATGTTGTTCGGATTTGTGATATTTGGATATTGTGAGTAGACCTAGAAATAGAAAATTATTGGATGATGATATAGTTTTTGATAAAACTATAAATGATTTTGTTAAATTGCTTTGATGTTGTTGAAATTCATATATCTAAATGATTTAGGGAGTTATATTTATATTAATTTGGATGTTATGATATGGCCACAAGGTGAAGGAGATATTTATGTTTTGCAAGTAAAACTATCACAACAAACTTCGGGGATTGGAGACCAACCACATTGGAATTCCATATGAATTCAATAAGGTCACCATGGCAACTAGTTTTTTTGTGCGTGTTTGTGTGTGTTAGGGATTCCCATGGGGGGATCACCTTTAAATGTGACCAAGGGATTTTATGTTTTTCTTTTATTTGGTCCCTTTTGTTATGTTTGCATGTGTTTATTTTGTGGTGCACTTACCCCTTTCATTATTTATTTAATGGTATGTAAATATTGTGAGTAATCATATTGTTTAGTTAATTAATTAAAAGATGTCATAAGAATGTAATTAATAGAGTTGTTGGCCATGTTTTAAAGTGTGTAAGTAATGTGTAAGTGACCTTGTAAGTGATGTGTAAGTTAACTTTTGAGTGTGAAACACTCCACCTTCTTGGAAATTCGAATTTGTCCTTGGAGGCTGATTTTGGAGGCTTGTGGGATAAGTTAAACTTGTCCCATACCTCTTAAATTTACATACCAACCTTGCCTATTGTTGGAGGGTTAAATTTAGACCTTTTTATGCATTTTTACAAGTCAAGTTTAATGTTGTAATTGCACTTTTCTTACATAATTTAGTTTCAGTCCTTATGGGGTATGGTCTTGTTTGAGTGTGTAAGTAAATCATGTCATATTATTCACCCACCTATTATTATGCATTGGAGAATGAAGTTGAATTTGTTCTTGTTGTTGAAGATGTGTGATGTGGAATCCTACATGGATCCGCCTCATCCTCTTCTCTTCCCTCTTCTATAAAATTTGAATTTCTTGCCTTGTTTTGGATTGCTTCACTTTTGGGAGACTTCATTTTGGGTGAATTTTCTCAGTTGTTTTGGGAGCTCTTGTTTGGAGAATTTTTTGGAAGATTTTTACATGCTTGTGTTGGGTTGATTTTTGGATTGCTTGAATTGGAAGGAGCTTGCTATTTTGAACTAGGAACAACTCCATCATGGAGAGGTAAGAGCTTGAATCTTGAAATGCTCTTCTTTTATTTATGTAAATGTCCTTGTGTGAATGTTTGGTATATATTGTGGGTTGTTGGGTAGATGGCCTAGGAATGGTGTAGGAGAAGACTATGGGGTTATTTTTGGGAGGCACAAGTGGTTTTCGGGAGGTATAAGAGTGGAGGGAGTTGGGAATTTGGGTTCCACCTTTCAAAGAAATAACTTGCATTTCTTTACTCGTTATGGGGTGCCATAAGAGGTTAGGGAGATATAAGAAAATGTGAGGAATAAGGGGTACTTGGGGGAGGCATAAGGGCATGACAGGGTTTGAAATGATATTCATATATATATATATGGTGGGTTGTACTCAGGTGGTGATACCCATTTTTCCCCTTGGGAGGCATAAGAAGCATCCCCCATAGTTCTTCCTCCTTTGGCTTGCTTGATGAAGCCTTAGTATTGTTTGTCATGTGTTAATGTAGTTGTAAAACTACATTTTGTTTTGGACTGTGTTTTATTGTGAAAATGTTGCTTGTATGTTTGTGGAAGCTTGTTGTTGCCATGAGTTGGATCACACCTTTTATTACATTGTGGTTGGGGCTTGGGGGCTAATGAAGAAGGATGACTTCTCCTCTTCATTGGATGTCTTGGTTGGGTGGAGAGTGTTGTCTTTCCCCTAATCCTGTTGTGATCAAATTGGAGGAATGAGAAGAATGAATGTTGTTGTTCTGGAGCTGAGGAAAGATAGTTGATAGTCCCTTGTGAAATGAAATCTCATTGTAACCTTCCCACTTGAACAGGATGATCTTGTAAATTTTTGTAATGGAAAGATGTTGTACAGCTTTTGCAAGTAAAATTTGAAATGTAAAAGAGTTATAATTTGTATTCTGTTTAGAAAGAATGTGAAAGAATGATACATGTTTGGTATATTATATTTTGTAATCAAATGGAAAGGAAGTTGTAAGAGTTCACTTAAATTAATGAAAATGGTTTTTTCTTGTCCATATGATGTTATTCCATTGGAAATCTATTTTTAGCATACTCTATGAAATATCTGTTTGAAAAGTGGTAAAGTGGAACACATGAAAAGAAAATGTATTGTTTGCCCTATATACAATAAATGATTTTGGAAGAAATGAAAGAAGGAAGTTGTAAGTTGTCTTTTGGAATCAATAAATGAATGTAATGCTTTTCTCAAACTGCATTGTTGTATTGAATCGATCATATCAATGTGTTAAAATATCTGTTGAAAGGAAGAAATGTGTGTGAGAAAAATACAGTATTTCGTCTCTTTGAAATGTGAAAAATTGGAAATCAGTATTGTATTTTGGTCTTGAATGGTTTGTTTTGAATCAACCAAATATGTTATCTTGGAATTGGAATGGATTCTAAATACTTGGAAGAAAAATGGCAAATAGACCCTTCAAAATTTTATCCATGTTATTTGTAATTTCAAACTGGCAATTATCTAAACCAAAAATGCACAGATTCAAACTGTAATAATAAAATAACAAATTAAATGATTGAATTGAAGTAGTAGGCCCTAAATGAGTTCAAATAGACAAAAAAACTTAAAGGAAATGTGTCAAAACTTAGCAAAATTGGGCTCAAACTGTTTATAGTCGTTTTGTTGTCAAGAAAATGTAAATGTTCAAATTGCAAATCAATTAGACAAATTGAACCTTGAATCCTTTCTTAAATCCATTTAGGAACAATCCTCCATGTCTATTTGACATGTTGAGAGAGGAAGAAGATCAAATTGAACAGATCTAACAAGTTAAAATTTACCGTGCGCATCGTGAAAGCCTACGGGATGTTTTCTTAAAATTAACCCCTTAAAATTTATCAAAATCTAAAATTAATGATCTCTGAGTAAAGAGGACGTCAAGAACTTTCCAAAAAGTCTTCGTTTTCCCTAAAAATCTGCCTATCAAAATTTATGGCTTTCTGAATTTTTCTTCACTTGGCGTTAAAATTTTGGGAAAATTTTCCTTCATGGGCCCGACCCAATTTTTCCCTTAAGCACTTAAGAAAAATTTTGGGAAATTTTTCCAAATTTTCCCCATCAACCCATAGCCAATCAGAGGCTGTCATGTGGCACCATGAGGTGTCAGCGGAGGGGTGGACAACGAAACACTTTTTTAACTTGGCGCTTTCAGAAATTTTTGGGAAAATTTTCCAAATTTTCCCTGTCGGCCCACAACCAATCGAATGATGCCACATGGTGTCATGAGGCATCGGCGAAGGAGTGGGCCTCTTTTTGTATTTTAAATCTTGGAAAAATTTGGAGAAATTCTCCAAGTTTCCCCACTATCCCACCAACCCACAAAAATCGGGGGCTGCCACGTGGCATCACGAGGTGCTGACGAGGCGCATGTCTATATACCCTCTTAGCCCTTTAAGGCGTTAAGCAAAATTACTCCCCACCACCCCACTTTCCCCACGTTGGCTTAGGTGATGCCACGTGTCCCCTATGGACTTGCAGGAGTGCGAGTGCAAAATCTACTTTTCACCCCATGCGGGAGAATTTGCAAATGTCTCCCACAACCCCGCCTTTCCCGCTTTTCTGCTGCGGCTTA
Source organism: Taxus wallichiana var. yunnanensis (assembly GCA_018340775.1). Classification (NCBI taxonomy): domain Eukaryota; kingdom Viridiplantae; phylum Streptophyta; class Pinopsida; order Cupressales; family Taxaceae; genus Taxus; species Taxus wallichiana. The sequence continues at coordinate 255,287,800 of CM031233.1, forward strand.
CGAGCTCCACATGTCCCTTGTGGACTTGCGGACCACAGGAGCATGGGTGAAAATGTGATTTTTGTCCCATGTGGGAAAAAAAAAAATTTCCAAAGGTCTCCCCGTGGTCCACCAACCCACTCTTTGGGAAAATTTTCACCCCTGGGCTCGCACACCCACTCTTGGGGAAAATTTTCACCCCAAGGCCCGCCAACCCATAACTTGAAAAATATGAGGAGTTAGGAGGATTTCTTTATATTAATGGAAAGGTGAGGAAATTACCTATCCAATAGGAGTGATTTAGAGAAATTTTGAATGCGTTAAGTGTGAGAAAAATCAAGTTGAAACTTTAAGCCTGTTAGAAAGTGGGTATGGTGAAAAATTTCCCTCTGAACCTAATTGAAACTTCTAAACCTAAATTTTAGACCTTATGACCTCTAATAATTATTAATAAAAGAAAAGTATACTCTAGTAGTTTAGAATTATTCTAGAACTCATTAGTGACAATTTGTTGTCTTATAACACAGGTGTAGATTCTTTTAAACAAAAAAAAAATTATTCCATAATTATTTTCCTAACTAACCCTAAGTTGTTTCTTGGGTCTCAAGTGGGTTGTTTTATCAGGCCTTAGAGTTTATAAAAATTAACTTAGCATAAAATTTGCATCATAGGAATTTTTTTAGTTTACCCTTCTTAGGACAATTTTTTTATAAGGTAAATATGGGTTGAGGGGACCCATACCTCATAACTAGAAGTTACAAATGGAGACAAAGATAAATCCATGTGTATCAAGTAAATATGCTTGTACTTTAGTGGCATAGAGAAACTATATAAACATCATCACACAAACAACAATGCAGAAAAATAAAAAAACAACAATAATCCATCTTATCCCCGAGGATTTTTCCTTTGAGATCTTAACTGCATTTTGAGGGTATTTTTATCAATGATAATTTTCTTCTTATTCCCCACAATAATCGATCATGCATCCTTATTTCAATTTACATTTTCCTTAGAGTGAATCGGAATAAAAATTTCAATATTCTCCTTGTAATCATCACATTGAGTCACATGGGGAAGGGAATCGGCATCTTGTACGTCATCATGAGGTGTAGCCTTACCAACAGGAGTGGGTGAAGGAATGGCCTCCACAATCAATGAATAACGATCATCTTCCTTCTTAGAGTCTACCTCGAATCACTATCTAGTTGGCTATTAACAACCAAATGACTAGGATTTGAATTCTTCCACCACGAAGATCTAATTTTACCTTTTTCCCATATGAAAGTCCCGAGATAAGTGACCTAGGGAAAAGTAAGTCTTGCAATGAAAGGGAACCCTTCATAATCCGAGTTTGGGTCCAAGTACGATCCTCTACTATGAGATCAATAGTAGGTGAAAAATCAATAGAGGTATCCATATCAACCGAATATGGGCATATGTGGTAAAATCATATAGAGATGTCTTAGGATCAATGGCCAGACATTTACCCAAGGCACCTCCTATTGAAAGTAAGTAGTTTTCACTCCAAAATTGAAGAGGCAAGTATGGAAGCTAGACCTAAACCAGTTTAACATTAAAGGTTTCAATTATCGGATTGAACAAGGGAAATCATGGTTTCATAAGAAGGAAATGAGATTTGAAATCCCAAACTTTACAAAATATCAAATCTCTATCAAAAATTTTGTCAAAAACTATAATGAAAAAACCTCTAGATGTGGGGTAAATATCAAGTTTACCTTCCATAAGAGGATTCCAATAATTCAAGATCCAATCATGAAGAGGGAGTCAAATAAAAAGTGAATGAATCTGCAAATGAGTCCATTACTCTTGACGAAAGATTTAGATTGAAAACCCTATACACCAAAGGAATAAAACAGAGAAATTTTTGGGGAGACCATAGGTTTGGGAGGAAGTCTGTTGGAGGATTTGAACACTTCTATGAAATGTTTCCCCAAATACTACCTCTAAGCAAACCTCAAGGGTCCCCTACAACAACTTCCATCAAATTTTGTTGTATCTTTGACAATTGCACTACCCCGAAGGATTAGCCCTAACGGTGGCCATAGGAGGTAGAAAATCTATACGATGCGTAACCACCAAGGAACCACAAGGTCTAATGGTTCTAACACTGCCCCCAAGTTATGAATCGGGGACATGAGAACCCGCAAGAGAGGAAGAGGGAGGAGGAAGGGGTTGTTCAGGTTTTTTCACACCCATGGAATTGTCGCAAATGACCTCTGAGCCACCACATGCTCTACCCTTACCTAGGGAGGCGACCACCACCACCAATACCAGAAGTCTTCGGGAAAATAACAGGAGACTCATCATGGCCACAACGTCTAGTAGGAGAAAGTGTCCAAGATCCATCACCATCCCTTGAAGCAACACCGAACCCAAGTCTAGGGCCACTAGAATCACTAGAAGAGGAAAACTAGACGAACACTGAGGTAGAGAGAAGTCCGATTGCTCCACTAGACTCCTTACATCATTTGCCAAAACCACCTCCAACACGCTGAAAAATGTCATTGCCTTCGCCAATCATGGTGGGGTTAGGGTTTTGAAAAAGAAGAGAAATATGAGGGCACTCCATTAAGAATTATCTCATCTAAACTTTAACGATACAAGTATCTTCTTATGATGATTTAACATATTTGTCTACCTTTTAGTATTGACATGTAATTTTAAATTTTATTGTTCTTTTGAAGTGTACAATTTTAATCAATACCCTTCTATGAGAATTTGAAAGACAATTGAAAGGCATTGACTACTTCTAATTTCATCCTGTCGAGTCTCATATTCCTCTAGATTAAAAGTAAAGCGCACATAACACTCTAAGAAAAAAACATTTCAATGGATGCGAGCAAATAATTTTGTGCATGAATTGTGAGAAGTGAATACAGTTTTTGTAATGTAATAAACAAACATGAATTATGTTGCTTTAATTATTATTTAATAGTTAATTTAGTAAAATAAAATTTAACATTTATAAAAATTAACTTAACATAAAATTTGCATTAAAGCAGATTATTTATTTGGCTCTTCTAATAAAATTTTAACATATTTGTTTGCTTTACAGTATTGAAGTGTAATTTTAAATATTATTGTTCTTTTGAAGTGTACAGTTTTTATCACTTTTTTATGACAAGTTGAAAGACAATTGAGAGGTATTGACAATTTCAAATTTGATCTTAGAGTCTAAACTTTAAAAAAACAAGAGCCAAATAATTAAGAAAAATTCACAAGAACTGGTTAGTATTATGCAGCTCAAAAACTCGACAATGCATTTTGTTAAATTATATGGTGACATCTCAAATACATGAATTGCCACTGACTAACTTCTCCAATTGCTTCTATCTCAATAACTCACCACTCCAAGTGTACTATACCACTGGGAGTTGCCTCCACTTTGTCTTCAATATTCGCTGCAATCTTGTACCAATGCTTCTGCATGGTGTCGTCCTTTCAGATTGCAAACGTTCAGAAATTTATATTTATGTCTGCCGTTTGCTGCAAACATTACCCACACAAGAAAAGAGAAATTCATGACGAGGACTGCAAGGTGAGGTTGAAATTAACTTGAAAAAGCTCGCATCCACTGAAATTTCATATTCCTAGGTTATGTCTTTTTACCCATAACCCAATTAAATTTCAGATGTAAGGCAAGGCAGCAATGCAGATTTGTGGTTGAGTTACAGAAGAATACAACACTGCACTCTCTCATTGCTTTGCGAGTACACCCCAAAACGAAAACATAACAATGCTCCCTTCCTAATTCGAGGGTAGGTACATTTTTTTGCTTTAAGATAGTGTTTTTGCCATTGTGTCCTTCAAAGCTGCATTTATTGTTGTCAGTGCGTCCTTTGCAAGATTCACTGCAAATCCTGCCCTGAAAGTGGAATCTGGACTCCATAACATCTTGACACCTGTACCGAGTCTTTTCCACTTTAGGGCTTTCAGTATTTGGCTGAATGGCTTTCTCATTTTGAATTCCACGTGAGTTTCAGGGTTAGAGATGTCAGTTTAAAGTTAGTTTTTAATTTCATTTTAATGTGACACTTGTATAATATGTTTGTTAATAGTTTTTAATTATTTAAAAAAATCGAAAGGATTTAAGATTGATATATTGAAATGAACATATACAATTGAAACTATGTAATTCAATTCTAAATGATTGATCTAACATGGCCATAATAAATTATGACTACTCTATAGAAAAGGACCATATAAAGTAAGAAATGTTGGTGTAAAGCATGATCATGAGATGCTATCTCCTTGAATTTATTGATAGTAAGTAATCTTATTATCACCAAATCACAGCACCCTTCTATGGTTTATACAAGCGCATATATTTGAACTCACGGTGTGATTGGATAACATGGGTACTATCTCCAAGTTGTGGGACTTGCTACTTGAGATAGACCTCCAGAGAAAGCTGGTTCTTGCTCCTAAACTACCTGCCACAATCTACTCTAATGCAGGGCGAAACTAACTATTCTAATATAAATTTCCAAGGGACCAGGGAGAGAGAATGCATAAAATGAAAGCCTACACTAAAGCGGTGATACACCAGAAAAGGAGGGTGTGAGAGTAGTCTCCAAATGCGTGAAATACAGAAGCAAAGTGCACACTAGAAGAGGTGATGACAATTCTCCATAATCTAGCAAAACACATTCACAACAATATTTCAAACATACACAATGATAATGGATCCCTGCATGAACATAATAATAGACACAATATTCTTGTAAAGAAGAGGTTGAAGGGGCAAGAAGAATGCAAGAAAACACAGCAGGGGAAGATACATCCACAAACTTATATTTTATTGCTTCTTGATATGCACAGTTCAATCGGTTACAAGGTAAGGGCCTGATCACCATGTAAGGAGTCCAAAACAAGGGCCTGCAACACATTGGCTTCACAAAGAAATTTTGGCAGAGCTTTGCTACAAAAACTACCTCCTTTACAATGAGCCCAACACTCCAATTTATAGAAAAAATGAGAAGAGAAAGAGAAGGGAAAATGGAAATCCCGAAATCTGTCCTTCAACCACTTGTAAGAGGCATTAAATGGAGTAAAATGATTATATATTACTTGCAAAAGGCTCCCCATACTGTCCCAGGTGCTGCAGCAGAGAAAGAATGATGACCATGCCTCTTAATTGCACTCCCAACCACCAAATAAAACACTGTTATGAACCCAGCCACGTTTTCTTAAAAATCTTGATCAATCTCTCATCAAATCTATAATTTCTTGATTGTTGTGCGTCGGGCTCGAGCCACGATTCCAACAGTACCAATTTTGTGCGATTTCGTTGAGAAATGCAAAATTTATGGCCTTCTCGATCATGCGGCACTATTTTGGGTCAAGCAGGGGTTTTCATCATTTGACGGGAATGAGCATTAATCGACTGGAGCTGAATATGTTTCTTTTATCAAATATATCTACCCTCATTAAAAAAAGAAATCTAGCTTTTATGGCGTAGAGGACGTCGTGCTCGTTCCAGAAAGTCTAATTTTGTGAAAATCGGAGCTCGGAGTCAAAAGTTATGGCCGTTTGAAGTTTCATGGGTCAAACGTTGACTTTTATTCTTTGCCTTCGGCCATTTCAAATTTTTGCGTCCCTCACGTCCCGCACGTACTTTTGTCCCGGTTGTCCCAGACAAAAATCTCCCGCATCGACCGATTCGGGCTTCCTTGTCTTTCTTTTGCGGCCTTTTTGCCTTTTCGCGTCCCTCGCGTACCTCGGGCACTTTTGTCCCGGCTGTCCCAAAAAAATCTCTGAACTGCCCGAAATGGACCATCTTTCGGCGAATCGGCCGGTTCGCGTCCTGCGCATACTTTTGTCCCGATGTCCCAAACCACACGAAACAAAACTTGACGATTTTTTCCACTTTCGGCCGTTTCGGCTTTTCGCGTCCCGACGTCCCAACTATCCCGCGGATCCCCTGGACAAAAATGTCTGACTTAGCTGATTTTCTTTGTATTTCGGCCCCAAGCTTGGTACAATAACCTCGATCGACCCGAACCTGTACGACCGAACCCTCCGGACTCCGAAATGCTTCAAAACAAAGTCCCGCAACCTTATTTTTACATTTTTCCATTTTTTCCAACTCGTTGGGATTTCTTCTTGGATGGGAGAGTTAGAAAAAGCTGAGGGGACCCCAAGAAACATGATTTTGGGCCTCGAATCAATCTACTTGCTCGAGACTAAATAATTTGATGCATGTTATCAAATTACCTTGAGGGTGAATTTTGGATAACAAGTACTTTTCTTATATTTCCTTTTGACCAAGAATTTTTACATTTGTTTGGAAGTCTACTACTATTTTTCATTTTCATTTTTTTCAGCAGCCCTCTATCTTATCATTGCAAACATGCCCAAATATTTTGAAAAGAGTTCAATATCAAGAAACCTAGGCCATGAATTTTTGGATAAAGTGATGCACATTGGAGACTACAAGTGATTGTTTGAAGGTAGCATCTTGGTCTAGATATGCAAACACAAAAAAAAAAAAAAATTCACAAACTTGAAATAAGTACTTTTCCCTTCTTTATCAATAAAGGTTTGACATGGTGTAACTTGTTATAGTTAATTTTTACATATTTCCACACATTGAAATAAAAATGATCTCCACAAGAACATTGTATTTTTGTAAACGATATAACAAATTTGTATATCTCAAAACATTTTTCTTTTATTAATCTTGGTCCATGGCAGCCAATTGCTTAAACACTACTTTTGTCAAGTATTAGAATTTTATTATATAACAAACTAAGAAGGGTATAAGGGCAAAAAATAAGTAGTTATGATCTAATTACCTTCTAATATTAATTATGCATAGCCAAAATAAGACATTCAAACTTGAATTGAACTAATGTTTTGATAAACAATAAGAAACTAGTCAAAACACAAGGAGTGAGATATAACTACTTGTTCATCATGATTAAGGACTCATTTGGTCGTGCAAGGAAGTGGAATAGGAAGATATGGAATCTGTAGATTATGCATCGAAGATTCGCAAACTATAAAATATATAGGTTCAACACCATATAGATTCCATATCGCCTAGGAAGGACTCGGTACACTCTACAACTAGATTTATATAGTTTGAAACATGGATTCAGCCTAGATATGTAACTTCTTATGTGATTCACATGTTTGGAAATGTTGTTATCTTTGAGTCCCTCATACTCACATAACCTCAAAATGACTTTTAATAACCTACAAAAAGTTCAAACCATAGCAACCTATATAACCTTTCATTAAATCATTAACAAACATAAGAAGAAGAATATGTATGTGTTCATTTTAGTCTCGACCACCCACGAAGTCTTGAACTCACATATGTTGAACAAATTCCGTGTTGATATCCTTGTTTTGGAAATCAAGCCTCGGGTAGTTCTCTCCAATGATTTTGAAAGTGTGTATAGCTAACCAATCCTATATAGGTGTCCTCATGTCTCTTAACACTAAAAAGGTGTGCTTATTTTGTATTTAAAATATTCCTAGTGGGGTTATAATGAGATATGGTGTTACTCAACATCCATGTGTGTGTGTAGCGGGAGGGAAGTGTAGTGGCATAACTATTAATATACACATGACAAACCTTGATAATTGAAATAATTGCAATATTATTTAAACTTTTTATTATGGGGTATGTGTCTTTCGATGTTTAATTTTTAATGATTCAATAATAAATTATTTAAGTATTTCTCCAATATTTGTGAACACTTCTTACAAATGATTAATAGATTCATCTTCATATAAGAGTAAATAGATTATTTATAATTCTATATATTCCACGATAATGCATTGGATGCAATATTCAAATTATCATTCATTCAAATAAGTATGATATTATGTTTTAACTAATATAAAATGATTGAAAATGTTAAAAAGATAAAATAGATGGGTATATACTTATACTCCAAAAGGGGTGACATCAAGGGATTATGGGAATCATAAATACTTTGAATGGGCCATCGAATATTAAAGAAAATATGATACATAAATCTTATTTAAGTGGCACTTGACAATGGGTATGCGAGATGGTTGGGCTTTACAAAAGTTAACATCAAAGGATACAAGGTGCGCATTAAATATGAAAATTTGGTAAACATATCATTAATACCTAATTTGTAACAATAATAACCACATATAGAAACACTCCAAAATAAATTAGTTAATGCATTTTGGGTGCTAAAAATAATTAACACATAAATTTCACTCGAAAGCCATGTTTTCCCATTAAATTATTTTTCAAGTCCAAATAATAACCTTAAAACTATCTCTTTCTCAGATTATACATAATAGAAAATTAATAAAATATATATAAATCAATAATGTACAAGGGTCTAACTAAATTTGTATTCCAACTGGTAGTAGAGCATTATGAGTTCTCCTCCAAGGTTCAAACCTCGCAAATTGTACACAAAGTTGTGGTGGCCTACTTCTTCACAAATTGACGCCCCATGCCAATTAATATGAGCTTCAAATATAGTGATCAAATTTGTAGGGATAGAGTATGATTGAACCTTCATAAATAATAATTTAACAAATACATTACCCTTTAATTAAAAAACAAATGTTATATTTAGTTGTCAAAATTGATTTATTACATTGTGAAAATTTTCTACAAGATGTGTAAAAACATAGAAACCAAGTCTCACAAATGCCAATATATACTCATGTGACTATTTTAACTATTGATAATAAAGAAAATGATGTGAATCTAGCCGCAAGAGATTGAAATACCTCCAAAACACACATAAAAATCTTTGCAAATAAAAACAAGAAGTTTCAAAATAGCTTTCTTCTCATTCTGGAAACAACATTAATCTTTTACATCATTACAATCCTCCTTTTATTTCACATCTACTCTAAAAACCCTAAAAATACCAAAACATACCTATTAGGAAAACAAGTAAGATGGGCCCCAAAATTTAGGTTCCAAATATACCTTCATAAATTAATGCTTATGCAAAATTTTGTTAGATTATATGCTGACATCTCAAATGCATGAATTGTCACTGAATAACTTCTCCAGTTGCCTCTATCTCAATAAATCAACCACTCCAAGCGTATTATACCACTGGGAGTTGCCTCCACTTTGTCTTCAAAATTCGCTGCAATCTTTGCCAATGCCTCTCCATTGTTTCGTCCGTTCAGATTGCAAACATTCAGAAATTTATATTTATGTATTCCTTTTCTACAAACATCACACACACAAGATAACACAAAGCTGAGCTTGAATTTGAAAATCTTGCATATACTGAAATCCACTTAAATACACCGAAATTAGAGAAATCTTTCCAACGCATCCCATTCCCGGTCTACATTTGAGTTGAAACTCTCTACACATAACCCAATTAATTACTATCAGATGGATAACATGGCAGGAATGCAGATTTGTGGTTGAGTTACAGAAGAATACAATACTGCACTCTCTCATTGCTTTGCAGTACACCCCAAAACAAAACATAGTAATGCTCTCTTCCTTCAAGGGTACCATATATTTATTGCTTTAAGGAAATGTTTTCGTCCTTGTGTCCTTCAAAAGTGTCTTTATTGTTGTAAGATTCTTTGCGGACCCTGCCCTGAAAGTGGAGTCCGAACTCCATAACATGGTGACACCTGCACCGAGTATTTTTCACTTTAGGCCTGTCTCTATTTGGCTGAATAATCTTGAGCACATGCGCTGCCCACGAGATACAAAGATGTCATTTTGAATTGCACGTGACTTGAAAGGTATATTGGAAGAGATGTCAATTTGATAGTCTTTAATTTCATTTTGATGTGATAGATTTGTTATATATGTGTTAATAGTTTTTAATTTTTACAAAAGAATAGAGACCATTGAAGATTGACATATTGAGATAAATGTATAGGATAAAATTGTCTACAGCAATTTGAAACTTAAAATTACGTAATTCAATCCAAACTGATAGATCTAACATGGCCAGTAATAAAGTACAATTTTTCTACTCTAACAAACCATATAAAGGAAGAAAAGTTGTAAACTATGACAATTGGATGCTCTCTATCATCTTCTAGAATTGGATCAATAGTGAGCATGTCTCTCACATTTCCTTTTGACCAAACATTTTTCATTTCCTTCGAGCCTATCAGTCCTTTTTCAATTTAGTTTTTGTTTCCTCTCCATCTTATATTCGCAAACATGCACAAATATCTTGAAAAGAGATCACTATCAAGAAACCTAGGCCAAGAGTTTTTTGAATAAAGGAAGTGATGCACATTGCAGACATGTAAAGGAAAGATCATGGTCTAGATATGCAAACACTTAGAAAATTATTTTATTCAAACACTCGTAATAAAAATTGTTCCTTTCTTTATCAATGAAGCTTTGAGATGGTGCAACTTATTATAGTTCCGACCTATGTTACAATTTTTCATATATCAGTTTTGGAGACAAACATGGTTCCACCGTAGTAGTCATATCTCTACACCCTACTTTTGTCAGGTTTTAGAACTCATTGTATTTAACAACCTAACAAGGGTATAAGGGCTAGGAACAAGTATAATATTTTGATGTGATTACCTTCCAATATTAATTATGCATAACCATAATAATACATTCAAAATTGAATTGAACTAAATAATTGATAAACTATAAGAAACAAGTTCAACAATGAGGAGAGAGATATAATTAATTGTTTAACATGATTTAGGGGAGACTTGGTTGCGCAAGACAATGGAATAGGAAGATATGGAGGTATGGATTATGCATTGAAGATTCACCAACTAGAAAATAACCACATTCAGGAATGGATGGATTAAGTATGGCACAGGGCAAGAGTTATAACTTCAAATTAGGAGATTGTGTGGATATCTATTTTCATATGTGCTTGGGATGTTTGGAAATGACATTATCTTTGTGTCACTCATACTCACACAACCTCAAAATGACCTATCATATCTTGAAACGAATAGGAAACTCTAGCAACCTTTAGAACCATTCATTAAATAATTAACAAACCCAACAAGAAAAACAACCATGTGTGGGTTTAAGTCTCGAACCACCTTGGGTGTTCAAACTCAAGATTGTTGAACCGGTCAAAGTGTTGCACTACATAACTACATATCCTTGTTGTGGAAATCAAACCTCGTATAGTTCTTCCTAGTAATTTTTCAATAATTTATAGCTAACCAACCACATAGGAGTGTTACTATGTCTCTTGAAACTAAGATAGTAGGCTAACTTTGTAGTATAGAATGTCCTTAATGTGGTAGTAGTAAGATATGGTGTGCCTTGGCTATGTGACCTAAACCTTGGTTTATATAAATCTAAATTTGCAATGCTTGGATTGCCATTTATCTTTATAGGACATGGCTATATGATCTTTGCATTCTTGTATATGGATAAAGGTAGAATCTTTAACTTGGTTGAGTGTTAAATACTTGTAGTAGGAGTTCCCTAGATAATGCTAGGAAATATGGTTTAGTGCTCTCATTCGGTAGAAATTATTTGTGAGAATAATAAACAAAATTAAGAGTTAGTTGAAGAGTTGGTGAGTTGATATAACAACTCATCTAGATTTGCTATCATATTGTTTGTGTATATTAAACTATCTCCTATAATAATCGATATCAAGAAACTCTTTATTTTGAAATATATTAATTTGATTAAATCAAACATGAAATTGTTCTATGTATAATTTCAGTTTTGCAAATATAAACCAATTTTAATTTTTGGTATTACAGAAAATTTATGGTGTCTTGAGATGGAAGAATAGTATGCTTAGTAAGTGCATCTCGATTGTTTTCTTTGTTTCCGATCAATGAAGCTAAAAGTATTTATTGTTTTTTAGATATAAATTATATAATATGGGCATAATTTTATTTTGTTAATTATATATGTTTTTCATCTAGAATGGTATTGGTGAAATAAGGTGTTAAGTAGTATATCTAAATGTGTCCTCCATAAGAGAAAGCATGAAATAATGCAAACCCTATTATTACATATAGTGGAATGTTATTAGGCTAATAAGCCTACTCTCAAACTCAATACAAAAAATTTCAACATTTTTCATGCTTCCCGTTTGATACCTCTTGATGCACTCTTCCTTCAATGGTTGGCGGCACCTATTGCCCTTTTCTATTTAATCATTTATAATCTGTCAAAATTGCCTACATTATCAATTTCAAAAATTGTTGAAATAAATAATAATAAAAGATATAAGAAGAAGTTCATGTATTGTAACCATTATTCCATTGCATGCATTTCTTGGTAACCTAAAATGTTATAGCCATCTTTCGCATGCACACAATCCGAAAAAAATGATACGTATCTTCCGCATGCACACATACTTATGCAAAATTGAAGGAGATAACAACGAGAACAACGCCATACTTTAGTAAAAGTATTGTTTTTTCTCATTACCTATGTAGTTTCCTTTCCAAAATGATCTACTTCAAAATTTGATGAATTATAGCTTATTGATCCTGAGCCAATAATCGTTAAATAAAAGTAAAGGTAGAGAACTACATATTGTTTTTGGAGGGACCATGATAGGTTCTTACAAATTCTTGTTGGGTGTTTCATACACGTGTTGTTAAGGAACTTGTAATCATTGTAAGTGAAGAACCATTTCCTAAATGTTCATTTAATTAGATCTTAACATTACCTTATCAAATCGAAATTTTAAATCATTTTTAATTTAAGTTGAAATGTTTGTAATTATAGTTATATGTAATTTTTCAATTCCAAAGCATTTACGTTTGCGACATAATATGAAGGGCATTACCATTTGTGAGTTCGAAATAATGTTAACAACAATACATAGGCATCATTATTTCAATTGTAATGATTAAGATTTGTGGGTCAAGGAACTACCCAACTGCGAACATAGATATAATATTATAAACCTACTTTAAATTTTCAGAATTTAATGTGGCCATAATCTTGAGCCCCACATATTTTACCTCATCTCCAACCACCACGTTGACAAGAACTTAAGTCCTCGACCATTTAAAGTTTTGAACCCCTCCCAACACAATTTCCACGTGGAAAAAATTCGTGAACCCTCCTATGTTTTCCTCCACGCGGACGTGAATCTCCTAAATTAAGCTACATTACAATAAAATTTTGGGTCCATTTTTTTAGTTGGTTGTGGTATATGTAGAGGCATAAGTATATATTATATATAGAGACACGCATGCACAAACACACACATATACAATAATATAATATAATATATATTTGGCATGGTTTGTGGAGCGAAGGAGATCTATAAATACAACAAGGAAATATAACAGATATTTGCATAAGCATAAAATAACATAAAAATGGAGGAGAATAAAGAGCCTCAAATCAAAGAACACAAAGAAAGTGAATAAATATATGTTGCAACATATAAACAAGGAAAATACATAGGGTTAATATATAACAAGAGATTATAAAGCTAGCTCGAGAAAAAAAATTGTAAGAAAAAGAAACAAAGAATAGGACACAAGAAGAGAAACAAAAGAAAATACAAAGCAACAACTTTGAGATTGTAAAGGGTTTTTAAATTGAATATAATATATATTTGTGTCAGTCTTCTTTTGTTCTAGTCATGTTTTCACCTATGTTGGTTTGTTTTGCACTAAATTTTGCTAACACTTTGGTATCAGAGAAAAAAAACCTCATTAGCATTTGGGTTTGAGATTTTATATTTCTAGGTTGAGTTGTAATGGCTTCTAGTAGAAGCAACTCATGGAAACAACCCCCAATATTTGATGGGAAGAACTATGAAATTTGGTGCATTAAAATGAAGACATTGTTCTCTTCTCAAGAGCTATGGGAACTAGTTGAAGGAGGATATGTAGAGGTAGCAGACCTAGATGTTTTTAATGTATTAACACTAGCCAAAAAGAATTCTTTAAAGGAAAATAGAAGAAAGGATGCAAAGGCCTTAAGATATATTCAAAATTTATGACTCGATTTATTTTATCCAAGGATATCATGAGCTATAAACTCTAGGAAAGCATGGGATACCTTACAAAATGCATATCAAGGAAGTGAAAAGGTGAAGGTAGTCAGATTGTAGATGTTGAGGAGAGATTTTGAGACTCTTCTCATGAAAGAATCAATCAATAAATGATTTTTTCAAAAGAACAATGACCATAGTCAATCAAATGAGGACTAATGGAGATATTGTTGAAGATCATAGGATCATAGAGAAGGTATTGAGGAGCCTTCTAATCGATTCAATTCGATTGAGGTTGTAATAGAGGATTCTAAAGACTTGAAACAAATGATAGTTGTTCGGCCTAATAGGTTCTCTCGCAAACCCGTGAACAAAGGATGAATAGGACAACCAACTCCTCCAATGAACAAGCATTCAAGATAAACACAAATTTTAGAGGTAGAGGGACATGAACATACAACAGAGGAAGATGAAGATTCTGCAATGAGTAAAAAGGTGGAAGACACAATCATCAAGAGCCACAAGCCAGAGGAAGAGGAAGGAGAAACAATACTTCTAGAGGTGGTTCTACACAAAGGTATGACAAATCAAATGTGTAATGTTATTACTGTAAAAAGTTTGGGCATTATGCTAGTGAATGTAGAAAGAAAGAATATGATTTGAGAAATAATAATCATAATGCAAGTTTCTTTAATGTAAAAGAAGTTGAATTAGAGAATAATGAAAAGTGTGGAACCTTGTTTCTAACTTGCAATATAAATGAGAAAGGAAATACACAAGTATGGTATTTAGATAGTGCTTGTAGAAACTATATGTGTGGAAATAAAGAAATGTTTAATAAGATAGATGGATTATTCATATTCGAAATGAATATGGGAATAGACAATAAAGTTCTTGTAATGAGTAAAGGCAAAGTGTATCCTTTCTCACCAAGTAAGGTGACATGAAGCATTCAATAGTGTCTTCTATGTTCCAGATTGAAGTATAATCTTATAAGCATTGGGAAGCTTTTCCAAATTAGATATAAGGTTAGGTTTGAAAATTGAGAATGAAGTGTATATGATAGAAGTGGAAGCAATAAGATGATTTCAACAATAAACATGACACAAAAATAGAATGCTTCCCTTGAGGATGCAAAGTGTAACAAAGAGGCACAACAAAGTGTTGAAAACAATATTCATTGATCAATCCACTCTCTGTCATCTCGTATGAGAATTTGAGTTTTGGTTGATTGAATGTTCTTTATAATAAGCAATTGGTTAAAGTACCGCCTCTATTAAAAATGAGATAACTTTTGTGAGGCCTGCATATTGGGGAAGCAACATAGAAATTATTTTCCCTCAGGTAAATCATGGAGAGCAAGCTCACCTCTTGAGATAATACATTCAAATTTGTGTGGTCCCATAAAGACTCCCTCCTTGTCTAAAAATATGTATTTCCTTACTTTTATAGATGACTTCAGTAGAAGGACATGGATTTATTTCTTGAAAAATAAATCAAAAACATCTGAAGTATTTAAACGGTCCAAGGCCATGGTTGATAAGCATAGTGGCCATAATATAAAGATATTGAGAACTGATAAAAGAGGAGAGTATATATCAAATGATTTTTTAAAATTTTATAAGGAGCACAGGATCAAGAAATAATTTGCAATAATGTATACACCTTAGTAAAATGGTGTATCGTAGAGACGAATAATATAACCATTAAAGAAATAACAAGAAGTATGATGAAAGCAAGAGGTTTTTCCAATGAATTTTGGATAGAAGCTATTGGAACAACAACATATTTGCTAAATAGATGTCATATAAAGAGCGTGAGGAACATGATACCTCAAGAAGAATGGAGTGAAAGAAATCTAAGTGTTGAACACTTGAGATTTTTTTGTCATGTATCATATACACATGTTACAAAGAAAAGAAGATCAAAGTGGGATAACAGAGGAGAGAAGTGCATTTTCATTGGATATTGTGAGAAATCAAAAGCTTATAGATTGTATAATCTAGTTACAAAGGAGCTTATAATCAATCGGGATGTTCAATTTATTGAGGAAGAATATTTGGGAGTCTCACAAGAAGTGGAGCATCCACAAGAAAAGAAAAATGCACCCATTATCAGAATCAAGTAGTAGATGGTAGAGTAAATAATGTACAAATTTGGACACCCATTTCATAAAGGGGTGAATCTTCAAATGGCAGCAACCAAAAAATCATGCAAGGACCAACAAATGAAGCATCTTCATCATCATTAGACTCATTCTAAAAGCAAGGAAGAATAAGGATTTTTCAAGATATTTTGAAAAATCAAGGTATAAATAAAATGAATATGAAATTTTTAATTTTGCATTTTTTCAAAGCACGTAATCCAGCTTTATTTTGAAGAAGAAACTAAAGCTAATAAACAATGTAAAACAATGGATTAAGAAATGCATGAAATAGAAAAGAATCAAATGTGGGTGTTAGTATATCTTTCAAGGAAAGGAATTCATTGATTTAAGTTTGTTTGTAAAACCAAGACTACTCTTGAATGAAAAATTGATAGACATAAGGAAAGATTAGTTGTCAACGGATATAAAAAAATGCCCCGACATGATTCTAATGAAACATTTTCTCTAGTATCAAGACTAGAGACTCAGTATGAATAATTATTGCCATATCTTCTCATCGCAAATGGAAGGTACATCAAATGGATGTTAAATCAACTTTTCTTAATGGAGTATTAGAAGAAGAAGTGTATGTGGAAAACCACACGTTATGAAATTCCATGCCATGAAAGAAAGGTATACAATCTTAGAAAATATTTGTATGGAATCAAACAAGCACCAAGAGCTTGGTACAATACAATAGATTCTTATCTAATTAGTAATGGTTTTACCTTGAAAGAAGTAGTGAGCCCACACTCTACATCAAAGAAAACAATGGCGAGATTCTAAGTTTTTTGTATGTAAATGATTTAATATTTATTGGAAATGTAAACAAGCCTATAGATGAATTTAAATCATCCATGAAGAAGGAATTTGAGGTGAATGATTTAGGATTCTTGAATTATTTTCTTGGCATTGAATTTAAGCAATCGAGTAGGACTTCTTTATTTCTCAAGAAAAGTATGCAAAAGAAATTTCACAAATATTTAAAATGTTGGACAACAAACCAACATCTACACCAACTGAATTAATTTTGAAATTGAAAAAGATGACTGCAGGGAGAAATGTGGATGTTACAAGATACAAGATCATGGTACTAATCTTGATGTATTTAACTACAACCAGACATGTAATGTAATGTATGCAATTAATTTGATTTCTAGATTTGTGTAGACACCAAAAGAGACACACTGGAAAGTAGGTAAATGGATTATGAGGTATGTGAATGGCACAAATAATTTTGGAATTATATATGCTACTAATAATGGTGTTCAATTAGTTGGATACATGGACAAAGTGATTGGGAAGGCATCCTTGATGATATAAAGAGAACATATAGATATGTGTTTAATGTTGGATCAAGAGCCATTTTATGGGCTTTGAAGAAACAATCAGTCATTTAATTATCTATAGCTTAAGAAGAGTATATTGCAACAAACTCTACTTGTTATATGATATGGGTAAAGAGAATCCTCTCATATTTGCACGAAGAGAAATAAGGATATTCTGTTATTTTTGTGATAATATCTCTACAATTGCATTTTCAAAGAATATATTCTTCCATGGACGAAGCAAGCATATAGCTATCATCTATCACTTCATTCGTGAATTAGTTGAGAAAGGTTAAATTGAACTAAAATTTTACAATTCAGAGCAACATCTAGCTGACATTTTTACCAAACCCTATCAAAGGATCAAATAGTTAATAATTTGAAAGAAAATATGAGCATCATAGATGGAATGCCTAGCTCTAGAAATTAATTATAAGTCTTTGTACGAAATTTTTGTTTGGCTCAAGATTAGTGGGGATTGTTAGAATTTAATGTAGTTGTAATCCTGAGCTCCACACCATGTTTAAACATGTTTTCCCTCCTCTACAACAAACAATGACAGTAAATTATATTCCGTGGCCATTTGAATTTTTGAACCCCCCTATATCATGTCCACCTCGTGTTTATCTTAGGAATCATGTTCAAATAAATTGTATGTTTGTAATAAATAAAGACATCAAATGTATTCTTGGCATATCTTAATCCCGACTAATACATCTCTTCAACCTACTCGATAGTTCACATCGGATAATTCTCGCAACCTTCTCTAATAGTTCACTATTCTCTTTTCCACTCATATTTTGAATTAGGGAACTACCTATTAGCATGCCATGAATTTGTTAGAAAAAGACTTCAATTTTTTCCATGTTTTATTTTTGGAAAACATTTAACAAAAGCATTAAATTACATAAGACAATAAGAAAAGAGGTCTATTTTGATGTATGCATAGCACACTCTATTTTTAGGATGTTTTCTTTCGTTTTTAATTGTAAGCCTTCTATATATGAGGTAGGTGTATGGAAGAGAAAAAACAATAAAGAAAGGAAGTTTGCATCAACAACAAGAAGGAATTTTAAATAAAATGCATAGTAGTGCTGATTCCGATATATTTTTCTAAGTTTTTGAGTTTTATTTTCATATTTTTATCTTTTGAATTCCATGTTTTAATTATTTAATTTCTACAAATTAGTATCGATCATTTTTTTTTTGGTTTGTAGTTGACAACAAGTTACGATTTTTATATCCAAATCGCAGACACCATAATTTACAAGAAAGAATTACGAGTATTAGTCATTAAGAATGAAAGAACTATTTAGATACCAAGATGTGTTGGAAATCATAGAGAATGGGTACATAAATCCCACAGATGTAGCAACATATAACACACTCTCACGGGAAGAGAAATACACCTCGAAGGAATTAAGAAAGAAAGACGAAAAATATATTTTATTTATTCATCAAGTCATGCATGAGATAATCCTACCTATAGTGGTACTATCCAATAAATCTCAAATTGCATGGGAAACTCTTTAAGTTGCATATCAAGGTAAAAAGAAAGCAAAAACCAAAAAGATATGATTACTACGAAGAGATTTTTAAAATATTTCAATGAAAGATTCAGATTCTATAGAATCATTCTTCACTTTTGTAGTTGGTTTAGTCAATCAAATTATATCTCCTAGTGAAACTATTGAAGACATAATGATTATTGAACAATTTCTTAGAAGTTTCCTTGTAAAATTTGATCCTTTGGCGCGTTTCCATCAAGAAGCTATGGATCTAAGTCATTTTTCAATTGATGAGTCAGTATGCATCTTAAATAAATCATGAACACAGATTGAATAGATCACATGCAATTATAGATAAAATAATTTCATCACAGTATCAAGAATTCTTGGAAGCGGAAGAAGAAGCGCCATCCCTAGAGGAAGAGGAAGAAGTTCATCTAAAGGACACAACATTGGTCCATCAAAATCAAGTGGAAGAGGAAATAGTCAAGAGCACAATCATAATCATTTTTAGGTCAGAGACAAGATAAATCACATGTGTAGTGTCACTATTGCAAGAGATATAGGCATTATGTTTATGATTGAAAGAAAAATTAGTATGATCATAATAGAAAAAATCAAAATCGGGTTGGAATCTCTAATCCAAGCTCCATGTTTATTACATGCACAAATATTTCCGAAGCAACACCTTCTTTATCACTTATTGAGTGTAATCTATCACAAGAGAGTCCTAGTGATGTATGGTATTTGGATTCTCGGTTACAGAATCGCATGTCGTATTTTAGATATATTTTATAATTTGCATGAGTTAGTAAAGACAAAAGTTACCCTTGGGAATAATAATATAGTAACTATAAAATGCAATGGAACAATTAACATTCTAACTAAAATGGGGGAGAAAAATACTATGCATGATGTTTATTATGTTGCAGGTTTGAAGCATAATCTTATGAGCATTGGTCAATTAGTACAAAAAGGATACAAAGTTTACATTGAAGACAACGAATGTGTGATCGTGGATAAAAATACAAGTACTCATATGATTACTAATGTGAAGATGACAAGAAATAGAATGTTTCCTTCGAAGATTATACCAACCACATCCGAAGCTCATACTACAAATAAGTCCTGGAGCTAATTAAATGTAATCATCCTTTCATCGGTTGAGAAATATGAATCATGGCTACGTCATCTCAAGTTTGGTTACTTAAATTTTGAGGTTTGAATTTGATACATAGAAAATATATGGTAAAATATTTGTCTTTGATTCAAAAACTAGAGAGATATTGTGAAGGTTGTGTTTTAGGGAAGCAAAACAAGGAATCCTTCCCAGTTGGAAAAATAGTAAGAGCAAGTGCACCACTTGAAATTTTTCACTCAAATTTACATGGACCAATAAAAACACCTTAGATTAAAGGTTGTTTATATTTTATGAAATTCATTTATGACCTTACAAGGAGGAAATGGGTGAACTTATTGAGACAAAAATAAGATGATTTTGATATATTTCAAAAATTCAAGGCCTTATTGGAAAAGAAAAGTTGGTATTATACCAAAATTATGAGGACAGAAAGAGGAGGTGAGTATGTTACCACTTCCTTTATGAATTTTTGCAAATATCATGGTATACACAAGAATTTTACTACTATGTACACACCACAACATAATGGTGTAATAGAGGTAAATAATATAACCATCATGGATATGGCATGAAGTATTATGAAGGAAAACATCTTTCAAAGGAGTACTAAGTAGAAACAATAGAAATTTTTGTTTACATCTTAAGTTCATTGTCCAAAAAAATCATTCAAACATGGATCATAAACAAGCTTGGAAAAATAGGAAACATAGTGTTTCTCATTTTAGAATCTTTGATTAAAAGGAATGATAACCACATCATACCAAGCCAAGAACACGAGATTCCGATCAAACACCATGATCAATAAGATGAAATAAATTCACCAATAACTTTACATATACCTTTGTAAACAAATGAGTAGCAATATCATATATTATTATGGAACTCAATGAAATACAATGAGAACAGTCTTTCTTATATAGGCAAGGAATAAAAATCTAAGAACCATTCAAGGTCGTAGATCAATCCATAAATCAAGAAAAGAACTAGTCAAGACCATAGATTTATGAGATAACTAGACATCAAGGATCTATTCAATACCGTAGATCAAGGAAAGAACTATACCTAATAACTAGATAATATTCCCCTAATATCTAAATAAATAAATAAAAATTTCCACACATATAAGTGGGTGAGGATAAATATAATAAAGGTAAATAAAATACCTAGATGAACATGAGCTAAGGTAAATACCTACTCTAACACCCCCTCAAGTGAAGATAGAGGCCAAAATAGAATTTACATGTCCACGGTATGAGTCCCGACAAGTAGGCCGATGAGGTACTCATGTACAATATATCCATGAATAAATATCGAACCAAAAGAAAGAAATAATCATGCTATAAAGAAAGAGAAAGAAGAAGATAAAAGATGCTCTCACGAACACCCCTCAATAACAACTTCTAAAACCCCAAGCATTCCCTGCAACTCAAGGTAGCGATGTGATGCAAAAGGCTTTGTAAAAAAATCACAACCTGCTGCTAAGTCAGAATGTACTCCAAGCAAAGAAATCCATCCTGAATGTGTTGACAAATGAAGTGGATGTGTATCTCAATATGTTTGGTCCGTTGGTGCTCAACTGGGTTGTGAGAAATGTGAATTATACTTTGGTTGTCACACCAAAGTACAGTTGGTGAATCCTATGGGAATCTAAAAATCTGCCAATAACTATCGAAGACAAATAATCTGTTGACTCATTGTAAATGTTTCCATGTACTCTTCCTCTGAAGATGAAAGTACAATAGCATGTTGCTTTTTGCATGCCCAAGCAACTGGAGAATAACCAAGACAAAAAAAGTATCCAAAAGTGGAATGCCTATCATCAATAGAACTTTCCCAAATTGAATCAGATACCCAACCAACGAGTAAAACCCCACCGTAGTATAGGCCAAAGTGGGAAGTGCCCTCAAATAGTGTAAAATCCTTTTAGCAGTTTTCGGTGACTACTATGAGGATAATTTCCAAACCGAGATACAAGCCCTACTGGAAAGGAAATATCGGGGTGATTATGGGTGAAGTACATGAGAATTCCAACAAACTTCCTATACAAAGTAGGATCACAAAGTGGATTGGTATATGTGGAAGTAAGAGTAACCCCGATTGAAAAGGAGATGGACTTGGCTTGTAATCAGCCATATCAAAGTGTTGAAGAAGATCATGGGTGTAATTTTGTTGACTCAAATGAATCCTTGAATCTATCTTGAGAAATTTGCAAACCAAGGAAATAATGTAATAACCCAAGATCTGTCATGTCAAACTGTGTAGAAAGATCCCTCTAAATAGTCTAAATGTGGGAAGAAGAGCTTCCAGTAAATAACAAATCATCAACATATAAGACAAGTATCACAATATCCTCACCAACATACTGGAGATATATTGTATGATCGTAGTGTGCAACGAACAAAACTAGTAAATAGAAGAAATGAATCCATCTTCTCCTACCAAGCCCAAGGGGCTTGTTAGAGATCGTAGAGAGAACTTCAAAGACTACAAATAAGAGAAGAATACTTTGATCAAATTTCAGCAGGTTTCTCCATGTATATTTCCTCTTGTAAATCTCTATGTAATAAGGCACTCTTTACATCCATCTGGTATGCGAGGCCATGCCTAGGATGTAGAAATAGCAAGTACAAGGCGTACATAATCCATCTTGGCAACGGGTGTAAATATTTGAGAGTAATCAATACCTTCAACTTGTGAAAATCCCTTTCGCACACAAGAGGATCGTTATACTTGTCAATGGACCCATCAACTACATATTTGGTTTGGTATACCCACTTACACTTAACCGTATTTCTTCCTTTAAGAAGAGATACCAAATCCCAAGTATGAATCTTCATCAAAGAAGAATACTCAGCTTCCATCACATCATCCTACCCCTCTATCCCACGAGCCTTTGAAAAGACTATAGGTCCTCGAAACTACCTCACACAAAAGTATAAAACTGAAAAAATGTGCGTGATGATGCCTAGTGGGTGAAAGATTCTCAGTATGAAAGGTGTTGCATCAAAACTGTAGTATGAGCTCACTTAGGCATAGTGACAACATCAGTGGGAATAGGATCCTCAATGACATCTGTAACCTCCTCATCAACTTCCTCAAAGAAATGATCCTCAATATGAGATGAAGAAGGAGGCAAGGAATAAGATGAATAATCTTGAGGAGTGAAGTACTAATCAAACTAAACATGTGTTTGAAAAATAAAGGCATGAGTATTAGAATCTAGAAGTCAATAAGCTCTCATGTCCTCACAATACACTACAAAGATCAAGGGTTTTCTCTTCTTTTCCAAAGTTTTCCTTTTCCTTTTTGGCACAAATGCCCAAGCATGAATCCCAAAGACTCAAAAAATGAGACATCTTGCTTAGTTTTGGACCAAGCTTCCTCTAGAATCAAATGATCAAGTACTTTATGTGGTGTGCGATTATGAATGTAATTAGCACAATTAACTACTTCTACCCAATAGATAGGAGGTAAATCTCTAGAATGCATCATACAGATTAGTCATTTCCTTCAAAATTCTATTCTTCTATTATGTTAATCCAATCTATTGTGGAATATGAGGAATAGAATGTCTTTGGTGAATAATGGCTTGAGTTTCCAAATAATTAGATAACTCATTACTTGAAGTACTCCCCCATTATCAGTGTGAAGGTTATTTATGCAACTAAAATATTGTTTCTCAACCGAAGCATTGAATACTTTGAAGTGTGAAAAATATCACTTTTTTACTTAAGAAAATAAACCCAAGTACACCTCGAGAAATTATCAATAAAGGTAAGTGCATACTTAGCTCCATTGAAAGAGGGGGTAGGAAAAACCATCAAGTCACTATGCACAAGCTCAAGTGGTGAAGAAACTCTCTTGGAAAAATTCTTAGGAAATGGATTTTAGTGTTATTTTCATAATGCAAAGCCGTGAGAAAACTCCCTCAAGACAAGAAACTCTAGGAAGACCATCTACCATACCATGAGTTCTCAACTCCTTCAAATATTTGTAATTGAGATGTCCAAATCTTTCATGCCAAAGCTTACTCTTTGAATCTACATGAGATCCCAATCTTTTTCTTATAGAGGAACTGTCATCAAAACCCTCAAAGTGATATAGTCTAGAATTATGATTAACAATCCCTTGAGCAACAAGTAAATGAGACTCCAAAAAGTTCGTATTCTACCCCATGTGGTGTAAAAGTCACTTTGTTTTCCCTTGATGAGAATGAAAAACTTGATATACATAAAGTAAATTTGTAGTGATGTTAGGAACATATAGTGCATCTTGTATATTGTCACCATCAAGTTGTATATCAAATTTTCCTTTAATAGAAAGAAAGGAAGAATCTCCAACCTCAATTTTGGAAGTAGAACTCAAACCTAAAGAAAGAAAATACTCCTTGGAAGAATTAATATGATGAGAAGCACCGAGAATCTACAAACCAATTGTCTGCAAGTGGTAACGAGATCACCCAAAGAATATTAAGTTTTTTGCCATGTTGATTAGAAGGAGGTGGAGTGGAGATAGAAATTTTGAATTTTTGACTGCATCCTCTAAGGCTTGCCTTCACTTATAACACCTATGTTCTTCATGACCACTACCCTCACAAAAAGAGCATGAAAGACTAGAATCATTCTTGGATTTAGAAGACTCCTTGGGTTTAAAGTTGTTTTCTTTGGGTTTAGGAGCACTTTGAGATAGAGAAGGGTGGATTTTGTTTTACTTTTTAGTTTTCTCTTGCCCTTAGGATTAGATGCAACTAATGTCTTTTGAGAGGTGGAAGACTCAAGGTGAGACAATTTATATTCTTCCCTAGTAATTCTTTCACAAAATGTTTCTAAGTTTATCATTTTGAATGTGTCATTGACGCATCCATGCTAGAGAAAAAGGTAGAAGAAAATATTTGAAATGGTCCTCTCAACTTGGATAGAATCAAGAGAAAAAAATCTTCATCTTTATTATCCCTTCCAATCCCCTTCAAATGTGTCAACAGCTTTCTTGAACTTGGTAAGATAGTCTATAATTGTTGGAAAATCTTCAAGATTAAGAGAGGTGATCTCAATTTCAAGTTGCATGGCTCTCATATGATCCACCTTACCAAATAAATCCTCCAATTTCTCCCATATTTTTAAAAGAGATTCACATTTTTCTAAATGAAACAAAATATTGTCACTTACATAAGTTCCTATCAAACCCATACACTCATCAAATTTGCACTGGTACTGAAATTTCTCATATTCTCTAGTGAACACTAGTTGTTCTGAAGAAGTTAAAGCCCATAATCCTTTCTCGCTTAATTATTGTTTCCATTCTTAGTTTCCATGTGTGGTAATTATGTGTTAGTAATAGCTTAATATGATCTAATGTATAATTAGATAAAGACGCCATCCTACAAAAATCACCGAAAGAAATGCAAGAACTAAGCAATGCAATAAGACCTTGAAACAATGCAACAAGAGCCCCCAAATTTTGGCACTTTATAATGAGTGCGTGTTACAATATGACACTTTATAATTATAGTTCAATTCTCAAAATAAATATTTTCAATAGAAATAGCATGGAAAATAAAATATTTTTGTAAAAACGGAACTCAAAACTGAGTTACCGATCAAAAGATACAAGTTTTTCAAGATTATGCTCCTCTATTTATTTTAGTTGCCACTAAAACAAAATAAAATGAATGGTGGCTGGAGTTAAGCACCTACTAGCAGGAATCCCAAGTGTTAAGTCCTCATATGACCATACCATATGAGCGGGGGCTAAGTATTTCAATGTGGTGTATAGTAATCTCTTGCTCTGCAGTACCGTAAAGGAACGATAACCAGATTATACCAAGCCAAGAATACAGATGCTAATCAAACACCATGATCAATAAGATGAAAGCAATTAGCTGGAATAACTTTACATAAAACTTTGCAAACAAATTAGAAATAATATCATATAGTATTATGGAACTCAATGAAATATAATGAGAATAGGCCTTGCTTAAATAGGAAAGGAATAAAACTCTAAGAACCAGTCAAGGTCGTAAATCAAACCATAAACTAAGGAAAGAACTAGTCATCAAATAACTAGTCAAGACTATAGATTTATGAGATAACTAGATGAAAGAGGGTTTAAAACCCGTAAGCGAGGATCACGAGGGATGACGTGCACATCAACGACGTGTGAACGGTGTGAAGAGATCTCGGAGGAGCGAGCATCAACCGAATGTGCATGTAAAGATTTGAAACATGGGAAAAACCTGGTTAAGCCATAAAACTCTCCTCTATCTCATAGATCAAATGGGGTGTACATATAGGAGGTGCTGAGTAACCCCCAAGTGCTGCAATCACGACAACTTGAGTAGAGATAGGAGTTACATTTCCATAATAGAAGTGTAACTCCCACCGACACACTGACCTTGACCGATGTCTTTGACGCACTAACATGTAAGAGAATCTCATAATGACCCCTAAATGACACATGGACCTACGATCTCACCTAAGTGAGATGACTCACCTAATGATGTGGAAAATAATACACACCAACACCCCCCTTCATCATAACTTAGGATGAGGTGGCAAGTCAAAAACGAGAAATGGGTCCCTAGCACAAACCTTGATGAGGTACCCATGCACAAGAAAAAGGTCCCAAGTAGTGAAGGAAAACCCAGTGGGAAAAACATCCACCACAAGAGAACAAAACACACTCTCTAATCTAAGAAAGATGCCAAAAATGGGTCCTAGCCATAGACGAGCCTGAAAAGGTACCCATGTACAAAGAGGCAATCTCTCGAGAAAGAAGAAGAAGAGGGAGACGAGAGGAATGTAGAAGATGCCATGAATGGATCTTAACTCTGCAGCTCTATGAGGTCTCCCAGAAGAATGTCGATAACCGATCCTCTGCCTCTGGACTGAAGAAGAGCCACCCACACCGAATCGTGTGCCTTCCTTAGGAAGGACATAAATGACATACTTGAAGTACACCCACTCCACAAAGGAAAATGAAGGTAGAAACACAAAGAACTCTGAGTCTGGTGCACTGAAGTGTGACATAGGTCTAGCGAGTGAGTGCCAAGGAACTGAAGGTAATCCCACGTGCATAGAAACATCAAAGTGAAAAAGAGGAACACCCGCAAAAAGGATGTCCAAGTGATGTGAAGGGAACAAAACATCCTCCACAATAGAAAAGGGATCCATAGCTGAGGGTGGATCAATGAAGGTCTCTGGAAATGTGGAAGTGACATGATTCCCAGAAGGGGAACTCCCAACAATAGAGATGATGAACTCCTGTGAAACACCTGTAGATGGATGAGGGACCTGTAGTGCATCACAAGTACACTCTATGAAAATACGACTAAATTCAAGAAGATACTCATCCCAATGAGGGGGCTCAACAAACAAGAGCGATGTCGAGATAGATATAAGTCATCAAATGAAGGTAGAGGAGTTAAATGGGCCTCGCACACTGAAGGTGGAAAAGAGGCCGGTGTGATGATTGTATAAGACTGAGAAGGAGACTGCTCGATATCTGATGAGATGTGGGAAGTGTCAACACTCTCTGGAATAGTGAGAGAAAGAGGAGAAGATTCCTCTGTAGTACTCTCGACATCAGAACTGGATGCACAATCCTCATCATCAGAAGTAGAACCAAGCAAGCCTGTGTTAGTGGAACTGTCATCACACAAAGAAATAGAGGAGACAACTGAATCAACAACAACAACAATGGCGACAGTATGCGAAGGGTCTCGATAGAGGGACCGAAGAATTCTCAGACATGTGAGGTGGATTTGAGTCATCACGTGAAACCGAGAGATCGAGAGACATACATCATCATGTGACCAAAGACATGGTCACAAGTGTCGAAAAATCCTCTAGATGATGATGATCGGCGAGTGCGCAGGAACTAGCCCAAGCAATAAGGGTAAGGGAAGACCCTCATGGGTGAAGTAACATTCTATGGAAGCATGCCAAGTTGAGTAGTTCCCTCTCCCGGTGAGAAGTGGCGAGGCTATAAAGTGATCCTACAATGCTCAAGTCTAGAAAGAGCACTCTCCATGATGAAAAATGTAAGATGCACAAAAGCAAGACGTCGAACTCAACCGATAATGCGCCTACGTGTGAAAGCCCAAGAGTACAATCAACCCCCGAATGTGGCACTTTATAAATTAGTACATTTACAAAACTAATAATCCCATCATGTAGAATGTGAAAAAACATGCAACTTTGACTAAAGAAGTGCTCAGATCCGAGCAACGAGTCAAAAGTTATAGCAAAAATAATTCCCGCAACTGATGAGAAAATGTCAATAAACGCTGCAAACACATTAAAAAAGTGCTCAAAATGAGTGCAAAGGGTATCATGTGACTGCTCATTGGAAATGACATCAAATTTTAGCAAGGGTTTGTTTTTCTTGCAAGGGGGGATTAGCCTTCTGCCATCCCGAACCTCGCCCTCCGTCTTCGACGCTCGTAGGAGGGTAAGCAATACAAGCCAAAAACCCAAATTTTAAAATGTTACAATGCCAAAACTAAATGTTTTTTTTTTTAATCTTAAAACATTAAAAAACATAGAAAGGAGGGGGCACATTTGGAATGGTATCTCCAATTAAGTCCATGTGCCAAAGCTGCAGAAGTAACGTTTGAACAGGATTCCAAACGTAATGCGCAAAGTGGGAATACATGCTAGAGATGCACTTTGGAGGTGCTTTGTAGGTTCCAGAGGACGGAAAAATGTGCAAAGGTTAGAGATGTGGCAGTCACCAAGAAACCCAAAAATTCCAATACGAGAGCAAAAGACTTGGCAACAACGCTCACGCAGTAACCATTCGAGGAAGGCAAAAGAGGCCACGAGTCGGCAAGGAAGAAGCAAAATGAGCTATGTAGAGCTAAAGATTTCTTGTAACCGTTGAGTTTGAATGTGGGTAGTAGAGGGATGCATGCCAAACAGAATGGAAAATGTAGGTCACTGTGAAAGAGTTGAAGGAGAAGTTCAATAACCCGGAGAAAATGCAAACGTTACCACTGATTTGAATGCCAATGCTGCAGATTTGAAATACGTGCCAATGCAAAACACAAAGGCACAGGAAATGCAAGGACAAAAAGCATGATTTGGTTCAACCAAAGCAGGAGAAGAGAACCAACATGAGCCAGCAAACAAAAAAATAGCCACGTTTAGATTCCACACCAAGGTAAAAATGAAGTTCCATGCTGGAAGCCTGCAAACCCATTGGCAACAAGGGTAAAAAAAGGCACATGCCAATAATCCACAACACGAGCCAATGCAGGTCGAGTAGATCAATAAAACCCATGCATATAACAAACGGATCACCAAGGCAATGGAACACGCCTTAACATAGCTCAAATCAAGCCAGTGGAGAAGCCAATGACCAGAGGGTTTGGGCAGAGCAACACGAATGCAGGAACTAAAAACAACTCGAACCTCATACCAAGTAAGTAGCGAACCTCTCAAGACCCTCATGCAAGGCCAAAAACTCAAAAAACAATAAACACGAACAAGGAAACTAGAGATATGAACCCCAAAATCAGTGCAATAAGAGCACGAATGGAATATCCATTATGACACATGCAACGAGAACTAGATATCACGCCGGAAGTTGGAGAACACACAAGCAACACCGAGGAGTGCACGCATCCATAAGATCCGCTCTAATACCATGAAAGAGGGTTTAAAACCCGCAAGAGAGGATCACGAGGGACAATGTGCACATTAACGGACGTGCGAACGACAATGCATGAAGAGATCTCGGGAGGAGCGAGCATCAACCGAATGTGCATGTAAAGATTTGAAACACGGGTAGAACCTGGTTAAGCCATAAAACTCTCCTCTATCTCATAGATCAAATGGGGTGTACATATAGGAGGTGTTGAGTAACCCCCAGTGCTGCAATCATGACAACTCAAGTAGAGAGGGGGAGTTACATTCCCAGAATAGAAGTGTAACTCCCAATGACGCATATGACGCACTGACGCACTGACGCGTAAGAGAATCTCATAATGACCCCTAAATGACACATGGACCTACGATCTCACCTAAGTGAGATGACTCACCTAATGATGTGGAAAATAATACACACCAACACTAGACATCAACGATCTAGTCAATACCATAGATCAAGGAAAGAACTAGTCAATACCATAGATTAAGGAAAGAAATATACCTAACAATTAGATAATATCCCTTAATATCTAATAAATAAATAAAAATATCCACACACATAAGTGGGTGATGATAAATACAATAAAGATAAATAAATTACCTAGGTGAACATGAGATAGGGTAAATATCTACTTTAACATCGATTGTGTTGCATACACACATGTGCCTATGAGCTAAAGAAGAATTTAGACAAAAAAGGTGTATATTTGTTGGATATTCGAGATAATACAAAATCTTACAAGTTGTTTAATCGAGTTACTAGAAAGGTAATAATCATTAAAGATATATTGTTTATTGAAAATGAAGTGTGGGATGGAAGTATTAAGAGAATAGTCGGTGTAGCAACAACAGCTTATTCCTCATGATGATATGGAAAATGAAAGTACAAGGAAACAAGGTATTGTATATTCTTCGAATCTTGGACATGCACTACAAGTTATATCACAAACTACACCCCCATTTACATCTAAGAGGTCTCCAAGATTTTAGTCATCTTAAACCATGCAAGAGATCACAAAGAACACTAGAAGTAACTCTTGCAATACAAAATAGTCCATCATCAAATAACCCTTTGTAGGGAAAACAAGGAGTCTTAGTGAGATTTATAATGTTGATACAACTAACTCTTTTTCAGTTTTTACATTTTTTTCTCAAGATGTAGATCCAATATACTTTGAAGAGGATATAAACAATGAAGTTTGGGTTCAAGCCATGGATGATGAGATAGATGCACTAGAGAAAAATTAGACATGAGAATTGGTAGATCTTCCAAAAGGAAAGGACGTGATAGGAGTGAAGTGGTTCTACAAGACCAAATACAATGTTAATGGTAAAGTATAGAAACATAAAGCAAGGTTGGTTGCAAGAGGTTTTTCACAGCAATATGGAGTAGATTACAATGAGATGTTTGCACTGTAGCATGTTTGGACACAGTAAGAATGGTTTTAGCAATTGCAACTTGAAACAATGACCTATTTATCAAATAGATGTAGAATTAACATTCTTGAATGGTTTTCTTGAAGAAGAAGATTATGTGAATCATATAGAAGGTTATGAGATCGAAGGTCGTGAAGGAAAGGTATAAAGGTTGAGAAAAATGTTTTATAGTCTTAAACAAACACCTAGAGCATGGTACAACAAGATTAATTCTTATTTAATTTAGAATGGTTTCAGCAGGACCAACAATGAGCCTACTTTATACATCAAGATAAATTAACAACATAAAATTTGATTGTTTTTTAATATGTGGATGATTTAATTATTATTGAAAATCTATCTACATGTTCATTCAAATCAGCCATGAAGAAATAATTTGAGATGACAAATTTATGACTCATGCACTATTTTTTGGGCATTGAAGTTCAACAATCAGAATTTGGAGTTTTTATTTCAAAAGAAAAGTATGCTAATGATGTTTTGAAGAGATTTAACATGTTGAATTGTAAGCCATTGCCAATACCAAGATTCTGAAGGTTTGAAGTTAAGTAAATATGACAACGGATCATTTATAGATCAACCATTGTTCAAAAGGCTAGTTGAAAGTTTCATGTATTTGATGGCCACAAAGCCTGATATTATGTATGGTGTGAGCCTCATCTCAAGGTTCATGGAATATCCAAAAGATTCACATTAGTAAGCTAGACAAAGGATTTTGAGGTATGTATGTGGAACTAACAATCATTGAATCTTGTATTCAACAAAGCAGATTAGTTCAAACTCATAAGTTACAAGACAAAGGATGAGTGTAATAAATATAGATGATAGAAAAAACACATTTGGCTATACTTTTCACTTTGGAATAGGTGTAGTTTCAAGGGCATCGAAGAAGCAGCCCATAGTCACACTATATTCAACAAAAGAGAGTATGTATCAACAACAAGAGCAGTATGTTGGATTGTTTAGATCAAAAAAGTGTTGAAAGATTAGTAGCAGAATCAAGAGGATGCTACACAATTTTTTTGTGACAACAATTCAACAATAACATTGTCCAAAAATCATGTTTTTCACAAAAGGAGCAAGCATATAGACACGAGGTATCACTTCATCAGGGAGTTGGTTAACAACAAGAAAATTTGTCTCGAATTTTGTAGATCTGAATATTTGTTTGTTGATATCTTTACAAAAGGTTTGGGAAATGAATTTTTTGAGTATTTGAGATGTTCTTTGGGAGTTTGTGATCAGCAATATGTCAAATCTGGAAGTGCACACTCAACTCCAGAATAATAAAATTTTGAATGTGAAAATTAAACAGATTGTTAGAAAATACTTTAATTTTGTCCATATTTTATTTTTGGAAAAACTTAAAAAAAAACATAAAAGCACATAAGACTAAAAAAAGGGGGAGGAGGGGGGGACGGTGTATTTTTTCACGTGTAAGCCTCCTATATATGACGTGGGTGTATGGAAGAGAAAAATCAAGGAAGAAAGGAAGTTTAAATAAAACACATAGTACGTGTTGATTCTAGATATATTTTTCTGAGTGAGTTTTATTTACAAATTTTTATCTTTGAATTCACTATTTATTTATTTGATTTCTACAGAAGTTTGGCCCTAGGAGTAAAAGGCGAAGAAATCCATTTTCCTTGAATTTGTTTTCCGGAGATAGAATCATTCGCTATCATCATGTTCTCACCCCAAAAAATTATTTTAGAACTGTAATAAATATGAGATTTCCAGATTACTATATGGAAGTTTAGGAAACACCCATCCCAGCACATTTTCCTTTTGGTCAAACAGATACACAAGGCCCACAATAATGTTGTTTCCATGAAAAGGTGTAGACGGATAAAGTTTAATATTAATAATATATGAGTATGCAGAAAACACATTTGAATTTCTATTTATAAAAATCATTTTGTGCATGCACTATTTTTTAATTCTTCTGCATCTGCATTTTTTTAAAATTTGATTGGATATGACATTACTCCTGCTCAGATGGACCAGTTACATGATTATATTGCATGTTATAGATTTATTTCTATAGTAAATATGAATATCTATTAATTTTTCTTTATGCGAACTTTAAACATTTTTCTATTATTTCTAGAATTGTTACGATAGCATAGATTATGTACTTAAAATTGTTTGGAAAAGAGCCATACGAAGTACAAAAAAACAATAGAATTTAAATACTATGAGCAAACGTCTCTGATTATTTCTCCAATATTGTATCCCAAACCCACAAAACTAAATAACATTCGCAATATTGTTTTCAAATTCAAATTTAATTTTTTTTTAAAAACATACATGATTGGCTTAAATTATATCAATTCACTGAAATTCATTAGTTTCTTTTTAAAAAGCTTCAACAGATTCATCTTGGTTTCTCTGGTTTACAACCAAGACCACACTTTATTAAAACTGCTCAAAAATTGAAAACAAATTCATGTAATGGAATATACTTGAAAACTTACTCCATAGAATAAAATTCATTTCTACAAAAATCACCAAAATGAACATAAAAATTTAACTCTGAAATCCAATTTATACGGGACGAGGTTACCAAGTAGTAAAGAAATCCTTCTTTGACAATTATTAACGATGATAAGAAATTAGTGACTGCCGCATGGAAAAGTATAGAATTCTTCTGAAACACTAGTAGTGGTTCCTGAAATTTCAACT
The DNA here is from genome assembly GCA_018340775.1 of Taxus wallichiana var. yunnanensis. NCBI lineage: Eukaryota > Viridiplantae > Streptophyta > Pinopsida > Cupressales > Taxaceae > Taxus > Taxus wallichiana. The sequence continues at coordinate 255,321,602 of CM031233.1, forward strand.
TAACAATTCTAATGTATTCAAAATTCATTGAAATGTCTCATTTAATAAGTTATAAAACAATTATTCAACTATTAATTTTTGTTAAAAAAATTAGTATAATATTCACTAATTAATACAGAAATATTGTTCCCGCATTGTGGTTTTCACATATTGTTCTTAGAATGTAATTTGTAAATCACTTTTCAATTACATTGAAATAACCACAAAAATATTTGTACAATTATTTACATTTAAAGGATAGCAATTATCTGAATATATTTGTATGGGTTATTCTAATAAATGCATACATGTATTGTGGAAACGATGGAAGAAAAAAAAACTCTATTCACTACTAGCATTCAAAAAGGAATTCATTGAAACATAATACTAGATAAATAAAAGGATATGGGGTCAAACACATTAACATTAAAATAATGATAATGTTTTTTCAGGTTTCAATAATCAATTCCCATAACATCTTTATTATAGGTCTACCAAAACATGTGTGCTAAGAAAATATTCATGTGATTTATTATTTCCAATGAAAATTAAAAAAAAAAAAAAACTCAAAGAGGTTAACTTAGTTAAACATAAATATTGTAATGCTCGAGAAAATCTAACTGAAAATGACGTAATTTTTTATTTATTTTTGCATATCGTGATATGACATTAGCTTTGTTGTTTTTAGTTATGTGAAAAACTTGTGTAGTGGCCATGTTAAATTTATCCCTATCTTGTCATTGCAAACTCTTTCAAGCCTTCAAGCAACCAAGCTCTAACATCTTTCCACAAAGTGCAAGCCAACTCCTATGTAAGCTCTCCAAAAATCCCCAAACAAGTAACCCCCAAACAACCAAGAAACTCCAATAAATAGAAAATGGTGGAGAGGATGGTGAGGTGGCTCCATGTAGGATGCCACATTGTTTCTCCCCAAGCCACCTCAAAAGTCAAACACATATTCCAAGACTCCATAAATGAGTAAGGTGAAGGTATGACACTTCTATTCTCACACACAATCCACCATTCCACACTTTCAAGGACATCATTAAGAGAGTTAGGAAAAAGGTGGAAATTAATTTCCTATTCTCCTTTGAAAACACATAATAGGTGTTACATTTGACCCCTCATATCATAGGTTTGGATGGTGGGAGAGTTTAAGGAGTATGGAACAAGTAAAATTTGTCACACGGGTTTTAAAATAGAAGTTTAACAAACCACGCTTAGGAGACAACAAGTCCCTCCTCTTTGATGGGAAAGGTTCCCTTATTGAAAGCAAGTAGTAAAAATTATATACAAATGTACAACTTTCAAAGTGTGGATTCTGATACTTTGAAATGTTTTATACCAAAAGATTGTCAATACATAAGAATGGAAGAACTAAGGAGATGAAAGAGAAAGAACATAACAATACTTTCGGAAATATAGGTAGCAGAGTATAGCCTTATGTGTATTGAGCAAAAGAGACGTAGAATGGAATCATTCATGTTTATAATAGATATAATTTCACAAAACAAATTTCTCGAAATCATATTAACCAGAACACAAAGTTTCTTAGCATGCAAAGATGGACGATTCACAAATTTGAACAAGGAGAGGAAGAATTGCAGAAAGAAAGGGAAAAACTTTTGTATTTATTATTTTTGAATCTATTACAATTTTAAGAATGCCAAGATCCAACCCTCAACAATGGCGTAGAGAAGCCATTAAATAATCTTCAAAAATGGTTACATTCGGTTTCTTTTTTCTTGCGAAATGTTAATGGTAGCGAAAAATGATGCTCTCTCTGCGATCGTTAAACCTATTTTGTAACTTCAAATATGAGTCGTCCATGTAGAAGAGATTTGTTGAATCAAGTCTAAGGAAAAATTTTATATTTTGTGATTTTTAGAGAAATAGCACTTTGGAACATTTCAGCCCACCCATCCACTTTTTATATAGGCCTAACAAGTGGCTTTATTTGAGTGGTAATGAGGTCGGGGCTCACTTTTACAATTTTAATTTTTTTTTTTTTAAAGCTCAAAACTCAAAGTTCTATGCCGATCCGCCCCTCCACTTTGAATTTTCAACGTGGGATCAAGACCCCAGAAGAGTCATGGGTCATTTTTATACTTTAACTCTTTTTTTTGGAAATAAAACCTAAATTCCCAAATCGCTCCGAAGGCTCGCCTTCATGCTTTGAATTTTGATGTGGGCTCAACATTTGACTTTATCCCTTGGCATGAGTGGAGTCACGACTCATTTTACAATTTTAATCCCTTTTGGAAATAAAACCAAATTTCCAAAAGTGCTTTGATGGCCCACCTTCTCACTTTAACTATTCAACGCAGGCATCAACACGTGGCTTCACTTAGGCGCTAGTGGGGTTGCACTTCACTTTATAATTTTACGCCTTTTTGGAAACAAAGGTAAAATTCCTAAAGTGTCCCAACAACCCGCCTTTCCACCACTGCATGTTTCAGCCAATCAGGATCCTTCATGGCCACAAGGCCAATTTGACACTTTTGCAAAAAATAACAAAAGTGAGAATTTCACAAAAAGAACCCATCCTGTCACATCCAATTAGAGATGTCCACGTACTGTGGATGTTGGGGAAAAACTTGATAGGGAAGATACACCCGTCAAAAATGAATAAAGGGGAAAACTCCATCATTCATGCCTGAATCAAAGTTTTTTCGTAGAAAGATAAATGCAAGGAAAGCAAGGCTCGACGCAGTCCATAGTTATGGAAAAATTGATAAATTCTACGCATCATTGTCGGAAATAGAAAGATGTTTCAAAATGCACAAACTAAGGAATTTTTAAATGGAAATAGTGGGATTAAAAACAAAATACCATCACTTGGGACCGAAAATTCATTTTTTTACAAGAGGGGAATATTAGGGCAACAATAAGTGGCTCTTTTTGGGGATGACTTGACATAGGAACGAGGAAAGATCAAGAACCATATAAAAACTCTAGGAAAGTAGACCAATGCCTTATCCATTAGGCAAAAAGATTCAAAGACAAAACCAATACGAAAGACAACACACATGTAACGGGAAAAGGAAACAAACCAAAAAGGAAAGAACAAAAACAAAACACAAAGGAACGTACCCAAAAACTAAAACACCACACGTATTATACGGAAGGATTGACTAATCACCTAGGACTTGAACAAATTCAAATACTGCCCACTATAAGGAAGTGGGAGTGGACATCCATCCATATAATCCAAATAGAAAGAGTTTTCTCCAAAGAAAGTGTCGATTTTGAAAGGAGCAAGCCAAAGAGAATCAAACTTACTATGGCTTCCTCAAGGTTCATGTCTTTTGTCCCATATCAGAACAATGTCTCCAACTTGAAAATATTTAGGTGTATATTTCTTATCAAAAAAATCCTTCACCTTCAGTTGATGAGTTGAGATTCTATCAAAAACTTGCAACCTGTCTTCATCCAACTTCTAGAGATACATGATCCTCTTATCTAAGGAACCGATAAAGCTTGAATCTTCAATAGCCTTCATCAAGTGTAAGGCTGGTAATTCCACTATTACTGGAAGCTAAGCTTCAACACCATACACCACTTGAAATGGAGACATCCCAATTGCTCTTTTGGGTGTAATTCTATCTGCCCAGAGAGCATCATAGAGTTTCTTGTGCCAATTCCTTTTAGAGTCATTGACAAGCTTCCGAACAATGGTTACCAAATTCTTATTTTTTAATTCTGCTTGTCCATTCCCTTGGGGGTAGTAGTCTAAAGAATGAGCAAGGGAGATTCCATAGCCATAGAAGAAGTCCATCATCTTAGAAGAAGAAAAATTGGAAGAATTATCAGTCATAATCTTTTTGGTACCCCAAACCTTATCAACATGTTCTCTTTGATAAAATTACACACCACCTTAGAAGTAGTGCTTTGACTAGAATAGCCTCTACCCACTTTGTGAAATAATCATGTGATTAGCTTAGCAGATGAGTATGCCCAAAGACCTTTGGAAGATGGGTTAAGAGTTCCAATGAAATCCAATCCCCACTATTGAAAAGGCTCATCAATCACTACTAGTTTTAGTGGTAAATTAGCAAAATTAGGTCTCCCAAAAAAAGTCGACAGACTACACACTTACCTACCCATTTTAATGCATCTCTCGAACAATGTAGGACAATAGTACCTAGCATGGAGGATTTTATGGGCGGTGACAATAGAAGAGAAATGCCCTCCACAAGCCTGGTCATGAAAATTTGAGAACAACTTCTTCTTTGCTCTTTGTCCACACACTTCAAGAATCTTCCATCTATGCCTCACTTGAACAAAGCATTCTCCCATAATACATATTGTGTAGACCTTAACTCAATAGCTCTATTTTCATTGTCACTCAAGTGGGATGGAAACTCTCCATAAGTAGTAAAATGTGAAATATCAGCATACCATTCATCTATTGAACTAAGCAAGAGGACAATAGGAACATCAACTACTTCTTTGGACAATTATACATCAGCTCCTTCAAAGAATAAGCTCACATAAGCCTTTACCCCGGACTAGCTTAATTGTCTTGATATCAAGGTCATATTCTTGTAATTTTGCTACCTAATTACCTCTCTTAGTTCCAAACTCCTTTGTGTAAGAATATACTTGATGGTTGTATCGTACAAACACAACAGAGTGAGAATTAAGAATATAAAAAAGAAACTGCTTGATAGCTTTGACCACTTTGCAAAATCATGTTTCTCCATCATAGTATATTTCAATTCATGAGCTTTCAGAACATAGCTCATGAATGAAATTGGAAGTTCATGATCCTCAAAATTTATTTGAGTTAACACAACAGCCAAATTACTCTCTGTAGCATAGCAATAGATGATAAAATCCTTGTTGAAATCAGGACATGCTAAGATGGGAGTCTTAGCAATGGCTTTCTTGATACCTTCAAATGATTCCTTACCTTTGGAAGTCTAACCAAATTTTTCTTTCCTTTCATCATGTGAGCAATGCTCATAGTTAGTTCTGCAAAATTAGGAATGAATCTATAGTGCCCGCTTCCCTTCGACACCTTGTGATATTGATCCTGATATTGTTAACTATATTATGGACATTTTTATAGTTTTGATTTAGTATGATGTTAGATGTTGGATCATGGATTATTGTTGAATTTGATTCATATATGGTGCATGATGATTATTGGAAAAAATTTATATATTTATGTTGATATCTTGTTTGACATGATTATATTGTAGATGTTGTTTAGAAATATGATATTTGGATATCTTGAGTAGACCTAGAAAGTGGAATTAATTTGATGATCATATAGTTGTTGATAAAACTACAAATGATATTGTTAGTTGCCTTGATGTTGTTGTGATTCACATATATAGATGATTTTGGGATGATATTTATGTTCATTTTGATGTTTTGATATGGCCATGAGGCCAAAGGAGGTATTTGTGTTTTGCAAGTTAAAAATATCACAACAAACATCGGGGATTGGAGACCAACCACATTAGAATTCTAGATGAATTCAACAAGGTCACCATGGCAACTTGTATTTGTTTGTGTGTGTGTTGGATTTTTTAGGGATTCCCATGGGGGAGAATCACCTTCGAATGTGACTAAGGGACTTCATGTTTTTCTTTTATTTGGTCTTTTGTTAATGTTGTATGTGTTTTATAAGTGATGTTTTTTCCCTTTTCATTATTTAATTAAATTGTGGTAAATAATGTGAATAATCATATTGTTAAAAATAAATTAATCAAATTGGGACATAAGAAATTAATTATTGAAGTTGTTGGCTATGGTATTAAATGTTGTCAAGTATGTGTAAGTATGTGTAAGAGTTGTGTAAGTTAATTTTGGAGTATGAAACACTCCACCTCCTTTTGAAATTTGAATTTTTCCTTGGAGGCTGATTTTGGAGGCTTGTGGGACAAGTTAAACTTGTCCCACAACCACTTAAATTTATTTACCAACCATGCCTAGGGTTGGAGAGTTAAACTTTAGACTTTCACTATGCATATTTATAAGTCAAGTTGAATTTTTTAGTTGCACTTTCTTACATTTTAGTAAATTTAGTCCTTATGGGGTGTGGGCTTGTTTTGGAGTGTGTAAGTAATCTGTCATATTATTCACCCACCTATTTATTATGCTTTGGAGAATGAAGTTGAATTTTGTGTTGGAGTTGAGGATGTGTGATGTGGCATCCTACATGGGTCCACCTCATCCTCTTCTCTTCCCTCTTCTATAAAATTTGAATTCATTACCTTGTTTTGGGTTGCTTCACTTTGGCATACTTGATTTGGGGTGAATTATTTTGCTGTTGGGAGCTATTGCTTTTGGAGAAGCTTTGAAAGATTTTCGAATCCTTGTGCTTGGTTGATTTTTGGATTGCTTGCATTGGAAACAACTGTTGTTTTGGAACTTGGAACAACTCCATCATGGAGAGGTAAGAGCTTGGCTCTTGGAATGCTCTTCTTTTATTTATGGAAATGTTATTGTTGTGAATGTTTTGGCATATGTGTGGGTTGTTTGGGTAGATGGCCTAGGAATGGTGTAGGAGAAGACTATGGGGTATTTTGTGGGAGGCATAAGTGTTTTAGGGAGGTATAAGTGTGGAGGGAGTTTGGATTTGGGTTCCACCTTGCAAAGAAATAGCTTGCATTTCTTTACTCGTTATGGGGTGCCATAAGAGGTTGGGGAGGCATAAGGAAATGTGAGGAATAAGGGGTACTTTGGGAGGCATAAGGGCATGTTAGGTGTAACGTCCACTAAAAATAACCCACTTGAGACCCAAGAACAACCTAGGATTAGTTAGGAAAATAATGGAATAATTTTTATTTATTTTAAAAGAGTCTACAACCGGGTTACAAGGCAATAATTACCACTAACAATTCCCGAACAATTCTAATTCATTAGAACATACATGTCCTTTATTAACAATTATTAGAGGTCATAAGGGCCAAAATCTATGGTTAGAAGGTTCAATTAGGTTCAGAGGTCAATTCCTCACCATACCCATTCTATGACTAGCTTAAAGATTCAACTTAGTTTTTCTCAAAATTAATGCATTCAAAATTTTCCTAAATCACTCCCATTAGATAGGAAATTTCCTCACCTTTCCAATGATATAAAGAAGTCCTCCTAACTTCTCATATTTTTCGAGTTATGGATCGGCGGGCCTTGGGGTCAAAATTTTCCCAAGAGCGGGCCTACGGCTCGGGGTGAAATTCCCCAAGGGCGGGTTGGTGGGCCACGGGAGACTTTTGGAAAATTTCCCACATGGGGGTGAAAAATAACTTTACACCCACGCACCCGTGGATCCGTAACTCCACAAGGGATGTGTGGCATCTTATAAGCCAACGCGGGAAGGTAGGTGGTGGGGAGAAAATTAGTTTAATGCCTCGAAGGGCTAAGAGGGTAGCATTCACCCGTGCCTCCGTTGGCACCTCGTGATGCCACGTGGTGGCTCCTAATTAGCTGCAGCCGACGGGCGATGGGAATATTTGGAAAATTTTCTCAAAATTTTCTGAAAGCATAAAAAGGAAAAGAGGGACCCGCTCCTCCGTCAATGCCTTGTGATGCCACATGGCATCCCCTTATTGGTTGTGGCTGATGGGGCGGCGGGAAAAATTTAGAAAAATTTTCCCAAAATTTTCTGGAACCGCTAAGTTTAAAAAGGGGTCCACCCCTCGCTGAAACCTCATGGTGCCATGTGTGGAAGCCTCCGATTGGCCTACGGGTGGGGGGAAAATTAGACAAATTTTCCACAAAAAAATTCCTAAGTGCCAAGGGAAAAATTTGGGCCCATGGGCCCGCCAAGGAAAATTTTACCAATTTTTTTTTCTTTTGAAGCCAACGAAGAAAAAACTTCAAAGGCCATAAATTTTAATAGAGAGCTTAGTTTTTGGAAAAGAAAGGACTTTCTTGAAAGCTCTCAACACCCTCTTTACTCAAGGATCATTAATTTTTGATTTTGATAAATTTTAAAGGGACAATTTCAAGAACACAATCTATAGGCTTTTACAAAGACGAACTAGTAAATTTTACTGTTTAATTTGTTCTTATCCATCTCTCAACATGTCAAATAGACATGGAAAATTGTTCTTAGGTGTATTTACAAGAAATTTTGAGATTGAATTTGTCGATCTATTTGCAATTTGAATATTTACATTTCTTGACAACAACATGACTACAAAATGGTTTGAGCCAAATTCTGCTAAGTTTTATAAGAATTTTCCTTAAGTGTTAATGTCTAGATGAATTTTATTAGATATTATTATGCCCAAATTAATGTTTCATTTTTATTCCTTTGTTGTAGATTCGGTCTAAGCATTTGGGTTTAAATAATTGTCAATTGGAAATACAAGACAGAGTTCAAATTTTAAAAAGGTCTATTTGTTATTTTCTTCTTCCAAGTATTATAATGTGTTCCAAAACTAATCTAATGCATTTAGTTGATTCAATATAACTATTCAAAACTAAGATACATATCTGATTTCCAACTTTCACATATTTCAAAGAACAGAGTATTACACTTCCTTTATATGCATTTCTTTCTTTCAAATAGAGATTTCAAGATTCTGATTAAAAGATTAGGTTCTATGCCACTATGTAATTTGAGAAAGGTGATACATCATTTATTAATTCCAAAAGACAAATTTGTAACATCCATCTTTCATTCCTTCCAAAATCATATATATAAAAATAGGGAAGACTATTACATTTTATTCTCACGTGTTTCACTTTTCCACTTTCCAAACAGGGATTTCATAGTGCATGCTAAACACAGAATTCCAATGGAATAATATCATATGGACAAGACAAAACCACTTCCATTAATTCAAATGGAACTCTTACAACTTCCTTACTATTTGATTTCAAGATACAACATACAAAATATGTTTCATTCTTTCACAATCTTTCCAAAGAAAATAGAAAACAAAGTATAGCTCTTTTACATTTCAAATTTCAACTTCCATAACCATTACAAACATATACAAGTTCATCCACTTCAAGTGTGAATGGTTACAATAAGATTTCATTTCACAAGGGACTTTCAAACTATCTTTATCTCAGCTCCGTAAAAAACAACATGCAGATTTCTCATTCTTCCAATTTGATGACAACAAGAGTAGGGGAAAGGAAATGCTCTCCACCCAACCGAGAAATCCAATGAAGAGGAGAAGAAATCCTTCTTCATTGGCCCCTGAGCCCCAACCAAAATGCAATAAAATATGTGATCCAACTCATGGCAACAACATGCTTCCACAAATACACAAGCAACATTTTCACAATAAAACACAATCCAAACAAAATGTAGTTTACAACTATGTTAAAGCATGATAAACATGATCGAGGCTTCATCAAGTAAGTCAAAGGAGAAAGATAATATGGGGATGCTTCTTATGCCTCCCAAGGGGGAAATGGGTATCACCACCTGAGAACAAACCACCAAAATATGTATATATTTATCATTTCAATTCCCGACATGCCCTTATGCCTCCCAAAAGTACCCCTTATTCCTCAAATTTCCTTATGCCTCCCCAACCTTTTATGGCACCCCATAACGAGTAAAGAAATACAAGCTATTTCTTTTTAAGGTGGAACCCAAATCCCAACTCCCTCCACTCTTATACCTCCCTAAAACACACTTGTGTCTCCCACAACAACCCCATAGTCTTCTCCTACACCATTCCTAGGCCATCTACCCAACAGCCCACAAACATACCAAAACATTCACACATTAACATTTACATTTATAAAAGAAGAGCATTTCAAGAGCCAAGGTCCTACCTCTCCATGATGGAGTTGTCCCAAGTTCCAAAACAACAAGTTTTATCCCAATGCAAGCAATCCAAACCAGCTAGCACAAGCATAAAAAATCTTCCAAAAACTTTTTCAAGCAAGAGCTCCCAAAACAACAAGGAAGTAACCCAAGAAAAATGAAGTCTCCAAAGTGAAGCAACCCAAAACAAGGAAAGAAATTTGAATTTTATAGAAGAGGGAAGAGAAGAGGATAAGGCAAATCCACGTAGGATGCCATATCACCCAACTTCAGCCCCAACCCAAAAGTCAACTTCATTCTCCAAATCATAATAAATAGGTGGGTGAATAATATGACAGTTTACTTACACACTCAAATCCAACCCACACCTCAAAGTACTGAAAATAAATCATGTAAGAAAAGTGCAATTAAAACCTACAATTTGCCTTCTCAAAAACATTATAAAAGTCTAATATCAACTCTCCAACCATAGGTATGGTTGGTAATTAAATTTAAGAGGTATGGGACAATTTTAAATTCTCCCACAAGCCTCCAAAATCAGCCTCCAAGGACAATTCGAATTTCCAAGAAGGTGGAGTGTTTCACACTCAAAAGTTAACTTACACATCACTTACACATCTCTTATAACACTTTAATTCAAGGCCAACAACTCTATTAATTACTTTTGTGTGTCATATTTGATTTTATTTATTTTAACAATATAATTACTCACAATATTTACACACTATTTAAAAATTTATGAAGGGGGTAAAATCACCACTAAATAAACACACCCAAACAATAAACAAAGGGACCTAAATAAGAAAAATACATAAAACCCCTTGGTCATAATTAAAGGTGATCCCCCATGGGAATCCCTAACATACACAATCTCACACAAACAAATACTAGTTGCCATGGTGACCTTGTTGAATTCATCTAGAATTCCAATGTGGTTGGTCTCAAATCTCCCGATGTTTGTTGTGATATTTTAACCCGCAAAACAAAAATACCTCATTCACCTCATGGCCATATCGAACATCCACAATAATATAAATATCATTTACAATTTTACTCAACAATTATATCATCATCCAATAATTTCCATTTCTAGGTCTACTCACAATATCCAAATATCACAAGTCCTGCACAACATCCATAATATAACCATGTCAAATAGTATACCATCATCAATATCCAAAATGCCTCTAATAATCATCATGCATCATAACTGAATCAAGTCAACAATAATCCATGATCTACATCTATCATCATACTATAATAAGGTCCATAATCATGTCTATAATATAATCAACAGTATCATGATTAGTATCAAAAGGTGTCAAAGGGAAGTGGGCACTACATCCCCCTCCCCTTAGACTCGAATTCCTCCTAGAAGTCACTAGTAACAAATGTGGAAACTAAACTCGTAGCAAAGTAGCATCCTTTGATGTAGCTGCAGTCTCATCATATTTGTCCCACTGCACCCAAACCTGATCAACCTCTCTGCCTCGAAGGCCTAAGGTCCTGCTATATATGATGTGAATGGGCTCCACCATCACGTACCCCGATCCTGTTCCCGCACCGATTTCTAATCTAACACATGAGAAGGATCTGTAACATATCTCCTAAGAATTGAAACATGAAACACATCATGTATGTGAGACAAGCTTGGTGGCAATGCTAGACAGTAAGCCAAAGGGCCGATATGCTCCAAGATCTCAAAAGGACCCACGAATCTAGGAGCTAACTTAGAACCTTTTCCATAATGGATAGGGCTCTTGTGTGGCCTGACACAAAGGAAAACCTTCATGCCCACATCAAAACTACAGTCGAGTCCTATGCTGATATGCATACTTCTTCTACCTATCCTATGCCTCCTGTAGTCTTTGTCTAATCAAAACCACTTGTTGCTCCATGTCCTATAAAAACTGGTCCAAGAGAAACCATGTCCTCTAACCTATCCCAACTAAGAGGTGTCCTACACTCTCTACCATACAAAGCCTGGAAAGGAGCCATGCCTATAGAGCTCTAAAAACTATTATTGTAGGAAAACTCCACCAAGTATGGTTACTCCTCCCGTCTAGACTGGCTGATCCATCACATACATCTTGAGCATGTCCTCTAAAATCTACTTCACACACTCCATCTGTCCATCTATCTTAGGGTGATATCTTTATGCTAAAATTGATCTTCGTCTTGAGGGCATGCTGCATGATAGATCAAAAATGGGAAGTGTACAAAGGATTGTGGTCACTAATGATTTTCTATGAAATCCCATGCAACCTGACAATCTCATCCAAGTATACCCATGCCATTGCACTAGTTGTTTAAGTGGTCTTAACCAGGGAAAAGTGATCCACTTTTTCAATTTATCAACTTTGACCATGATGGCGTCATGGTGATATCTCAACATCGGTAGCCCAACCATGAAGTCCATCGAAATAGTTTCCCACTTCCATTATGGTATAACATGAGGGAAAAGAAGGCCAACTAGATGCTAATGCTTGACCTTTACTTTCTAGCACTCTAAACATCATGACACGAATTGGGCCATGTCTCTACAAAGTCCTCTCCAATGATACAACTATCTTAAGGTGGTGTGCATCTTCTTCACCCCGGATGGGCTAAATAGGGTACACGATGTGCCTCTGCCAAGATGTCCTGCCTCAAGCCTCCCTCTCTGGGAACATAAATCCAACCTCTATGCCTGAGAAGACCATCTACCTCTAAGGAAAAACCATCAAAATTCCCTTCGAGGGGTCTCTAAGACTTGATCTCTACTCGAACTACAATGTAGAAGTTGTCAAGAGGAAGCTATTGAAGAATCCTACTCCACAAATCCATGCTCATTGAGGTGGCCATAGCCATATGTCTCCATCTACTAAGAGCTTTTACCACCACATTCTCCTTCCCCTTCACATGATCTATCTCCATATCATACTCACAAAGCAATTCCATCCAACGCCACTGATGAGCATTGAGATTGGGCTATGTGAAGAGGTGGTGAAGACTCAAGTGATCATCCTGAGTGTGAATCTCTGACCAAGAATAAAGTGCCTCCATCGAACCAAAGTATTCACAATAGTCGCAAGCTCAAGATCATGATTCGGATAATTAAGCTTTTAATCTTTGATTTTTTGAGATTCAAACTCCACTACTCGTCATTCATGCATGAACACACCTCCAAGCCCCGATAAAGAAGCATCCGTAAACAAAAACTCACCCTGTGGATCCAACATTGCATGGATATGTGTTGTAGTGATACATTCCTTCATATCTTTCAAGGCCTACTTACACTGTCTGACCAAACAAAATTCTTCCCTTTCCTCTGAAGGGAAGTGATGGGGTGTGTAATTCGAGAGAAGTCATAAACAAATCTCCGATAGTAACTTGGTAATCCCATGAAGCTGCACACCTCAGTCATAGTAGTGGGTGTTGGCCAATCCATAATAGCTCTAATCTTGGAAGGATTGACGGTGATACCTTCCCTAGAAATGATATGACCCAAATACTACACCTTCGTTTGAAAGAATGCACACTTCTCCAAGTTCCCGCAAAGCTTCTACTCCCGAAGACACCTTTGAAAGAACCCGGTAGAGGTGCCCCTCGTGCTCCTCACACATACATGAGTAAATAAAAATGTCATCAAGGAAGATGAGCATGAAGCAATCTAAGAAGGTCCTAAATACCCCATTCATTAAACTCATAAACACTACGGGGGCATTAGTTAAACCAAAAGGCACCACTTTGTGAACTTATAGTGGCCATATCTCGGATGGAAGGTGGTCTTATGAATGTCTTCCTATGAAATCCTCAAATTGACGGTAACCTGACTTAAGGTCTATCTTAGAGAAAGTTGTGGGTCCCTTCATCTGATCAAACAAATCATCAATGCATAGAAGGGAATAACGATTCTTTATCGTTACCTTATTCAGCTGGCTGTAATCAATACACAACCACAAGGATCCATCTTCTTCTTAACAAAGATTACTTGGTGCACCCCAAGGGGATACACTAGGATGGATAAGGCCTTTCTCCAAAAGGCCCTAAAGCTGCAATTTGAGCTCATATAGCTCTGGGGTGGTCATTCGATAAGGTGCTTGTGAGATAGGCTCTGCTCCTGGAACTAGATCTATATGAAAATCAATCTCATGTGGGGGTGGAAACCCCGTAGATCCACCGGAAAGACATCTACAAACTCTCCCAAAATGGGGTGATCATCTAGCATGGTCCACTAGATCCATTCTCTCGATCATCACACCGATGGTAATAACATACATCCGACAACCCCGTCTGCATGACAAAGCTGCATAAAGAGATGGTATGAATAGAAATGGGTCTCCTAACACCTGAAATCACCGACTCGACTCCCAAATCATTTGTACAAGATATGATCTTGTGGTAACAATCCATCCATACCGGCCCCGTGCGCAGACAACCTATCCATACCGGCCCGTGCGCAGACAACCTATCCATACCCAAGATGATTCCATAAGAGCCCAAAGTAAGGATACAAAGATCCGAGGTAGTGGTGAAAGGTCCCAAATCCACCACACACTCCTTAACTAAGGAATCTACAGAGATCTTTGCTCCAGAAGCCATCTCAACATCCCAACTATGACCCTGCCTAACTGCCACTAGCCTGCATCACTCTACTAAAGATGGTGTAATAAAAGAATCAGAAGAACCACAATCAAACAAAATGGAGGTAGTAATACCACCAATGTTACCTGCAGTCTCAAAAATTATACTATGATGCTCTGCTTTGGCAGCTCTCGACCACTACATACCATAATGTACTATGATGCATCCCATATCACCAATAGTAGGCTTTGAGATCTGTATTACCCTTGTTATTAGGGTTACTGTGGGTAGTCTCTCCAAAAATTCCAAAGTAACACCATAACCAAAACAACCACCTGATCCTCTCCCCCTATGTAGCAGTCCGGCCCGGTACTCTAGTGGTCTATGGTGTGGATCCTGATGATCCGGCTATAGTCTGCTGAGGTCTCTACTAGCGAGCTCCTACTGAGTGAGCTCTATGGGCACCCTATGTCTTAATGGGACCCCTAGGAGGAGGCCCCATACTCCGACCTCTCTATGCATCAAATCTCTGTGGAGGTCTATAAGGTGGGCGGGATTGCTGCTACTACTATTGCTGTGGTCTAAAAGATGACTATGTTGAACCCTATCCACCACAAGGAAGGGGTACTAACCCCCTCGATTTGTTGTCCTGCATCTGTTGTATGTAGCTTTGGACTCGGTCTCTATCCTTCTGGGTCTTTCCTCGAGTATCCTATACTATATAGGCATTCTCGACGGCCTCATCTAATGTCTATGGACAATGGATCTCCACCACACCTCCAATGTCTAGGTTCAGGCCCTAGATGAACTTGTGGATCTCAGTACCTGCTAATCTTGCATGTACCCAACATACTTTGGAGTAGATCTAAAAATTTAACCTCATACTTAGCCACTTTGTAAGTGATGCTGTCGGAGGTTATGGAACTCATCTATCCACTACTAAATGAATCTCCCTAACAAATATTTGCTCTAGAAATGCTCCTCAAAGAGCTCCCAGGTAACTGTTTCAAAATCAACATGGAGCTTCTACTCCTCTGTCCTCCACTAGACACCAGCTCCATCCTTCAGTAGATGGATCGTAACACGAGATTTCATGTTGCTAGAATAAGGACAGAGCTTGAAGCATCCACTCAAGCTCACCAACCAGGCCTCTTCCTAAAATCCACCTATGTCACTAGAATAATGTGATGGCCAAAGCTTCAAGATCTCCCTGATGTGATCTGCAGTTGTGGTCTAACGGCCTCTAGGTCTCTTTGCATGCTCATCCCTAAGCCTAGGGCTCCGAGACCTCTCTCTATGTCCTAAAACTCGGTCACCCTGTTCCCTCTATGGTGACTTAGCTATAGGCCGACTCTGCATGGGAGTTTTCTCCTCCATGCTCCTCACTCGATCGAGGAGATACCTGACCATCAATGGAAAGAACTCTATCATGTCCTGGCTGCATGTCCTCCTACCGATCCTCCACGTAGAGCAAAGCATTAACATCTTGAAGATTCTGCAAAATTTGGGCTAGGATGGCTACTACAAAGATGATCTCGGTGGTGGTAAATCTAGGTCTATGTGAAAATACCCCTCATCCCATCTATGCCTCCTAGACAAACTAAGGCAAGAGTTAGTTTACCTTTCTAAGTTTTATTCGGTTTCCATGTTCACTAAAATATGTAGTTTCTAAACTAAGTTGTTTCTATATTTAAAAGTGTGCTAGGTTTAAGGTTCCTATCTCAAGTTTTCTAGTGTGCCCAATGGCTCAATCTTTTAAACCACTTCTCGATACCAAGTGTAACGTCCAATAAAAACATACCACTTGAGACCCAAGAATAACCTAGGATTAGTTAGGAAAATAATGGAATAATTTTTCTTTTGTTTAAAAGAGTTTACAACCAGGTTAGAAGGCAACAAATTCCACTAACAAGTTCCATAACAATTATAATTCACTAGAACATACTTTTCCTTTATTAACAATTATTAGAAGTCATAAGGTCCAAAATCTACAATTAGAAGGTTCAATTAGGTTTAAAGGGTAATTCTTCACCATACCCATTCTCCGACTAGCTTAAAGATTTAACTTAGTTTTTTCAAAATTAACACATTCAAAATTTACCTAAATCACTCCCACTTTGGATAGGAAATTTCCTCACCTTTCCAATGATATAAAGAAGTCCTCCTAACTCCTCATATTTTTCAAGTTATGGGCCGGCGGGCCTTGGGGTGAAACTTTTCCCCAAGAGCGGGCTTGCTAGCCCAGGGGTGAAAATTTGCCCCAAGGGTGGGTTGGGGGCCGGAGGGATACATTTGGAAACTTTCCCATGCGGGGTGAAAAACCAACTTTACACCCACGCACCCGCAGGTCCGCAAGTCCACAAGGTACACATGGCATCTCCTAAGCCAACGCAGCGAGGGGGTGTCGGGGAGAAAATTATTATAACACCCTCAAGGACTAAGGCATGCTAGTGTAACGCCATGCCCTCGAGACACCGAAACAAACCCCAAACGTAACTAAAAATTTGCGTAAATATTTTTTTTTTTTTTTTGATCAATGATGATTACTCCACGAATATGCTTAACCATAATCCCCTTAAGATTTATTTTATACCAATTTATAAATTTACTCAAAATTAAATATGAAATTTGCCCAAAGTAAGTTAATTATTTATTTATGTTGAGCTTACTAAGGTCACCTTAAAATTACTACACCCCCTTTGAGTTTTATTAATTTTCCCTTCTGTTTAATTATTTACCCACACACACCACAAAAGTTATTTTACCATTCCCATGAAATGATCATGACTTAAAAGAAATGTAGGGTTAAATGAGAGCCCTAGGATGAAACAAATCTTGACCTTTGATTTTGAAACTGCCCTAAGTTTTCCCTAATGCATCTTTATCTTCTTTTCTTTTCTTTTCCATATCATTTTAAATTTAATTTTTGTTTCTTCTTGTGTAGGTGGAGGAGGAGCTATGGAGGCTTGATTCTCATGGAGTGGGAGGGTGTTATCCAAATCAACCAGACCATTATTGAAATGTATATATTTTTGTTTGTGTATTTGGTGTGGCCACGGTAAATGGAGGAGGTGAGGGCTTGCATGAGGAAGGAGAAGGGGGCTACGTGGGTAGAGGCAATGTGGACGGTGGGTAGAGGCAATGTGGGAGGAGGTATGCACGTGGGTAAGGGGGAGGAGGAGGTCGGTGGAAGGGAGTTTGGTGGGTGTGCGGTCAGCATGGAGAGGGCTAAAGGAAGTGGGGATGGCGCGATGGAGGCTACGTGGGGAGATGGGGAGAGTGGTGGTGGTAGTGAGTACAACACAGAAGTGGGGAGGGGGTTCGGCCCTCCCAAAAATTTTAATTTTTATTTGGGTTTTTATTTTTTTAACAGTTAGGAAATATTTATATATAAAATAATATGCTTATATTAAAATATATGAAATATAATATATTTATATAATGTAATATATTTATGTTGTAATATATAAAATACGACACATTTATATTTTAATGTATAAAACACAATCGTATCATAGTATAAATAGTAATAAATCATAGTATAATATTTGACTATATTAATACATAAATTAATATGTAATTTTGTAAAATATTAAGATAGTTCAATAATATAAGACAACTCCATTTTATACATATAAATTGTGTTCTCTCTCTCTCTCTCTCTCTCTCTCTCTCTCTCTCTCTCTCTATATATATATATATATATATATATATATATATATATATATATATATATATATACTTCACATACAATGTTAAACAAAACTATCCCAAGTTGTATATTACTAAATCATGTTTAGACATTATGGTGAAGTATGAAATCCATTCCTCATTTCCAATATAACCGTACTAGACTAAAATTTCTTAATGATGTGTTTAAAGGAAGTGTAGCCAAGTATGTCAAATGAGAGAAGGGATTTAGAAACAATTTTTAAAATTTAGTGAAGAGGAGGCATGATCACACTTGTTCCACTAATATTTCCATTTCGTTAAGTTAACAACGAAGAGAATAAAATTGAATTTGTTTTGTTCACTATGTTTCAAAATTTACAAGAAACAATGTATTTCAAAAATGGAAAAATATTTTCGCCCAATAATGCTAAAAATTACTACAAGAAGGATATTACAAGAACTAACAATTCTTCCAATAAACCAACTTTCATTTTAAGATAGATTTCCAACAATTCCATATTAAAGGAAATAACTATTTTACATTAAAGGAAGTAACTATTTTACAATATTTTCTTTCCAAGGAGCTTAAGCTCACATGTACAACATAATACCCAAAGCCACTTAACTACTTCAAGGAACCACATTACAAGCTTCTTTACAAGGTTGAAGAGAGATTGCTCTAGCAAATCATGATTCAAGTTTGCAAGTAATACCAAATACAAAATGGAGCATTCACAAGAAAATAAAGCTTCCACATAGCCATGTTCTTAGAGATAAAATGAGAGTGATGCTTCACAAAAATTGAGAGGTCTAGGAGAGACCAAAATGCCACAACTCCAACCATCTCTAAACTCGAGCTCTTAACTCGAATACTTTACAAGAATCCAACTCCAAGAGAACAAGGCTTGTTTAACCACCCAACCTTTAGGCATCATTACATGCCTTTCCAAGGTTGGAAGGCATGCTAGCCTCCCCCAAGCCCATGGGAAAGAGGACTAGTTTCCACAAATTTGCACAAGAGTAAGGGAGACAATCCAACATTATTTTCACATACAAGCTAAGACCATGCACTAAGAAATAAACACCAAATATTGTAAATAAGGGAAAAGAGGAGAAACCATATTCTATCTCCAAAATGGGGAAGAGAATAAAGAGATCTCCAAGTGCCAAAAGTGTACCCAACATTGGTTGCACATAAACAATGATCTCCACATGACCTCCTTATTCCTCCAATGTCATCAAAGTCTCCTTATTCCTCCATATATTCACAAAATCCTTCTTGGGCAGATTTTCAAACCCAAAATGGTTTCCTCTCCAAGAATGGGGAAGGGGGTTCAAACCATATGAACCACCTTCCCCACCTCAAACCATTTGAGGGGAGTAAAAAAAATCCTACATGGCTTTCCCATCAAGCCATGAGGATTAAGAGGGAAAAATCCCTCTCTCTTCCCCCACAAACTCCAAAATCCATCATGTCATATGATAGATGAAGAAAAATAAAACAACAAACATAACAACAAATAGCCACACCCAAAAGCAACACACATTTTAAACAAAACAAGACTATAATCTAATATGATATAAAACATAAAAAATGAGCTCAAGGAGCCTACCTCCAAAAGCTCTCCAACACTCTAACTTTTCCTCTTCTTTATCCAAGCAAGCTCTAGCTCCAAAATCCACAAGCCTCCAAGCAAAAGCTCCAAAAAGTTCTCTTCTTTCCCCATGAGGGAGAATTTGAAGAGGAGCGAGCAAAAATCCTCGCAAATGAGGGGGTGACATGTGTCACCCTCTCTTCCCTCAAGGTCAAAGATTCTCAAAATAAAAGAAAGAAAGGGTAAAATAGCTTTTAACTCTCTTCTCCCAAATTACACAAAATGAACAACAAAACAAACTTGTGCAACTTTTAACAAAGCACACATACTCATCCACCGTACATAGATGTGACCAAAGGGAGGAAAAATGGGAGGAAACTCCCTCTATGCCTTGTAACTAAGCCCCCTACCTATTAGGTAGGGTCCAAGGGCCCATTTTCATGCTAAGTGAACTCCTAAACTAAAATGGGGTCACTTAGAATGCCTAAAATAGCCCAATTTCGGGTTTGCACATGTGGGCACAAGTGTAGAGGGTGTGGAGCCCACCCAGGGTTCACATGTGACCCTAATCCCCTCTAATTAAATACATCATTAATCAAATTCAAAAATTAAAATGCAAGTGGGGGCAATTAAATCCCCAAATCAAGATTACAAGGCAACTAAACACCCTAAACAAGATTAATATTACATGACATTCTACATTACAAATTAGGGTCACTCATGGTGCCCAAAATAATGAAATCTAATACTAAGGCCTCATACGATAAACACGGTTAGGACTTAGCCCCATGGGCTACTTTTGTAAAATTATGTAGCTGGCCCGAATCCCATATTCTCCTGTGACTGTCACACTTGCACACTCAAAGTGCACACATTAAATGCACCTATCCGATAAAATGTGAATCAACTACTCAATAAGAAATCAATGAATTCTATGCTAGCATATCATCATTCTAGAATAAAAAATGCAGCAACATGCATGATTATACACAATTCACCATGAGTTAGACATAACGATAAAGTGACATACATCCATAGAATCCAAACATGCAACTAATCGAGTATCCATCAAAATAATTACGGTTAAAAAAATCATATCGCTTAGTATCCATGACATCATAAGATAAGGTGTCAACATAGTAATCAAGCTAAATTGGCGCTATACGCCTAAATCTCCATACATGTCTAAGAAGGTCAAATATCCTAATATAATGTCCAAAATATATCAAATCCCTGTCAAAACATGTCTATGAGTAAAGAGAACAACAAATAACTGAGGCTATAAAAATGTGGGCACTACATGTAGCATTCACCCGCGCTCCACCGGCACTTCGCGATGCCACATAGCGGCTCTTGATTAGCTGCAGTCGGCGGGTGATAGGGAATATTTAGAAAATTTTCCCAAAATTTTCTGAAACGTAAAAAGGCAAAGAGGGACCCGCTCCTCTGCCAATGCCTCGTGATGCCACATGGTATCCCCGATTGCGGCCGAGCGGGCAAAGAGAAAAATTTAGAAAATTTTCCCAAAATTTTCTAGAAGTGCTAAGTTTTAAAAGGGGTTTGATCCTCCACTAACACCTTGTGGTGCCATGTGGAAGCCTTTGATTAGCTACGGGGTTGGAGGCGCGGTGGGGAAAATTAGACAAATTTTCTCAAAAAAAAATTCCTAAGTGCTAAGGGAAAAATTCAGCGCGCAAGCCCGCTTGAGGAAAATTTTTCCATTTTTTTCTTTTGATGCCAAGGAAGAAAAACTCCGAGAAGGCCATAACGTTTGATAGAGAGCTCGGTTTTGAGAAAACAAGGACTTTCTCGAAATATTTTGATGCCCTCTTTACTCATGGATCATTAATTTTTTATTTTGATAAAGTATAAGGGGTCAATTTCAAGAACATGATTTACAGTTTTTACAATACCAATCTGTAAATTTTAACCTATTAAATTTGTTCAATTTGTTCTTATCCCTCTATCAACATGTCAAATAGACATGGAAAATTGTTCTTAGGTGTATTTAAGAGAGATTTAAAGATTCAATTTGTCTGATTGATTTGTAATTTGAACATTTACATTTCTTGACAGCAAAGACGACTGCAAAACGGTTTGAGCCCGATTTTGCTAAGTTTTATAAGAATTTCCTTAAGTGTTAATGTCTAGATGAATTTGATTAGATCTTATTATGCCCAAATTAATGTTTCATTTGTTATTCCTTTGTTGCAGATTCGGTCTAAGCATTTGGGATTAAATAATTGTCAATTGGAAATACAAGACAAAGTTCAAATTTTAAAAAGGTCTATTTTCCATTTTCTTCTTCCAAGTATTATAATGTGTTCCAAACCTAATCTAATGCATTTAGTTGATTCAATCCAACTATTCAAAACTAAGATACATCTCTGATTTCTAACTTTCACATATTTCAAAGAAACAAAGTATTACATTTCCTTTATACGCATTTCTTTCTTTCAAATAGAGATTTCAATTACATTTAAAATATCATATTCAATGCCACTGTAATTTGAGAAAGGTGCTACATCATTTATTGATTCTAAAAGAAAACTTTGTAACATCCTTCTTATATTCCTTCCAAAATCATATACATAAAAGCATGGCAAAATATGACATTTTCTTCTCACGTGTTTCACTTTTCCACTTTCCAAACAGGATTTCATAGTGCATGCTAAACACGAAATTCCAATGCAATAATATCATATGGAAAGGACAAAACAACTTCCATTAATTCAAATGGAACTCTTACAGCTTCCTTACTATTTTATTTCAAGATACATCATACAAAATATGTTTCATTCTTTCACAATCTTTCTAAAGAAAACAGAAAATAGAGTATAGATCTTTTACATTTCAAATTTCAACTTCCATAACCATTACAACATATTTCCATTATAAACATATACAAGTTCATCCACTTCAAGTGGGAAAGGTTACAATAAGATTTCATTTCACAAGGTAATCACAAACTATCTTTATCTCAGCTCCAAAAACAACAACATGTAGATTTCTCATTCTTCCAATTTGATCGTAACAAGAATAGGGGAAAGACAACGCTCTCCACTCCAACCAAGAAATCCAATGAAGAGGATAAGTCATCCTTCTTCATTGGCCCCCAAGCCCAAACCACAATGCAATAAAATATGTGATCCAATTCATGGCAACAACATGCTTCCAAAAACACACACGCAACATTTTCACAATAAAACACAATCCAAACATAATGTACAGCTTTACAACTACATTAAAACATGACAAACATTAGTGAGGCTTCATCAAGAAAGCCAAAGGAGTAAGAAACTATGGGGGATGTTTCTTATGCCTCCCAAGGGGGAAATGGGTATCACCACCTGACAACAAACCACCAAAATAGGTATATATGTATCATTTCAAATCCCAAACATGCCTTTATGCTTCCCACAAGTACCCCTTATTCCTCACATTTCCTTATGCCTCCCCAACCTCTTATGGCACCCCATAACGAGTAAAGAAATATAAGATATTTCTTTGTAAGGTGGAACCCAAATCCTAACTCCCTCCACTCTTATACCTCCCTAAAACACACTTGTGTCTCCCATAAAACTCCCATAGTCTTCTCCTACACCATTCCTAGGCCATCTACCCAACAACTCACAAACATACCAAAACATTCACAAATTAACATTTACATTTATAAAGGAAGAGCATTTCAAGAGCCAAGGTCCTACATCTCCATGATGGAGTTGTCCCAGTTCCAAAACAACAAGCTTTATCCCAATGCAAGCAATCTAAATAAGCCAAGCACAAGCATGCAACAATCTTCCAAAAACTTCTTCAAGAAAGATCTCCCAAAATAGCAAGTAATTCGCCAAGAAAATGAAGTCTCCAAAGTGAAGCAACCTAAAACAAGGAAAGAAATTCAAATTTTATAGAAGAGGGAAGGGAAGAGGATGAGGTAGATCCACGTAGGATGCCATATCACACATCTTCAACCCCAACCCAAAATTCAACTTCATTCTCCAAAGCATAATAAATAGGTGGGTGAATAATATGACAGTTTACTTACACACTCAAATCCAACCCACACCCTAAAAGAATGAAATTAAATCATATAAGAAAAGTGCAATTAAAACCTACAATTTGCCTTCTCAAAAATATTATAAAAGTCTAATCTCAACTCTCCAACCGTAGGTATGGTTGGTAATTAAATTTAAGAGGTATGGGACAAGTTTAACTTGTCCCACAAGCCTCCAAAATTAGTCTCCAAGGACAATTTGAATTTCCAAGAAGGTGGAGTGTTTCACACTCAAAAGTTAACTTACACATCACTTACACATCTCTTACAACACTTTAATTCAAGGCCAACAACTCTATTAATTACTTTCTTGTGTCATATTTGATTTTATTTATTTTAACAATATAATTACTCACAATATTTACACACCATTTAAAAATTAATGAAGGGGGTAAAAGCACCACAAAATAAACACATGCAAACAATAAACAAAGGGACCAAAATAAAAGAAATACATAAAACCCCTTGGTCACAATTAAAGGTGATCCCCCATAGGAATCCCTAACACACACAAACATGCAAACACAAATACTAGTTGCCATGGTGACCTTGATGAATTCATCTAGAATTCCAATGTGGTTGGTCTCCAATCCCCTGTTGTTTGTTGTGATATTTTAACCTACAAAACACAAATACCTCCTTCAGCCTCGTGGCCATATCAGAACATCCACAATAATATAAATATAATTACCAAAATCATCTAGATATATGAATCACAATAACATCAAGAAATCTAGCAATATCATTTGCAATTTTACTCAATAATTATGTCATCATCCAATAATTTCCATTTCTAGGTCTACTCACAATATCCGAATATCACAAGTCTAGAAAACATCCATAATATAACCATGTCAAATAGTATACCATCATCAATATCCAAAATGCATTTAATAATCATCATGCATCATAACTTAATCAAGTCAATAACAATTCATGATCGACATCCGTCATCATACAATAATAAGGTCCATAATCATGTCTATAATATAATCAACTATATCATGATTAATATCAAAAGGTGTCAAAGGGAAGTGGGCACTACATCGTGGTTTTTATATATTACATTTTTGGAAATTTATAATCGGTGATGATACCCAGTTCCCCCTTTAGAGGCATAAGTATCATCCCCCATAGTTCTTGCTCCTTTGGCTTGCATGAGGAAGCCTAAGTGTTGTCTGTTGTCTTTTATTTTTGGTTGCAAACCGATATTTTGTTTGGACTGTGTTTTACATGTGTGTTGTGGAAGCCTATTGTTGCCATGTGTTTAAACACATTTCTTATTGCATTGTGTTTGGGGCTTGGGGGCCAATGAATAAGGATGGCTTCTCCTTTTCATTGGATGTCTTGGTTGGGTGGAGAGCATTGCCTTTCCCCTACTTTTCTTGTGATCAAATTGGATAATGATGGATCTACATGTTACCGTACTAGAGCAGAGGAAAAAGACAAATTTGATAGTCCTTGTTGAGATTATTTCTTATTGTAACCTTTTCCCACTTTGAAGTGGATGACATTATATATTATCTGTGATGGAAAGGCTACTCTTTTTTAGTTATGAAATTTGATGTGATTATGGAAGAACATATCTTGCATTCAGGGCCTATGAACAAAAAGAAAAATATGTATTATGTATGTTATATTCTAAAAATAAATGGGAAAGAAGTTGTAAAAGATTCATTTGAATTAATGGAAGTTGTGTACCTTGTTCAAATGATTTTGTTTTCATTGGAAATATGCATTTGAAATATAGTATTAAAGCTTTGGTTGGAAAATTTAAAAGTAAATACACATTAAGAAATGTTATACTCTATGTTCTTTTGAAATGTGTCATTTAGAAATAAGAACTGTTCGTTGTCTTTTTGAATACTTGTATTGAAAAAAAAAAACTTAATAGGCTAGATTGGGTTTAGAATGAAATCAGATATTAAATCTTGGAAAAGGAAAATAGAATCAGTTTAAGTTTAAGTATAAACTCCATCCTTTTTTTACTAAATACTTGCAACTATTAATCAAAAAATGTCTCGAACGACCCTACAAACTATGAAGGAATTTGGAACATTAATACAATCTAAGTAAGTTCAAAACAATCCCAGACATACTAAAAAACTTAGAAAGTTTTCATTAACCTTTGGAAAACCGGTGTAGAAGCAGGTTTCACGGTCGTTTTTTGCTATCAAATTGGGAGTTTTGAAATTAAAAATAAACCTAACAAGTTATACCTCGTGATCAATCTTAACATTCCCCAAGATTAATCCTCCAGTTCACATGTTTAGAATAGAAGAATGTTGAATTGAACAAAAAAATTCAATAAACTAAAAAGACTAGTTCACATTTTTAAGCCTACAGAACACTTTCTTAAAATTGACCCTTCAAAGTTTATAAAAATTAAAATTTTAGGCTTCTTGTGCAAAGAGGACTTTGAGAGCTTTCCAAAAAGTCCTCGTTTTCCAAAAACCGAGTTCCTAGTCAAAAGTTATGACCTTCTGAAGTTTTTACTTCGTTTGGCTTCAAAATAATCTAACTGTCAAATTTAAATGAATAAAATATTCTTGGGCGGACCCTGCGGGCTAAAACTTTTTTTTTCACTTTTTTCCTAAAGAGCGCAAAGTCATGAAGTTTCCGCCACTCCGCTAACCCACTAGCCTCCATGTTGTCAACACAAATGATCTAAGTTAAAAAAAAAAATTGGCACAATTTCCTAATTTTCTCCACCACTCTGCCGGCCCGTAGCCAATCACGTGCTGCCACGTGGCTTCACAAGACAACGGTGGAGGCGTGTGATCATTTAAAACCTTAGCACTTTCGAAAATAAATTTGGAAAAATTTCTACGTTTCCCCACGTCCCCGTAGGCCTGCAGCCAATCAAGTGCTGCCACGTGGCTTAATGAGGCTTTGTCGGAGGCACAAAATCCCTTTAACCTTGGCACTTGCGAAATTAAAATTTGGAAACTTTTCCTAGTTTTCTCCGCGGCCCGCCTCGGCCCGTCGCCAATCAAGATCTGCCACGTGGCATCGCGAGGCGTCAACGGAGGCGTGGGTGAATTTTACCCTTTTCACCCTTCTAGGTGTTAAAATTATTTTATCCCCGCCACCCCACTTTCCCCGCGTTGGCTTAGGAGGTGCCACGTGTCCCTTGCGGACTTGCGGGCGTGTGGGTGCAAAGGTGTCTTTTTCCCCAAGTGGGAAAATTTCAAAAACTTCTCCCCCGCTATGCCGGCCCATGTCCTGGAAGAGATTTCTTCCCCATCTCTCGACAACCTAACTTCTCCTCCAGGAAAAATTTCTCCCCGCGACCCGCAGACCCATCCCCAGGGAAAATTTTCTCCCCTAGGCCCACTAGCCCACATTGGGAAAAGTTTCCTCCGAAGGTCTACTGACCCATAACTTTTGAAATACAGAGAGTTAGGAGGACTTCTTTATATCACTGGAAATGTGAGAAATTTTCCTATCTAATGGGAATGTTTTCAAAAATTTCAAGAACATTAATTCTAAGAAAAATTAAGTTGAATCTCTTAAGCCTATCAGAGGGTGGGAGAGTGAGAAATTGCCCTCTTAATCTTAATGATTATTCTAACCCTAAGTTTTGACCCTATAAATTTAATAATTGTTGTAATGAGAAAAATATGAGCTAAGAATTTTTTATTTTGGCCTCTAAACCTTGCTTGTGGCAAATATTTGTTTGTAACCTAGTAGCAGACACTTAAACAAAAAAATTATCCCATAATTTTTTTGACTAATCCTAGGTTGTTGTTGGGTCTCAAGTGGGTTGTTTTAGCCGGTGTTACACTTGGTATCAGAGACATGGGCTCAAAGCTTGGACCCTTCGGCACACTACAAAACTTGATACAAGCACATTTAAACCTAGTGCAATACTAACCTAGCACACTTTTTAAATATAGAGAGCAACTTGTGGGAAAGTGCATTTTTAGTGGACATGGAAAGCTGAATAAAAACTAGAATAGTGAACTAACTCTCGCCTTGGTCTGTGCAGGAGGTGCGGACAAGACGAGGGGAATTTTCACATAGACCTAGACTTACCACCACTAGATCATGTTATAGGAGCTATCCTACCACAGATTTTACAAACACTTCAGGATGTTAATGTCGCTCTCACGAGGGACCGTAGGAGCACATTCAGTCGAACATGATAGGGTGACATCTATTAAGACTCATGCATATCCTTGGAATAGTGAGGAGCATAGAGGAGATAACTCCCATGAGGAGTCACCAAATTAGAGTCACCACAAAGGAGACATGGAGACTATGTTTTAGGACATAGAGATAGGTCTCGAGACCTAGGCTTAGAGATGATCCCGCAGAGAGGCCTAGGGGATGTCGGACTACAGCTCCATATCACGTCAAGAAGATTCTAAAAATTTGGCCATCACAATATTCGGGTGATACAAGTGGTTTTCGTGTAGAGGCTTGGTTGGTAAGCTTGAGCAGATGGTTCAAGCTCTGCCCTTGTTCTAAAGAACACGGAAGCTCATGTTGTGATCCATCTACTAAGGGATGGAGCAGGGCGTATCATGGAGGACAAAGGAGAAAAAGCTCCATGTTGATTATGAGACAGTTACCTTGGAGCTCTTTAAGGAGTGCTTCAAGAGCATATATTTATCTCATGAGGTTCACACAATGGAGGATTGATGAGTTTTATGACCTCCGCGCAGCATCTCTTACAAGTGGTGAGTATGAGAGTAGATTTCTGGATCTACTCCAAGATGTTGAGTACATGCAAGATGAGAAGGTGCAAAACCATAGATTCATATGGGGCCTCAATCTTGACATTAGAGGTGTAGTTCGATCCACTATCCACAGACTCTAGTTGAGGCCGTTGAGAAGGCCTACATAGAAGAGGAGACTTGGGGAAGGACCCAGGCAGACTAGAGACCGGTCCTGAGCCTCATATAATAGATGCAAGACAGCAGGTCGAGGGGGTCGAGGCTCCTCCTTGTGGTGGATAGGTTCAACACATAGTCATATTTTACATTGCAGCAGTAGTGCAGCCCACCCACCTTATAGACCTCTAGAGATTTAATGCACAGAGGGGTTAGAGTATGGGGCCTCCTCCTAGGGGTCCCATTAGTAAACAAGGATCACCTAGAGCTCACCAAGGAGATCACCCGCAGATACCTTAGCGGTCAACAGCTTAGGTCATCGGATCCACAACACAACCCTCTAGGGTACCGACTAGACTCACATACACATGGGCGAGGATCAAGTAGATGTATTGGTTGTGGCATTCTAGACATTTTGGAGAGGCTACCCACATAACCGTAATAACAAGGGTAAGACACAAATCTAAGAGCCTATTGTTGGTGACATGGGGTGCAAATATCGGATCTATGCAGGTGATTGAGAACCACCGTGTTGAGCATCGCAGTACAAAGATTGAGACTACAGTAGCATTGGTTATATTCCTACCTCCATTTTGTTTAATTCTGGTTCTTTTGATTCTTTTATCAAGCACCATCTTTAATAGAGCAATGCAGTCGATGGCAGCTAGGGAAGGTCATAGTTGGGATGTTGAGATGGCTTCTAGAGCCAAGATCTCTGTAGACTCCTTAGTTAAGGAGTTTGTAGTGGATTTGGGACCTTTTACCACTACCTCAGATCTTTGTATCCTTCCATTAGGATCTTATGGAGTCATCTTGGGCATGGACTAGTTATCTGCACATAGAGCCAGAGTGGATTGTTACCACAAGATCATATCATGTAAAAATGATCTAGGAGTTGAGGCAGTGATAGTGGGGGTTAGGGGACCCATTTCTATTCACACTATCTCCACTATAGAGCTTAAGCGATGTGTGCGACATGGTTATCGATGTATAATGTTATAGTTAGTGACAGATCAAAGGATGGGTCTAGTGGACCATCACTAGATGACCATCCCATCTTGAGAGATTTTTGGATGTCTTTCTTAGGGAGCTACCAGGGTTACTACCCCCACGTGAGATAGATTTTCATATAGATTTGGTTCCGGGAGCAAAGCCTATCTCACGAGCACCTTATTGGATGACTACCCCTGAGCTCTATGAGCTCAAGTTGCAGCTTGAGGGCCTTCTGGAGAAAGGCCTAATTCATCCTAGTGTATCCCCTTGGGTGCAACCATTATTTTTATAAATAATAAGGATGGATCCATGTGGTTTTGTATCGATTACCGTCTGCTTTGAACAAATTAACGATCAAGAATCGTTATCCCCTTCCGCATTGATGTTTTTTTTTATCGATGAAGGGAGCCACAATTTTCTCTAACATAGATGTTAAGTCAATACACCATCAGCCTAAGGCTTTTAGAGGTGGATATTCATAAGACCGCCTTTCACACAAGATATGGGCACTATGAGTTCACAATGGTGCCTTTTGGTTTGAATAATGCCCCCACAGTGTTTATGAGTTTGATGAATGGGGTATTTAGGGATTTCTTGGATCATTTCATGCTCATATCCCTTGATGTTATTTTTATTTAATCACGTATGCATGAGGAGCACGAGGGGCACCTTCGCCAGGTTCTTTGGTGGCTTCGTCAGAAACAGCTTTATAAAGAACTTGAGAAGTGTGCTTTCTTTCAAACAAAGGTGTGGTATTTGGGCCACATAATTTCTGGGGAAGGTATCATAGTTGATCCTTCAAAGATTAGATCTATTATGGATTGGCCAAAATCCACTAGTGTGACAGAGGTGCACAACTTCATGGGATTATCAGGATATTACAGGAGATTTGTTCAGGACTTCTCATGGATTGTGCACCCCATCACTTCCCTTCAGCAGAAAGGGAAGAAGTTTGTTTAGTTAGATAGATATGAGTAGGCCTTCAGACACTAAGGAGTGCCTCACGAAATCACCTATTCTTCCAAAGGTCGAGATCCTCATGGTGAATTTTTTGTATGCACAGATGCTTCATTAGCAGGGCTTGGAGGTGTGTTGATGTACGAGGGCAGAGTAGTGGATTTTGAGTCTGGAAAACTCAAATATTATGAGATCAATTATCCAACTCATGATCTTGAGCTTGTGGTAGTGGTTCACACTTTGGTTCAATGGAGACACTTTCTTCTTAGTCGGAGATTCACACTCAGGATAGATCACTTAAGTCTTTACCACCTCTTTACGCACCCAATCTCAATGCTTGCCAATGGTGTTGGATGGAGTTTCTTTGAGTATGATATGGAGATAGAGCATGTGAAAGGGAAGGAGAATGTGTTTGTAGATGCTCTTAGCAGATGGATACATGTGGCTATGTCCACCTTAGTAAGCAAATATTTACAGAGAAGGATTTTATAAAGAACTTCCTCACGACAACTTCTACATTGTAGCTAGAGCAGAGATCGAGTCTCAGAGACCCTTGAGGGTAATTTTGATGGTTTTTCTTTAGAGGAAGATGGCCTTCTCAGGCAGAGAGGTCGGATTTATGTTCCCAGAGATGGAGGCTTGAGGTAGGACATCTTGGCAGAGGCACATCGTGCACCCTATTTAGCCCATCCTGGGGTGAAGAAGATGTACGCCACCTTGAGATAGTTGTTTATCTGGAGGGGACTTCGTAGAGACGTGGCTCAATTTGTGTCATGTTGTTTAGAGTGTCAGAAAGTGAAGGCCGAGCATCAACATCCAGCTGGCCTTCTCTATCCTCATGTTATACCGGAGTGGAAGTATGACACCATTTCCATGGACTTCATTGTTGGGCTACCGATGTTGAGATACCACCACGACGCCATCATTGTCACAGTGGATAAATTGACAAAAGTGGCTCATTTTTCTCTAGTAAATACCACTTATACATCTAGTGTAATGGCACGGGTATATCTTGATGAGATTGTCAGGTTGCATAGGATTCCGTGGAAGATCATTTGTGACCGCGATCCTTTGTATACTTCCTATTTTTTGACCACCATGCAGTATGCCCTTGGGATGAGGATCAACTTCAACATAGCATATCACCCTGAGACAAATGGCCAAACTGAGCAGGTGAATCAGATCTTGAGGACATGCTTAAGATGTACGTTATGGACCAGCAGTCCAAATGGGAGGAGTACCTATACTTGGTGGAGTTTGCCTACAATAATATTTTTCAAAGTTCTATAGGCATGGCTCCTTTTCAGGATTTGTATGGTAGAGATTGCAGGACACCCCTTAGTTAGGACAAGTTAGAGGACATGGTTTCTCTAGGACTAGCTTTATTGTAGGACATGGAGCAATAGGTGGTTATGATCGACAAAGGTTCTGGGAAGCACAAGATAGGCGAAGAAGTACACGGGATCATCATAGACCAACCATAGTTTTGATGTAGGCATGAAGGTTTTTCTTCGCCTCAGGCCACACAAGATCCATATATGTTATGGAAAATATTCTAAGTTAGCTCCTAGATTCGTTGGTCCTTTTGAGATCTTAGAGTGTATCGGCCCTTTGGCCTACCATCTAGCATTGCCACCTATCTTGTCTCACATCCATGATGTGTTTCATGTTTCATTTCTTAGGATATATGTTATAGATCCTTCTCATGTGCTAGATTGGACATCATTACAGGTGCAGGATCAGGGGTAGGTGATGGTGGAGCCCATTCACATTATAGATCGCAGGACCTTGGGCCTTTGAGGTAGAGAGATTGATTAGGTCTGGGTGTAGTGGGATAGATATGATGAGACTATAGCTACATGGGAGGATGCTACATTTCTACGAGTTCAGTTCCCACATCTGTTCCAGTGACTTCCAGGAGGAATTCGAGTCTAAGGGGAGGGGGATGTAGTGCCCACTTCCCTTTGACACCTTGTGATATTGATCCTGATACTGCTGACTATATTATGGACATTGTTATAGTTTTGATTTAGTATGATGTTAGATGTTAGATCATGGATTATTGTTGACTTTGATTCATATATGGTGCATGATGATTATTGGAAAAATTTTATATATTGATGTTGATATACTATTTGACATGGTTATATTATAGATGTTGTTTAGACATGTGATATTTGGATATTTTGAGTAGACCTAGAAAGTGGAATTAATTTGATGATCATATAGTTGTTGATAAAACTGCAAATGATATTGTTAGTTTCCTTGATGTTGTTGTGATTCACATATATAGATGATTTTGGGATGATATTTATGTTCATTTGGATGTTCTGATATGGCCACGAGGCCGAAGGAGGTATTTATGTTTCTCAAGTTAAAAATATCACAACAAACATCATCGGATTGGAGACCAACCACATTGGAATTCTAGATGAATTCAAAAAGGTCACCATGGCAACTTGTATTTGTTTGTGTGTGTTGGATTTTGTTAGGCATTCCCATGGGGGAATCACCTTCGAATGTGACCAAGGGACTTTATGTTTTTCTTTTATTTGGTCTTTTGTTAATGTTGTATGTGTTTTATAAGTGATGTGTTTTCTCTTTTCATTATTGAATTAAATTGTGGTAAATAATGTGAATAATCATATTGTTAAAAATAAATTAATCAAATCAGGACATAAGAAAGTAATTATTGAAGTTGTTGGCTATGGTATTAAATGTTCTAAAGTATGTGTATGTATGTGTAAGATTTGTGTAAGTTAATTTTGCGGTATGAAACACTCCACCTCCTTTTGAAATTCGAATTTATCCTTGGAGGCTGATTTTGGAGGCTTGTGGGACAAGTTAAACTTGTCCCACACCTCTTAAATTTATTTACCAACCATACCTAGGGTTGGAGAGTTAAAATTTAGACTTTCACTATGCATCTTTGTAAGTCAAGTTGAATGTTTTAATTGCACTTTCTTACATTTTATTAAATTCAGTCCTTATGGGGTGTGGGCTTGTTTTGGAGTGTGTAAGTAATTTGTCATATTATTCACCCACCTATTTATTATGCTTTGGAGAATGAAGTTGACTTTTGTGTTGGAGTTGAGGATGTGTGATGTGGCATCCTACATGGGTCCACCTCATCCTCTTCTCTTCCCTCTTCTATAAAATTTGAATTCATTACCTTGTTTTGGGTTGCTTCACTTTGGCATACTTGATTTGGGGTGAATTATTTTGCTGTTTGGGGGTATTGCTTTTGGTTTATTTTTGGATTGCTTGTATTTGAAACAACTACTATTTTGGAACATGGAACAACCGCATAATGGAGAGGCAAGATCTTGGCTCTTGAATGCTCTTATTTTATTTATGGAAATGATATTGTTGTGAATGTTTTGGCATATGTGTGGGTTGTTTGGGTAGATGGCCTAGGGATGGTGTGGAGAAGACTATAGGGTATTTTATGGGAGGCATAAGTGTTTTAGGGAGGTATATGTGGGGAGGGAGTTTGGATTTGGCTTCCACCTTGCAAAGAAATAGCTTTCATTTCTTTACTCATTATGGGGTGCCATAAGAGGTAGGGGAGGCATAAGGAAATGTAAGGAATAAGGGGTACTTTGGGGAGGCATAAGGGCATGTCAATGTTTTGATATATTACATTTTTGGCAGTTTGTAATCAAGTGGTGATACCCATTTCCCCCTTTGGGAGGCATAAGTAGCATCCCCATAGTTCTTGCTCCTTTGGCTTGCATGAGGAAGCCTGAGTGTTGTTTTTTATCTTTTATCTGTGGTTACAAACTGTAGTTTTTGTTCGACTTGTGTTTTAAATGTGAAATTGCATGTGTGTTGTGGAAGCCTATTATTGCCATGAGTTGAAACACATTTCTTATTACATTGTGGTTGGGGATCGGGGGCAATGAAGAAGGATGGATTCTCCTTTTCATTAGATGTCTTGGTTGGGTGGAGAGTGTTTCCTTTCCGCTTATTTTATTGTGATCAAATTGGAGAATGATGGATCTTTATGTTACTTGTCTTTGGAGCAGGAGGAAAAGACAAATTTGACATCCCTTGTTGAGATTATTTATTATTGTAACCTTTTCCCACTTTGAAGTGGATGACATTGTATATTATCTATGATGGAAAGGCTACTCTATTTTAGTTATGAAAGTTGTTGTGATTATGGAAGAATATATCTTGTATTCAATTTTGTGAACAGAAAAGAAAGATATGTATTTTGTATGTTATATTCTGAAAATAAATGGGAAAGAAGTCATAAAAGATTCATTTGAATTAATGGAAGTAGTCTACCTTGTTCAAATGATTTTGTTTTCATTGGAAATCTGCATTTGAAATATAGTATAAAATCTCTGGTTGGAAAATTGAAAAGTAAATACACATGAAAAAATGTTATAATGCTCTATTCTTTTGAAATGCATGATTTAGAAATCAAAACTGTTTGTTGGATTTTGAATACATGTATTTGAAACAAACTTAATAGGTTAGATTGGGTTTAGAATGAATTAAGATATTAAATCTTGGAAAATGGAAAATAGAATCAGTTTAAGTTCAAGTATAAAATCCATCCTTTTTTACTAAATAATTGCAACTATTAATCAAATAATGTCCCAAACAACCCTGAAAACTATGAAGGACTTTGGAACATTAATACAATCTAAGTAAGTTCAAAACAATCCCAAACATACTAAAACACTTAGGAAGTTTTCATTAACCTTTGCAAAACCGGGCACAGATAATTTCACAGTCGTTTTGCTATCAAATTGGGAGTTTTTAAATTAAAAATAAACCTAATAGGTTATACCGCGCAATCAATCCTAGCATTCCCCAAGGGACATCCTCCATTTTTGGTTCACATGTTGAGAATAGAAGAATGTCAAAGTGAACAAATTTTTTTTGATAAACTAAAAAGACCAGTTCACATTTTTAATCCTGTAGAACACTTTCTTAAAATTGACCCTTCAAAATTTATAAAAATTAAAATTTTAGGCTTCTGTTCAAAGAGGACTTTGAGAGCTTTCCAAAAAGTTCTTGTTTTCCAAAACCGAGTTCCCGTAAAAGTTATGACCTTCTCAAGTTTTTACTTCGTTTGGCTTCAAAAATAATCTAACTATCAAATTTAAATGAATAAAATATTCTTAGGTAGACCCATGGGCTAAAACTTTATTTTTTCACTTTTTCCCAAAGAGTCCAAATTCTTGAATTTTCCCGCCACTCTGCTAACCCGCTAGCCTTCATGTTGTCAAAAAAAAAAGATCTAAGTCAAAAAAAAAAAAGGCACAATTTCCTAATTTTCTCCGCCACTCTCGGCCGGCCCGAAGCCAATCAGTCGCCCGTGGCTTCGGGAGGCAAAGGCAGAGGTGGGGGTCATCTAAAACCTTAGCATTTTTGATACTAAATTTGGAAAAATTCTATGTTTCCCAGCGTCCCATAGGCCCGTAGCCAATCAGGTGTCTTTGTCACGTGGCTTAACGAGGCTCTGCAAAGGTGTGGAATCCATTTTAACCTTGGCACTTGTGAAATCAAAATTTAGAATCTTTTCCTAGTTTTCTTTTCGGCCCCGCCGCCATCACCAATCGTGAGATCTGCCACATGGAATCGTGAGATGTCGGCGAGAGGCACGTGTGAATTTTACCCTTTTCTCCCTTCTAGGTGTCAAAATTCTATTATCCCTGCTGCCCGCTTTCCCGTGGCATTGGCTTAGGAGGCGCCACTTTCCATTGTGGACATGCGGACTTGCGGGCATACAGTGCAAAGGTGACTTTTTGCCGCAAGTGGGAAAATTTCCAAAACTTCTCCCCCACTCCATTGGCCCGCGTCTGGGAAGAGATTTCTTCCCTAGCCCTGCCGACCCGACTTCTCCTCTGGGAAAAATTTCTCCCCGCAGCCCATAGACCCACCCCTAGGGAAAATTTTCTCCCCTAGGCCCACCGGCCCGCCTTGGGAAAATTTTCCTCCCAAGGTCCGCCAACCCATAACTTTTGAAATACAGGAGTTAGGAGGACTTCTTTATATCATTGGAAAGGTGAGAAAAATTCCTATCTAATGGAAATGTTTTTAGAAGGTTTCAAGTGCGTTAATTTTGAGAAAAATACGTTGAATATCTTAATCTCATTGAGGATGGGAGAGTGAGAAATTTCCCTCTTAATCTTAATGATTATTCTAACCCTAAGTTTTGACCCTGTAGATTTAATAATTGTTGTAATGGGAAAACTATGAGCTAAGATTTTTTTATTTTGGCCTCTAAACCTTGCTTGTGGCAACTGTTGTTTTGTAACCTAGTAGAGACACTTTTAAACAAAAAAATATATCCCATAATTTTTCTAACTAATCCTAGGTTGTTCTTGGGTCTCAAGTGGGTTGTTTTAGCCGGTGTTACGTAGATGCTCCTCGGAAGTTTATATTACCAAAGAAAGAGTGAACACCCTTTTTTATTGTGGGAAGAGGAATCTCTTTGGATTGCTTGAACTCTTTACTCGGATCTATCTTGATTCCTTCTTTGGAGACAATATTCCCAAAGAACTTGCCTTCGACCACAAAAGACAAACTTCTTAATATTGATAGAAACTCCATGTTCTCTCGTATTTCTCGGAGGACTGTTTCAAGATGTTGAAAGTGATCTGCCCTTGTTTTGGAGAAAACAATCAAATCATCAAGGTACAAAACAATACACTTTCCCTTTAGACTTGCCAAAATCCAAGTCCATTGCCCTCTGAAAGGTGGCACCAACATTAATAACACCAAAATTCATTCTCTTGTAGGCAAAGGTGCCCCAAGGAGTAAGAAAAGCACTTTTGTGTTGATCCGGGGTGTTGACTTCCACTTCATTGTACCCAGAGAATCCATCTAGCATAGACAACATCTCGGATCCTGTGGACTAGCAAAACTTGATCCATCATGGGAGAGGATAGTTGCCTTTCATAGATGTCTGATTCAAATTCCTAAAATCCACACAGATGTGAATATCACCTTTCTTCTTTCTAACAGGTATAATGTTGGTAATCCATGTTGAATGATATATAGGAAAAATAATCTTTGTCTTTAGTAACTTCCGGATCTCTTGAAAAATAGTGCCAGCAACCTTGGGATTGTATTTCCTTTGTTTTTGCTTGAAAGGTTTGATCCCAGGTTTCAGAGGGATAAAGTGTTACATCTCCTTTGGTTGAAAAGCCTTGAGATCATCATATGAATAAGCAAGAACATCAACATACCTTTTTAGTAGATTTACTGCTTTCTTCTTCTCTTCTTGAGTGCAACATTTTCCAATGTTCACCATCTTGGGCTCATCAAGACTCCCAAAATTAACCCTTTCACATTCAACAAATTGTCGAGCTCCTTGGGAAGCTTTAGATTTGATTTACCTATTATGCTTATCAAACAGATCTTCCAAAACTCACTAGCCCTTTAGGGATCTTGTTACCTTTCAATTTGATGCAGCCATC
Organism: Taxus wallichiana var. yunnanensis; assembly: GCA_018340775.1. Taxonomy (NCBI): domain Eukaryota; kingdom Viridiplantae; phylum Streptophyta; class Pinopsida; order Cupressales; family Taxaceae; genus Taxus; species Taxus wallichiana. Next base: position 255,359,446 of record CM031233.1, read on the forward strand.
TTGATCCATCTCTTCCTTGATATCTCCTTCATTAGGGGATACACACTCTCTGGGAAAAGTTTCACTTCCTTCAAAATACAAGTGATCAAAATTATCCTTAAGTTCCAAGAATGAGAGCAAGTGTTGATCATCGTTGAAAACCTACCAATTACTTTCATTATCTCTGCTACATTGGGCCTATGAATCATTTTAATGGTAAATTTATCCTAAGAGAAATATAGATGAGGAATCAACAAAGATCTTGAGATAGCTAGAGAATCATCTCTAGTATTCCTCTCTCTTGGCACAGCTTCAATGGAGAAAGCATAAAAAAACTCAATGGAATCCCAGAAAAGATTTCTATAATGCTTCAATCTCCTGTTCTTGACTTGGTAAAGATCCCTTACTTGTTTCACAATCAACTCAAAGATCTCCACAAGCACAAATATTCTTCACTCCCATTTATTTTGCCATGTTCAATCCAAGTATGAGTGCCTCGTATTCAGTTGTATTATTTGTATTTTCAAAACAAAGCTTGAATGAAAAAGGATGAATCTTCCCTTTTGGAGAGGTTAGCACCACACCAGCCCCGAACCAACCAAGAGTAGCTTCCATCAAACTCCGCAGTCCAAATTCCATTGGGATCATGAATCACTCCCTTAGGAAGTTTTCCCTCATGTTGTGACATGATAATGTAGCTACTATGCCCTATATCCACATAGAGTATTTGTGCTTTTGGATCATCATTCTTTTACACAATGTATTCAGTTTGTTTCTCAGGTAAAGCAGCTTCTTCATTTTTCCATTGACCAGATCAAAGAATGTGAAAAATCCATTTGAATTTCACCTCCTACCTCCTTACAAAAATTTCTTCTCAAAGAACATCCCATATAAGGGAGGAATATCAGCTACCAAAATAGTGGCTAAGACCCTTTTCTCTGGAAAAGCAACAAAAGCTACTTATGCATCTTTAATCATCCAAACCAAAGGCACTTTTCTACCCTCCATGGAATAGCAAGAACCAAAGGCACGTGTTAGGGTCATGCCCAAACCATGAGCTACTTTTGCAGGCATTACATTGTCTTATTCTCCTTAGTCTATAACATAATTACTGATTTTATGGCCAGCTATGAGGGGGTCAAATAGAATGGTTCAAATTTCTCATTAGGGGAAGTGACTGCAGCGACAAGGCTTGGTTGAGGTGAGGAAGAGGGAGTGGTAAAAATACCTTTAGAGGTATTGCATGAAGCTTTGGATTTGGATTTCACAAAGTTTACCATTTTAACAAAGGCTTTTGGATGGATTTGGTAAAATTATTCCTCTGAAATTGGGATTTTGGTCTTTTTGATGTGATCAATGATATCAAAAGATCGAGAGGTGGATGGGGCATCACTACTAGGAACTTGAGAGACTTTTGATTTATCAGTTTAGGATTTGAAGGACAATAATTTTTGGAAACAAGAGTAGAATAAGGGGGATTAGCATTACTCACATTTTGTGTGGATGCGGTGGGAATAGGAGCTCCTCTTCTTGCAACCACTTTGGAATAGTTATAGGAAACTCCTTGTACTTCTTAGTAGAATACACCACTTTTTCTTTTCTATTTGTTTTCCCTCGAGTCATAACATCATATGACTCACTATTCATCTCTGCCACTCTTTCATCATATTCATCATCATCATCTATACCTTCAAAGTGGTAAGGAAATGAACTTGAGATCCACCAAAATCCTCTAGTTCTTCATCCGCCTCTTCTTTTTCTTTTTCATAGAGTTCATTAAATTCCTCATCATCGATTCTTTAACTTCACCAACTTGCATTGACTGGAACCTTGATAAGTGGGCCTTCAATGGCCAATCTAGTCCGAAAAGAAGGCAAATGGCTCCTGGGCTGAAAATTCTTCCTTGGAATATCTTGGTAAGGAGCATGCTGAGCCAATTGTTTCTTGATAGCAATGAGATCATTGGCAAGCTTCTATACTAACCGATCAAAATTGGTTCCAGGGGAAGAGGAAGAGGAAGATGATTTAGACTTGGAAAGTTCTCTTTTCGAGTTTACTGGACATGATTAAATCATCCTCAACACTGATAGCTTAGCTCTCCTTAGTCCATAGCTTACTTCGTAATCGAGCATTAAGGAAGAAGAAATTTTGTATTTGATCCAATAAGAAGAGTGTTCTCTGGAATTTTATGAATGAGATTGTTGAATTTGGCCAAAAATTCTCTCGTGGGCTCGAACGGTTCCTTATTGATATGAGAGATTTGAGCTAACAAAGTATGCACATATTCAATAGGTTTGAATCATTGCTCAAACCAAACCGAGTTTTCATGGTGGTCCAATCGGTAGTTAACCCAAAGGCGAAAATGATAGAACCAATCAGCAACATTGTCTTCCAATGTCTCCACACAAATCCTGACAGAGACATTTTCATGTTCAACCCCAAGAATCCCACATGCAACAATGAAGGCTGCAATGTGTTCATCTGAATGAACCCTCCCATCACCCTGGAGTTTAGGAAAACTTTTCCTGTTACCCCTAGGTAATTCATGTAATGGCAATGGAAGAGCAAGAGGCCCAACCCATTGTCCCCAGGAAAAGGTGATGCCATTTTTGGAAACAATGACCGAAGGGAACATAAACACCAGTGAAGTATCAAAGCACGAAGATTAGAACTGAGTTGTTCTTGAGGAATGCTATTCTTGGAATTTCTGTCTTTAACAGGAGGTGTGCTTGTAGAATGAGTTCCTTTGTTCCTTCTTACTTGAAGAAGAGAGAATTTTTGTTGCTCCAGAAGTTGAAAATGGGAATCTTCTATCCCGAGAGCTTTCTTCCCACGTGTATATCATAGATTTTTCGATCAAAAATGTTCTTGAAGTTGTTGTTTTAGAAAAGGGATACATTTGAAATGAAATCCCCAGTAGATTTGCCAAAATCATTATGTTTTAAAATAGAACTTTAACAAACCACAATCAGGGGACAACAAGTCCCTCCTCTTTAATGGGAGAGGTTCCCTTATTGAAAGCAAGCAAAAAATTATATACAAATGTACAACTTTCAAAGTGTGGATTCCTGATACTTTGAAACGTTTTATGCCCAAAGATCATCAATATGAAATAATGGAAGAACTAAGGAGATGAGAGAGGAAGAACATAACAATACTTTTAGGAAATATAGGTAGCAGAGTATAGCCTTATGCATATTGAGAAAAAGAGATGTAGAATGGAATCATTCACATTTATAATAGATATAATTTCACAGACACAAAGTTCCCGAAATCATATTAACCAGAACACAAAGTTTCTTAGCATGCAAAGATGGATGATTCACAAATTTGAACAAGGAAAGAAAGAATTGCAGAGGAAGAAAGGGAAAACTTTTATATTGATTATTTTCGAATCTATTACAATTTCAAGAATGCCAGGATCCAACCCTCAACAATGGCATAGAGAAGCCATTAAATAATCTTCAAAAATGGTTACATTCGGTTTCTTAGTTCTTGTAGAAGCGTTAATGGCGGCAAAAAATGATGCTCTGTAATGCAGCCGTTAAACATGTTTTGTGACTTCAAATATGAGTCGTCCATGTGGAAGAGATTTGCTGAATTGGGCCTGAGGAAAACTTTTATATTTTGTGCCTTTTAGATAAATGGCACTTTGGAACATTTTGGCCCACCCATCCGCGTTTTATATAGGCCTAACACGTGGCTTTATTTGAGTGGCGACGGGGTCAGGGCTCACTTTTACAATTTTGACTTTTTTACAAAAAAGCTCAAAAACTCAAAGTTCTCCGCTGACCCGCCTCTCTGCTTTGATTTTTCAACACGGGATCAAGACCCCAGCAAAGTCATGGATCATTTTTATACTTTAACTCTCTTTTTGGAAATAAAACCTAAATTCCCAAATCACTCTCACGGCTCGCCTTCGCGCTTTGACTTTTGATGTGGGCTCAAAATTTGACTTTATCCCTTGGCATGAGCGGATTCATGACTCATTTTACAACTTTAATCCTTTTTCGAAATAAAACCAAATTTCCAAAAGTACTCTGATGACCCGCCTTCCCGCTTTGACTATTCAATGCAGGCATCAACACGTGGCTTTACAGGCGCCCAGTAGCGGGTCAAGCGCTTCACTTCATAGTTTTACACCCTTTTGGAAACAAAGGTAAAATTCCTGAAGTGTCCCGACAACCCGCCTTCCACCACCACTTGTTTCACCAATCAGGATCCTTCAGGCCACGGGGCGATTTGACACTTTTCCAAAAATAACAAAAGTGACAAGTTCACAAAAAGAACCCATCTTGTCGAGATCCAATTAGAGATGTCCACGTACACCCGTGGATGTCATGACAAAACTTGACAGGAAGATATGCTTGTCAAAGATGAAACGAAGGGGAAAACTCCACTGTTCATGCCTGAATCAAATATTTTTTCTACGAAAGATAAATGAAAGGAAAACAAGGCTCGACGCAGTCCATAGTCATAGAAAAAGATTGATAAATTCCACGAATCCATGACGGGAAATAAAACTATGTTTCAAAACACACAGACTAAGGAATTTTTAAATTAAACTGGTGGGATTAAAAACCGAATACCAACACTTGGGACCTACAAATTTGTTTCTTTACAAAAGGGGAATTTTAGGGCAACAACACGCACAAACCTCCAAAAATGGGCTCAAAGCCAAAATCCAATTTTTGGATATGGGGATGGGTACACAAACCAAAAAAAACAAAAATTTATAATAAAACAAAACAAATTAAACATGAAATTTAAAAAAAGGAAAACCTAAAAGTAAAGCTAAATAATACTTAAGGGGGATAGAATTAGGGTTAGCCCAAAATGTTGATGTAGTTATAATGTTAAATGTATAGGAATATAAAATTAAATATTAAAGCTAGACGTGTAAAGTTATTTAGGGAATTAGGTTTGAAATTACCATTTACCATATATTATAAAATGCTTATCTCATTAAGCCCTTTTTATAATTAATACATGAGGGAGTAATACTTGTTGGGGGTAAGTATAAATACTGGGCTAGAATATTATGCAGTATAGTCTAAGTTAAATATTAAGGGATTTAAATAGTTTATGAATTAAATAATAGGATTGGATATATACTAGATAGTATATAAAGTATAATGTTTTTTAATAAGAATCATAAAATAAGGTAGGTTACTAATACATTGGCTTAGATTATATTTAATAATTTTAGTATGTAATATGTTACAAAATTGATATCAATCATACGGCCAACGTAAAGTTCATTATTATATTATAGGTAGTATTTTATTTTGTATACAAAATACATGTATATTTATAAATAAATAAATGAATAAATAAAAGGGAGAATTCGGTTATAACAATTACGAAGTTACAATTAACATTGTATAATGTTGTTAAATTATTGAAATATACATAATGATATTACTTTATATATTATGATCTAATTCATAATAGTAATAGCGATTATTAGTGATAACGTAAAATGATTATGACGATTCATAGGATTTCAATATTTCATAAGGATAACACTCTATAGTGTTATTATTTAGGTTGTAATGTTGTGACAATGTTTATATCATATATCTTATATGAAGAACTACAACGATTTTCTATTAGGATATTAAAAATGTTTTAAGGTCTATTTGATATAATGATGATAATTAGGTAGTTTTGCTATTATTATAATGGTAAAAATAGATCAATTACATATAAGCCTTGGAATAGAACGTGAGTGTAAAAGTCTCTTCGGAGACATCTGATAAAATTGGAACGATATAGATAATTTCAACATGGCCCCTATGCAAGTTTTTCACAACAAACCTAGCGTCGTGTCGGGTGTTACAAACATCTCCGCATGAGATACAATGTTAATTCCAACCCCACCCATATTACTCAAACTAATTAAATGTATTTAAAATATTACACAAAATTCTTAATTAAAAATTAACAAAAATATTATTTGTTATCATAGTTGTACTACACTAGATTCATGCCAACAATCAAAATTATAATTAATCCCAATCTAATATATAATATTACATTTGTATTGGTCAAGAATTTTTTTTATAAATTAAAAAATATATTTGTATCGTTAGAAAACTGTATCTCCATCAATAACTTCTTAGAAAAAACTATTTATGAAAGTAAAAGACAATAATTCATAGATATAAAAATTATACTCCAAACCATTGAAATAAAATTGGATTCATTGTTGAAAGAATGTGTGATAGATTAACTGTCCCTTTTGGGAACAATGAAGTTTTGTTAAGTTGTGCAATTTTAACTGCAACATTCTTTCTTAGTTATACATCGTTTACCCTACTGCATGAGACAAAAATTGTTAGTGGGGATATATTTGATAGGTAACACATCTAGATACTTTGCATGGATTATAGAAACTATAGATTTCGTGCTAGAGTAAGTACAACCTTAATCATTCTTAGTGGACATATTCATATTTGAACTTTCCGTACAGGAAATCATCTTAATGTAGATATTGGTCGTCACATTAGGTAGATATGAAGTTGATAGTGAATATAGATGTAGTAATGAAACTCATCACTTTTTTCTTTTAGATCACTCTACAGTAAAGATGGTGAAAATATCTAATGGAGTGCACTTAATAAGACAACAATTGTATTTTAAAAACTTCATTAATTTTTGAACAAAATCATGCAACTCCATAACTACCCTGACATAAACAACATTTTCAATAGTCCATTTCAATTATCACTATCCACATGTAGGTGCACAAACATCATCATTTGTTTTTTGTTTTTTTGAAAAATCTTAATTTCTCAACAATGCAAAAAAATAGTAGTCTAAAAATGCCTTTCCTAAATGCTCGCAACTTTTTGCTTAAAAGTATATTTAGCATGTTGATGGATAGCTTGGGACCGTAGTTGTTGTGCACTAGTATAACTAGAATATAATTTATGTTAAGCTAGATGTTGCATTGGTGGTCTATGCATTATAGGTATTTACTACTAATATCTTTTCAGACATTCCCACTAATCCAAATACACTATTTCAGATCTCTCAATAACATTGTTTTCCATGAATCTTTCATAAAAATATTTATAACTTTTCATTAAATAAAGATTTATTTCCATAAATAGATATTTGAGTGTACCAAATGGAACAAAATATAAACAAATATGTAATAAAAATTCAACATCTTTTTGTAAAATTCTCGACAATACAAGAATAAAAAATTTTAAAATATAAGTTTCTAAAAGCTTGAAACTATTCACCAAACCATACCCTCAAACATTTCCTCTTTTTTAAGTATAATATTTATTTTCAATATTTTTTTATTATGTAAAAATATTATTATTTGTCAATTAATGAGAAAATAAACTAATCAATTTTTATGCCAAAGGCATTACCCTTATGGGAAAGGGCTTTGCGGACATTCATGGGACTATGTCAAATTTGAAATGACGATTTTACTATTTAAATGACGATTTTATTATTTTTAACAATTTTACTTTTGTTATTTTTAACAATTTTGTTTTTGTTTTTTTCTAACAATTTTACTTTTCTGATTTTGCATGTTGCTTTGGCTTTACTATTTTTAAATTTTATTTTATAGCTTTTGCATGCATTAACCTTTGCTTTTGCTATTTTTAACAATTTTGCTTTTTGTTTTTCTAACAATTTTGCTTTTCTGATTTTGCATGTTGCTTTGACTTTACTATTTTTAAATTTTATTTTATAGCTTTTGCATGCATTAACCTTTAAATATTGGTCACTAACACTATAATTTCATTATTCAGGCTCTCCAAGTTCCAGTCAATCCCCTGCGTTAAATCGAATTACTGCAGGTATGCATTTAAATTCATAGTCAATTGGCTGAATTCATTTGATCTCATGCACCTTAAAAGTGATTGTATATAATTTTGGATACTTAATATACATATTTCTATTTTTTGTTATTTGCTTTTGAAAGTATCCCTCTCAGCTCCAGAATATTGGAGAATTGAGGTCGAATTAGTGCTTTACTTGGTTTGTGAATTAGAGCTTCGATTTAAACTTTTTAAAATGATATTAAGGTCATATTTATAGGTTGTCATTGTTAGATTTTGGATCACGGCCTAGGTCTTGTGGGCCTTGGTCTTTTGCGCTTTCTGCCACTTGTATCGGTCTTTGTATCCACAGAGACACGCTCATACTACACCGAGGCTCAAGTGTGGGGTAACTTTGGATGGAGCACGCTTAAGTCCTCAGAGCGTTTGTGCTCTTTGCAAGAGCAGACCTCAATTCCTCTGCATTTGGCACCACCTGGGTATTCATATTAGAAACCACGGACGTTGAACCACTCCTTCCCCATTCTTGGGCTTGTACGACAACCAAGCTCCCTGAATTTCCATATCCAATTTTGGGTACAAGAGATAGATTTTCTGAAGCCAAGATTTGACAAGTGCAAACCCGACCTCCAAAGATCCCTCTCAACTCCGGTGGATATTGGAGAATTGAGGTCGGAATTAGTGCTTTACTTGGTTTGTGAATTAGAGATTCGATTTAAACTTTTTAAAATGATATTAAGGTCATATTTATAGGTTGTCATTGTTAGATTTTGGATCACCGGCCTAGGTCTTGTGGGCCTTGGTCATTTGCGCTTTCTGCCACTTGTATCGGTCTTTGTATCCACAGACACAGTCATACTACCCTGAGGCTCAAGTGTGGGGTAACCTGGATGGAGCACAGTTAAGTCCTTGTAGCGTTTCAGGCTCTTTGCAAGAGCAGACCTCAATTCCTCTGCATTTGGCACCACCTGGGTATTCATATTAGAAACCATGGACGTTGAACCACTCCTTCCCCATTCTTGGGCTTGTACGACAACCAAGCTCCCTAAATTTCCATATCCAATTTTGGGTACAAGAGATAGATTTTCTGAAGCCAAGATTTGACAGTGCAAACCCACCTCCCACAACCTTTGTCGTGTACTCCTTTCTATACCAATATGAGAGCCTTAGCACAAGGTATGAACATCCATCAAAGTATAATGGAAAGTGGATTTTGTTTGCAAAATGCCTCAAACAGATGCGGTCTCATGGAATGCCATGATTGTAGGATATGCACAAAATAGCTCTAAAAATGATGCTCTCAAACTCTTTGAGATAATAAAGCACTCTACAATGTACCCTAGCCATTTAAGGTTCGTTTATATTTGCTTGCATATTTTGTCTCATTTATGTTTCTTGGAGAGCTAATATGTTAAAGCACTGAGTGGTTCTTTAAATCTACTTTGACGTCAACACTTCATATTCACTACATTCTCAAGAGTGAGTGTTAGCAAACTTACATGTCTCACTTGCATTTGTATTCGATTATTACACAACTAACTATTATTTAACATCCCTTCCAATGTACTTTGCAACATTTTTTTGGCTTTAATAGAAAATCAAAATTGTCAATCATACCCCTTATCCACATCAACTACAAAAGAAATAACTATCCCTCTAAATCAAATAACATATTCCATTCAATGTTCACATTGCATTGTACACATGTGATTGCTAGTTTTAATGTATTTGAGTGTAGATCCATATATTCAAGGATTACATTGCTTTTTCTCTCATATTTTGTAAAATTGGTAATAATCAAATTAAATTCCTAGCGAACATTAAATTTTGTGAACTATCTAATTTTTAATCTATTATAATTCGTGAAGCATAATCCCTTCCCTTTCTCTTTCGTGATTTTGGATTAAAGGAAAAATCCACTTGTACATTACATGGCATTTAGCATACTTCTTCGCTAAATCCTATCTTTTCGTGGTTTTTTCTTTGGCAAGCATTTCTTGTTTTCCTTTGCACAATGTTGTCCCTATCTTTTGCAATTTGGAAGAGATGATCTTGCAATCTACACTTGTAACAATATTCGTTGACGGTGTCAACCGCAACATCTACATCATATGGAATTAGCGTGTTTCTTTCTACTACGCTTAATTGTACTAATTTTCTTTGTTGGACATCTCTTTCCTCTGAAACACACATGAATTCATGCATAAAGAATACTTACCATCCAATGTTTACTATTTTTTTACTTTGTTTTCTAATGTCTTCTTACATTCACAACTTAGAACTCATTAAAGACCAAAGTGAATGCTTTACAACGGATCATTTGATATTCAAGCAACGTTTTATTCATTACACCTTTGGCTTTCTAATAATTCAATTGTAATTTACAACATCTCCAACTAAAATTTTCATTTCATGGTGCTCACAAACTTTAAGAATTAATTTTTTATAAATAATCATAAACGAAAAGGCCCACTAGTCATACAATTTTTCCTTCTAAGCTACTTATCCTCTACCGCTTTTCCCAATTGGCAAAGCATTTGGAACTTTTCTACCTTGTAAATACAAACGTCAAATCAACATCTCCCTCAAATCAACCTCTCAAGCAGATGCCACTCGAGTTGCCTCCACTTAGCATGATAAAAATTGGTGCAAAGTTGTACAATTTTCATTGCAGGTTACATCCATCCTCCCAAACTTTATAATTCTGGCGAGACATGTAGCCACCTTGTCAATCTGTCAATCCCGCTACCCACCGTGGTGCAAACATTCAGAAATTTATATCCGTTCGGCCCATTCTATAGCAATCGTACACAACTCTTAACCACAAATCCATGGCAAAATCTGGCCTGCGAATGTTCAATCCTTAAAAACCATATATGAACCAAAATCCTATGTAATACAACAAAACTTGTGGAGTCTTTCCAACACATCCCATTCCTTGTGTGATGTTGAAGTTGAGTTTTGAATGTTTTCTAATAACCCAATTCATCACTACCATTTTATGATTCATATGTAAGGGAGTGTTGGAAATTTCTAATCTTGGTCTACATAAAGTTTAAACTTTATGGAATTCAACTTTATGTAAAAGATATTCACATTTATTGTGAATATTAACTCCTCCAAAATATCAAAAGATATTGTATATAATATCTAGAAAATATCAAGAGATATTATATATATCTAGAAATATTTGGGAATATCTATAAAATATCCAAAAGATCAATAATATCTAATATAAGATATTATGAGATATTTTCTAAGGTAGAAGGTTGGAAAACTTCTATAAATAAGAGGTTTCATTTTGTAATTCAAAAAGCAAGAAAAGCAAGAGAAGGCACCGAAGTGCTCTGGAGTATTTTTAATACAAAGCCTTGTTTTTATATTTCTCTTGTGAGTTTGTGTGTGTTCATAATATTGTTTCTATTTGCAACACACACCCTCTAGGTTAGGAGTTAGATATAATTCCTTCAAATTGGTATCAGAGCTAGGTTGAGCTTAAGTTATAAGTTTTTATTTCACTCTATTAGTCTAGTTCAAAATGGCGGGTATGAGCAGCAGCCTCACTCAAGCCCACATCCCCATATTCAATGGGAAGAACTATGATTATTGGAGCATAAAAATGAGGACTTTATTTTGTTCACTAGATGTGTGGGAGCTAGTTGAGAATGGGTTTCTAGAACCTGTAGATTTTCAAGCATTTCAAGCACTAGCATAAGCGTATAAGGATTTGTTGAAGGAGAACAAGTGAGCGAAGGATGAAAAATCCTTGTTTCAAATTCAACAAGCAATGGACGAGTCCATATTTCCATGTGTTGCAGTAACAACTAGATCAAAACAAGTATGGGAAAGTCTTCAAACAAATTATCAAGGTACTAGTAAAGTAAAAGTTGCAAAATTACAAAATCTTAGAAGATATTTTGAGAATATTTGCATGAAAGACTTAGATTCAGTAGATTTATTTTTCACCCATGTGATGAGTGTAGTAAATCAAATTAGGTCTCATGGTGAGACTTTAGAGGATCAAAGGATTGTAGAGAAAATACTTAGAAGTCTTCCTAGTAAGTTTGATGTAATTGTTGTTGCAATAGAAGAATCAAAGAATTTAACCCAAATGTCTATAGACGAATTAATGGGATCTTTAATATCCCATGAGCAAAGATTGAATAGATCAGGTAGCTCATCTCTTGAGCAAGCCTTCAAATCGCAAGTTTCAATTGGTGGTAATAGAGCAAGAGGAAGATCGAGCTTCAACAGAGGTAGAGGAAGAGATTTCCAAAGAGGATCTGGAAGAGCAAACACATCTTATGAAGGAGGAAGAAAAATTCAAATTTCTACACTACAAGTGCTAGAGGCCGAGGAAACAACCAGAATCATACTTATGGTCAAAGGTATGATAAGTCACATGTTCAATGTAATTACTGTAAAAGGTATGGACACTATGCCAATGAATGCAAGAAGAAACATTTTGATATGAGTAGACAGAATGCACATTTTTCTGAAGAAAATCAATCTAAAAGTTATAACAATGGTTCAATGTTTATTACATGTAATGTTGCTCAAGAAAGTACAAAGGATATTTGGTTTCTAGATAGTGGATGCAAATCATATGACTAGATGTAAGAAGATGTTTGCAAACATAGATGAGTCAATTACATCTGAAGTTAAGTTAGGAAATGATAATAAAGTTGCGATAGAATTGGAAAAGGAACAATAAATATTGAAACTAAGAAAGGTGAGAACAAACACATTCTAGATGTGTATTATGTTCCTAGTTTGAAACATAATCTAATGAGTATTGGGCAGCTAGTGCGAGAGGGATATAAAGTCTATTTTGAAGATGATGCATGTGTTATTCTAGATAGAAATCCAAGTAACAAATTGATTGCAAAGGTTGAGATGACAAGAAACAAAATGTTTCCATTAAGAATTCAACATGATTTGTCATCTAAAGATCGAGACTTGGTTGTGGCATTTGATATTTAGACACTTAAGTTTTGGTGGTTTACATTTATTGCAAAAGAAGCATATGGTGAAGGGTTTGCCTTTGATGGAGCAACCAAACAATCCTTGTGAAAGTTGTATTCTAGGGAAGCAACATAGGGAAAACTTTCCTGTTGGAAAGTCATATAAAGCTAGATCTTTTCTTGAGATTGTCCATTCAGATCTATGTGGACCTATGCAAACACCATCAATTGGAGGGAGCATGTATTTTCTGACTTTTATAGATAATTTGAGTAGAAAAACTTGGGTTTATTTCTTGAAACATAAGTCAGAAGCCTTTAGTGTGTTCAAAGAGTTTAAGGCCATGGTTGAAAATCAGAGCGGTTACTCTATAAAGGTGTTAAGATCAGATAGAGGAGGAGAGTATGTTTCAAATGAGTTTTTAAATTTTTGTAAATTTCATGGGATTAAGAAGCAATTTACAACAAGGTACACACCTCAACATAATGGTGTAGCAGAAAGAAAGAATAGAACAATTATGGAAATGGCAAGAAGTATGTTGAAAGCCAAAAATTTACCAAATGAGTATTGGGCTGAAGCAGTAGCTTGTGCGGTTTACATCTTGAACCGATGTCCAACAAAAATTGTGAAGGATAAAGTTCCTCAAGAAGCATGGAGTGGAAAGAAACACAAAGTGTATCACATTTAAGAGTTTTTGGATATGTAGCTTATGCACATATTCCAAATGAGAGGAGAAAGAAATTGGATGATAAAGGAGAGAGATGTATTTTTGTAGGTTACAATGAGCAATCAAAAGCCTATAAATTGTATAACCCCATCACAAAGAATTATATTATTAGTAGAGATGTTGAGTTCATTGAAAAAAAAGCATGGGATGGAAGTGTTGTTAAGCTAACAAATATCACTACAGGAATACCTCATCATGAGAATAAGTTTGATGAAAAGATCACACAAAATGTTCATCTAGCACCTCAAGGATCGGTGCAGTGACATCTTCTTCAAATAGCACTCCAGTTTCAAAAAGCATCACAAGAGGTATCTCAAGTGGATTTTCATCCCCTCCAAAAAATTTACATCCTCATGAAACATTAGAGCATGAAGGTAATTCTTCAAATTCAAAGTCTCACAATGAAGTGACATATTAGATCCAACATTGGCAACACAAAGGTCTCACTACAGGGACACCCTAGGGAAGACAAGAAGCTTAAGGGAGATTTATGAACAAACTCAAGGTGATGAGAATGTTGATTTATATTCTGATTTTGCATTATTTTCTCATGATGATCCTATATATTTTGAAGATGCATTTGAAAATGAAAAATGGGTAAAAGTTATGGATGAAGAAATTGATTCTATTGAAAATAATCGTACATGGGATCTTGTGAGCCTTCCAGAAGGAAAGAGTGTAATTGGCGTGAAATGGGTCTACAAGACAAAATTCAATGCAGATGGAAATGTTGAAAAATATAAAGCCAGGTTAGTTGCAAAGGGTTTCTCACAACAACCGGAATTGATTATAATGAGACTTTTTCTCTAGTAGCTTGACTAGACACTGTTAGAACTGTTTTAGCATTAGCAACTCAAAATAATTGGAAAGTCTATCAAATGGATGTCAAGTCTGCATTTTTGAATGGCATACTAGAAGAAGAAGTTTATGTTTTACAACCTCCTAGATATGAAATTGTAGGTCAAGAACACAAGGTCTGTAGATTGAAAAAAGCCTTGTATGGTCTGAAACAAGCTCCAAGAGCATGGTATAGCAGGGTTGATTCATATTTTTGAAAAATAGATTTAGAAAAAGTAATAGTGAACCAACATTATACATCAAAATGAATGATCAAGAACAAATTCTAATTGTATGCCTATATGTTGATGATCTAATATTCACAAGAGATTTGTCAATTGACTTGTTTAAGACAACAATGAAGAGAGAATTTGAAATGATAGATTTGGGTCTAATGAAGTTTTTTTCTTGGCATAGAAGTTAGTCAATCAAAAATGAAATTTTTATATGTCAATCAAAATATTCCAATGATATTTTGAAAAGGTTCCAGATGATGAATTGCAATCCAAATCAACACCGGTTGTCATAGGATTGAAGCTAAGCAAAGATGATAAAGGTGGAACCTATTTACACATATACAAAACATGATTTTCTTGTGGAACTTGGATATTTACGAAAGTGTTTTCTATAAGGATCATCAATTACAAAAGGACTGAGGAATGAGAAAATGAGAACGAGCAGAAAGGCACCATTTAGAATTATAGATGATAGAGTAATTCTTTATGCATGCGAAGGTACAATGAATTGAAACAAGATCATTTGTATCATACTAATAAGATGAAATTTGAAAGACACAAAGTTCTATCAATAACATCTGCAAGAATACAAAGCTTCTTAATATAATATAGACAAATGATCTTAACAAGATTAAATGAAAAGCTTAGGGATAAAAGAGATCAGATAGACGAAGAATGAAAAGCCCTTCTGTATTGATTTCTTTATGATTTATTTACACTTTCAGAAAATAAGCCAAGTTCTTCCTCCTTCAAAATGGCGAGGAGAGGCCATTATATAGTTTACAATTCAGTTACTCTCGGTAACTACTTCTTTTAACTAAAGATTAGTTAAGGATTGCCAATCGCAATACCTCAACTTATTACAATAAATCCGAGAAAAGAATTGGAAGAGAAGAGAGGAATAAGGAGAAGAAGACAGGTGCTTATGACTGGGAGGGACCCACTGACTTCAAAATCCACTGCCTGAATCTCTTCAATGCCTCGGCTATGTCTCTGCCACGTGTATATTGGTCAATTCACTCGAATCGTGGTCAAATGAGCTCCGCATGAAAGCACTATATCTGCACATTGCACAAAGATTGGGAAACCACCAAAAAAAGCCAAACCGCTATCATGAATCATCTCATGCTATTGGCGTAGGGTTTGTGTCTGTCATCCTCAACCAAAAATCACTAAAGTCAAGATGGCGAACTTCACTGTCCCCCGATATCGGGAACGGCACGACTACTCTGGTGAGATTTGTTCTTGCCCCAAATTTGATCTTCATGTTGGTAGTAATTCGGAGGGCGAAGCTGCAAGCTAGACTTGGGAAGGAATTACAGAGGAAAATGGATACGCGCGTAGGAATTTAGATTGCAAAGGTTCGAGAAAAAGATAGCAGAAAGCAAAGTGTGCAAAAAATGCATAGGGGTTCACTCATTATATAGCCGTTTAGAGAGAGAAAGGCAATGAATGCGTATTTAATACATACCTACCAAATTGAATAAGCAAGATATTCGGTAGAGCGGGAAAATTAGCACGAATGGCACTTGGTTCATTTGGGACATGTGGGACGCGAAAGCGCGGTACGCGCTCCGGCCGATTTATTCGAGAAGCGGGAAAAGACGCACAAATGCTCTTGGAACACGCGGGACAAAAGTACGTGAAGTACACGCTGGCTCGACCGAATCGGACAAAAATGGAACAATTAGTCCAGTGAACTTGGGACATTTGGGACAAAAGTTCCGACAGGCCCAAAAGAACAGACTTCGGGTGAACCGGCCGATCGGGGAACAGAGGGCCCAATGAACTTGGGACACGCGGGGACAAAAGTACGCGAAGTACGCGGCTCGGCCAATCGGATTTAAAATGGAACAATTGTCCGGGAACTTGGGACATTTGGGACAAAAAGTTTCGACGGGCCCGAAAAGAATAGACTTTCGGGAACCGCCGATCGGGAACAGAGGGCCCAATTGAACTTGGGACACGCGGGACAAAAATGTCCGACAGTTCCGAAAACACACAAAATGACCCAAAAAGATTTTCTCAATTTCTTTGGCATTTCACATTATCAGTACAACAGAAAAACACTTAAACTCAAAATTTTAAATTTTCACTTTCTTAAGAGTAGGGGAATTTTGAGTGGACAACAGCTGGCTCCTTCTGGGGATGACTTGGCATAAATTCAAGGAATGAGACAAGGTAAGAACTTAGACAAACTCAGGGAAGTAGACCAGTACCTTATCCATTGGGCAACGGAGTCATCGAATCAAACCAATACAGAGGACAACACACCAAAACAAAGGGAAAGAAAACAAAACGTTGTACATAATATACAAAGGACTCCCTAATCACCTATGACTTGAACAATTTCAGGTACTGCCCACTATAAGGAAGTGGGAGAGAAGAACCATCCATATAATCAAGGTAAAAATAATTCTTACCAGCAAAGTGCCTGATCTTGAAAGGTCCGAGCCAAAGGGAATCAAACTTGCCATGGCTGCCACGAGGTTCATGCCTTTTATCCCACAACAAAACAATGTCTCCAACTTGGAAATCTCTGAACCTGGCTTTCTTATCAAACAGGACCTTAACTTTTTGTTGATGAGCAGATATCTTATCAGCAACTTCCAATCTATCCTCATTCAATTTGTGAAGGTACATTATTCTCTTATCCAAAGCATCATTGAAACTGGTATCTTCAATGGCCTTCATTAGATGCAAGGCTGGCAGCTCCACTGTTACTGGCAATTGAGCTTCTACTCCATATACCACTTGAAAAGGAGACATTCCAATGGCTCTCTTAGGTGTGATCCTATCTGCCCAAAGAGCATCATAGAGTTTCTTGTGCCAGTTTCGTTGAGACTCATTGACTAATTTCCTTATTATGGTCACCAGATTTTTATTAGTGGATTCTACTTGTCCATTTCCCTGAGGATAGTAATCTGAAGAGTGAGCCAGAGAGATGCCATATCCATAACAAAAATCCATCATCTCAGTTGAAGAAAAATTCGAAGCATTATCTGTCACAATCTTGTTTGGTACACCATACCTTACCAAGATGTTTTCTTTGATGAAACTGCACACCACTTCAGAAGTAGTACTCTTTACTGGAATGGCTTCTACCCATTTTGTGAAATAATCAGTAGCAGTTAATACATGAGTATGACCAGCACTAGAAGAGGGATTAAGTGTTCCAATGAAGTCCAAACCCCACTGTTGAAAAGGTTCTTCAATTACAACTGGCTTAAGAGGCAAAGAGGCCAATTTGGGTCTACCCACGAAAGTCTGACAAGCCTCACATTTATCAACCCACTTGATGCATCTCTTGAATAAGGTAGGCCAGTAATATCCTCCACGAAGTATCTTATGAGCAAGTGACGGGTGATGATGAGTAGTGCCCTCCGCATGCTTGATCATGAAAAGCTGAGAGTAGCTTTTTCTGCTGTTCCTTGTCCACACATTTCAAAAACCTTCCATCTAACCCACGTTTAAACAAGGCATTTTCCCACAACACATATTGCACTGACCTTAGTTTAACAAATTCCTCTTTTCTTTGGCAGTCAAATGAGAGGGGCATTCTCCATAGGTGAGAAAATGGGTGATATCAGCAGACCATTCGTCAACTGAGCTAAGAAACAAAACAGTAGGAAGACCAACTTTATCCTCCAGTAACTCATGTCTAGCTCCTTCAGCGATGAGTTCACAAAGGCCTTTTCCACGGATGAGCTTGGTCGGTTTGATGTCAATATCATATTCTTGAACCTTAGCCACCCAGTTCCCTCTCTTGGATCCAAATTCCTGCTGTGTAAGAATTGACTTAACAGTTGTATCTGGTACCAACACCATGGAGTGAGAGTTAAGAATGTAAAAACGAAACTGCTTAACAGCTTTAACCACTGCAAAAGCATGTTTTTCCATCATGGTATATTTTAACTCATGATCTTTCAGAATATAGCTCATAAATGCAATTGGGAGTTCATGCTCATTAGAATCTTCCTGAGTCAAAACCGCAGCCAAGGTGTTATCTGTGGCGTAGCAATAGATAATAAAATCTTTACTAAAATCTGGACATGCTAAAATAGGAGTTTTAGCAATGGCTCTTTTAATATCTTCAAAGGCTTCTTTCCCTTCAAAGACCAACCAAACGCTTGTTTTTACCTTTCATCATTTGGGAGATATTCAAAGTTAGTTCTGCAAAATCAGGGATGAATCTTCTCAAAAAATTGATCTTACCAAAGAAAGAGTGCACGCCCTTTTTGCTGGTTGGGAGAGGAATTTGCTGAATAACTTGAACTCGCTCAGGATCAATTTTAATACCATCTTTGGAGACGATGTGCCCTAATAATTTCCCCTCTGTGACACAAAAGATAGATTTTTTAGGATTCAAAGAGATCCCATGTTCTCTACATCTTAGCAGAACTGTCTCCAGGTGCTGAAAATGATCCGCCCTTGTTTTAGAATACACAATCAAGTCATCAAGGTATACAACAATACACTTCCCTTTCAAACTTCCAAAGGCCAGATCCATAGCTCTCTGAAAAGTGGCACCAACATTAATGAGCCCAAAAGGCATTCTTTTGTAAGCAAAGGTACCCCAAGGGGTAGTGAAAGTTGTTTTGTGTTGATCTGCAGTATTAACTTCTACCTGATTATATCCTGAGAATCCATCAAGCATAGACAACATTTCAGATCCTGTTACTGCTTGTAAGACCTGATCCATCATAGGTAAAGGATAATTATCTTTCAAGGAAGCCTGATTCAGATTCCTGAAGTCAACACAGATACGAATCTCACCATTTTTCTTTCTAACAGGTACAATATTGGCAATCCATGTTGAATGATGGATAGAAAAATGATTTTGGCTTTCAACAACTTCGTATTTCTTGAAAAATGGTGTCACTATTTTGGGATTGTATTGCCTCTCTTTTGTTTAAAAGGCTTAATTCCAGTTTGAGAGGAATAAAATGTCTGCATCTCTTTTGGTTGGAAAGCTTTTAAATCTTCATAAGAGTAGGCAAGAACATCCTTATACCTCTTTAACAGATCAATTGCTTTCTTCCTCTCATCTGATGCAACATTTTCCAATGTTCACGAACTTAGGGTCAGTAGAACTCCCAATATTAATTTTGTCATATTCAGCTGATTGTTGAGGTCCAAAGAGAAGCTCTAGACTTTACATACCTATCGTGTTTATCAAACAGCTTCTCTAAACTTACCAACTTTAGGGATCTTGTTTCCTTGAGTTTGATACATCCATCCCGATCCGCTTTCTTCCTCCTGAGTGGCTACTTTGTCAAAGGGCACACTTTCACGAGGCAAGTTATCACTTCCTTCAAAGTATAGCTGTTCAAAATTATCTTTGAGTTCTAAGAAAGAAAGCAAATGTTGATCATTATTGAAAACTTGCCAGTTATTTGTATTATCAGGTACACTAGGTCGATGGATCATCTCAATGGTGAACTTATCTTGGGAAAAGTCAGGATGAGGTATAAGCAAAGGACTCCAGAGACTCGCTAATGAATCAGCCCCGTATTCTTCTCCCTAGGTATTGCTTCAATGGAGAAAGCATCAAGAAATTCAATGGAATCCCACACCTGATTCCTGTAATGTTTCAACCTTCCATTTTTCACCTAGAAGAGGTTTCTAACTTGCTTTACAATCAATTCCGCATCCCCACGAGCTAGAAGATTCTTCACACCTTGTTCTTTTCGCCACTGTAGTCCAAGAATGAGAGCCTCATACTCATATATTATTGGTATTTTCAAATTGCAACTTGAATGAGAAAGGATGAAGGCTTCCTTCAGGTGACACCAATATGACACCAGCTCCAGAACCAGCTGAGGAACAACTTCCATCAAACTCTAAAATCCAAACACCATTAGAATCTTTAGGTGATACTTTGGGGAGTTGGATTTCTTCAGGAGACATAATCATGTAGTTGCCATGCCCCATATCCTCATAGAGTATTTGTGCTTTGGGATCATCCATTTTTTGTACAATATACTCAGATTGCTTCTCAGGAAACAACTTCTTCATTTGTCCATTAACAGGTATGAGGGCATGTGACCAATCCATTTGAATTTCTCCACCCACATCCTTACAGAAGTTTCTGCTAGCAACATCCCGTATGAAGGAGGAATATCTGCTACTAAGATGGTAGCCAAAACTTTCTTCTCAGGCAAAGCAACAAAAGCCACTTGTGCATCTTTAATTCTTCCGACTAAGGGCACTTCCTTACTCTCCATAGAGTAACAAGATCCATAAGTGCGTGTGAGAGTCAAGCCTAAGGCATGAGCTACTTTAGCAGGCATCACATTATCTGATGCTCCTGAGTCTATGACGCAATTACTGAGCCTATGGCCAGCTATAAGAAGTGTCACATAGAATGGTTTGATTTTGTCATTGGGTGAGGTGACAACGGCTACCAGATTAGGTTGTGGTGTAGAAGAAGGAGTGGGTAAAAGGCCTTTAGAGGTAGTTTTAGAATGGGAATTGACAAAGTGAATCATTTTAGCAAAGGCCTTAGGATGGGTTTGATAATATTCAGCTTCTGAGATTTGAACCTTAGTCTTTTTTAGGTGATCAATAATATCGAAAGACCCAGAAGTGGACGGGCTATCATCATTTGAAATCTTAGGTTTATCAACTTTAGGAGAAAAAATAACTTTAGTAGCAGAATTGACAGGACTCACCTTTGGTGTAGATGAAATGGGATAGAGATCCTCTTTTTGCAATTACGGGATAGTTGTCACTGCTCTTTAGATTTCTTGTGGGCTACGCATCACTTTCTCCCTCTAATTTGTCTCTCTCGAGTCATGACAGCGTATGATTCGCTATTCATGTCTCGCTACTATTTCATCATAATCATCCTCATCATCAATGCCCTCAGTGGTGAAGAAATTAACTCGAGATCCCTCAAGTTCATCTGCTTCATCATCAACCTCTTCAAAAAATTCCTCGCAATCTTCATTAACCTCTTCATCTTCAGGTTCCTCAACTTCACAGGTTACATTGACGGAACTTTAATAGGAGGTCCTTCAAGCGCTAGCCTTGTTTGAGCAGCAGGAAAATGATTTCTGGGCTGAAAATTCCTCCTTGGAACGTCTGCATAGGGAGCATGCTGAGCCAATTGTTTCTTAATGGCAATGAGATCATTTGCAAGTTTTTGTACCAATGGATCAGTATTAGGTCCAGGGGTGGAAGAGGAGGAAGAAGCAGATTTAGATTTAGAAGGGTCTCTCCTCAACTTCCCTGACATGATTAAATCATCTTCGACACTAACAACAAGAGTTTGATCTTCAGCCAATGTTGTGAGATTAGCCCTTCTTAGTGCATAGCTAACTTCAGGTGATTGAGCATTTAGGAAAAAACATTTTTGAATTTGATCTACAGGTCGAGTATTTGGCAATTTTGTTAATCAACCTGTTGAATCGGGCCACAAATTCTCTCATGGGTTCTTGTGAATCTTTCTTTATTTGAGAGATTTGGGCTAGCAAGGCATGCACGTCTTCTGCTGGTTTGAACCGGTTTTCAAACCTAGTTCTCATCAGATCCCAAATTGGTGATAGACTACCGGAAGGTGATAGAACCAATCAAAGCAAAGATTATCTTGTAAAGTCTCAACGAAAAGTCTTACGGAGACATCTTCATGTTCAACTCCTAGAACTCCGCATGCAACTATGAAGGCTGCGATGTGTTCATCAGGATGCACTTTACCATCGCCTTTGAATTTAGGGAAGTTCTTCCGGTTACCTCTGGGTAACTCATGCAAAGGCTGAGGAAGGGCAAGGGGCCCGACACGATGACCCCAGGGCAGTAGTGGTACCGCCATTCTTGGAAAAATGGCTTGAAGAGGAACTGCAACACCAACAAGAATCAAAGCTCAAGATTAGGACTGATTGACTCTGAAGGAATACCACCCGTAGGGATTCTATCTTGGACAGGTGGAGTACTTGTTGAATGAGTCTTTCTATTTCTTGTTGAAGGGAAAGGAAAACCCTGCTGCTCCAAAAGCTGAAATTGAGAATCTTCAATACCAAGGGCCCTTCTCCCTCGAGTAAAACGCGAGTCGCCGATCAAAGGATGATCAAAATTACAGAACTGGAATATGATTTCCCTAGCGGAGTCACCAAAAACTGTTGGTCATCAAATAGGACTTCACGAAGAGCAATAGTCAGGGACAAGAAGTCCCTCCTCTTTAATGGGAGAGGTTCCCTTATTCAGAAACGAACCTATTTACACATATACAAAACATGATTTTCTTGTGGAACTTGGATATTTACGAAAGTGTTTTCTATAAGGATCATCAATTACAAAAGGACTGAGGAATGAGAAAACGAGAACGAGCAGAAAGGCACCATTTAGAATTATAGATGATAGAGTAATTCTTTATGCATGCGAAGGTACAGTGAATTGAAACAAGATCATTTGTATCATACTAATAAGATGAAATTTGAAAGACACAAAGTTCTATCAATAACATCTGCAAGAATACAAAGCTTCTTAATATAATATAGACAAAATGATCTTAACAAGATTAAATGAAAAGCTTAGGGATAAAAGAGATCAGATAGACGAAGAATGAAAAGCCCTTCTGTATTGATTTCTTTATGATTTATTTACACTTTCAGAAAATAAGCCAAGTTCTTCCTCCTTCAAAATGGCGAGGAGAGGCCATTATATAGTTTACAATTCAGTTACTCTCGGTAACTACTTCTTTTAACTAAAGATTAGTTAAGGATTGCCAATCGCAATACCTCAACTTATTACAATAAATCCGAGAAAAAGAATTGGAAGAGAAGAGAGGAATAAGGAGAAGAAGACAGGTGTTTATGACTGGGAGGGACCCACTGACTTCAAAATCCACTGCCTGAATCTCTTCAATGCCTCGTCTATGTCTCCCGTGTATATATTGGTCAATTCACTCGAATCAGGGTTGAAATGAGCTCCGCATGAAAGCACTGTATCTGCACATTGCACAGAGATTGGGAAACCACCAACGAAAGCCAAACCGCTGTCATGAATCATCTATGCCATTGGCGTAGGGTTTGCATGTCTGTCATCCTCGACCAAAAATCACTAAAGTCAAGATGGCGAACTTCACTGTCCCCGATATCGGGAACGGCAGACTCTAGTGGTGAGATTTGTTCTTGCCCCTAAAATTTGATCTTCATGTTGGTAGTAATTCGGAGGGCGAAGCTGCAAGCTAGACTTGGGAAGGAATTGCAGAGGAAAATGGATACGCGCAGAAGAATTTAGATTGCAAAGGTTCGAGCAAAAGATAACAGGAAAGCAGTGTGCAAAACGCATAGGGGGTTCGCTCGTTATATAGCCGTTTAGGAGAGAGAAAGGCAATGAATGCGTATTTAATACATACCTACCAAATTGAATAAGCAAGATATTCGGTAGAGCAGGAAAAATTAGCACGAATGGCACTTGGTTCATTTGGGACATGTGGGACGCGAAAGCGCGAAGTACGCGGCTCGGCCGATTCGGGTGAAGCGGGGAAAAGACACAAATGCTCTTGGAACACGCGGGACAAAAGTACGCGAAGTACGCGGCTCGGCCGAATCGACGAAAATGGAACAATTGGTCCGGGCGAACTTGGGACATTTGGGACAAAAAGTTCCGACGGGCCCGAAAAGAACAGACTTCGGGTGAACCGGCCGATCGGGGAACAGAGGGCCCAATTGAACTTGGGACACGCGGGACAAAAATACGCGAAGTACGCGGCTCGGCCGAATCGGATGAAAATGGAACAATTGGTCCGGGCGAACTTGGGACATTTGGGACAAAAAGTTCCGACGGGCCCGAAAAGAACAGACTTCGGGTGAACCGGCCGATCGGGAACAGAGGGCCCAATTGAACTTGGGACACGCGGACAAAAATGTCCGACAGGCCCGAAAAACACACAAAATGACCCAAAAACGCAGATTTCTCAATTTCTTTGGCATTTCACATTATCACATTACAACAGAGAAAACACTTATGGAATTCAACTTTATGTAAAAATATTCACATTTATTGTGAATATTAACTCCTCCAAAATATCAAAAGATATTGTATATAATATCTAGTAAATATCAAGAGATATTATATATATCTAGAAATATCTAGGAATATCTATAAAATATCCAAAAGATCAATAATATCTAATATAAGATATTATGAGATATTATGAGATATTTTCTAAGGTTGAAGGTTGAAAAACTTCTATAAATAAGAGGTTTCATTTTGTAATTCAAAAAGCAAGAAAAGCAAGAGAAGGCACCAAGTGCTCTGGAATATTTTTAATACAAAGCCTTGTTTTTATATTTCTCTTGTGAATTTGTGTGTGTTCATAATATTGTTTCTATTTGCAGCACACACCCTCTAGGTTAGGAGTTAGATATAATTCCTTCGGAGAGAATGTAACACAAAAATTCATACAAAGCCTGAGACTGGTCCGCGGCAACCCTGCTTTCTAACAAGGGACATTTTATAGGTTAAATGCCGGAAACCTTAGGGTTATAAATTGACAACATTAGTGACGAAGTGAATCAATGGCTAAGAAAGAAGCTCGCTATGTGGAAACAATCACTACACCTCTTGCACCGGATTCTCTCGTACACGGACTAGTAATATTTAGATTCCGGTGAGCGAACCCAAGCTCATGGAAATCCGTCCAAAAACTATGTATATGATGACAAAAGTTCATAATTCTTGTTATATTAGCATTCGTAAGCAGTGGCGATGTCAGCCGATGGATCTCATCCACAATTCGCCATGCGATCTCATACGGTTACGTGTTATACATTTAATGGAGGTCCATTTTATGTTATAGATAAACTAGCAATCGCACGCGAGCAGTGCGATGTAAACGCCGAAAGGGGAGCGGTGAAGGAGTGGATAGTTGTTGCTCGAAGGAGGGGGAGAAAATACATATTTATGGGAGAGGATATATTTTTGTTAGACACAAATAGGGTGACAAAGTGCAATGGATTTAACAATCCTCGTCTTTAAGCATTTAGTTGAGTAAAGCATCATTGAATAAAGAAAACAATATGAATTGATCATACAAAGTAGTTGTATTGATTGAATGAAGTATGTGACAACTAGTATTCCTGAATATAATGATTTTTTCACTAATGAATATTCTTTTGTAAATATATTTACTTTTGTAAAAATGTATATTCGTTAAGAGTACAATATAGTAGAAAATATCAATGTTGAAGAGTAAAAAAATACAAATCATTTTTTTTTAATTTTAATTTAACAATATTTCATTATTGAAAAATATCCCAAACAATTTTGTCATAGTTATCACCCTTTCCCCTAAACATGGCCCCCATATGTAATTGCCTGAAATTTTTGCAAAGGATTGTTGACCACATATTTGAGGGCCATATTATCGATATAGAAAACAATCCACCATCTAAAAACAATCTAAAAAACAATAATAAATTATGTTTCAATTTCAACTCTTCACATACATTACACAATGTATATGTAGGCATATTTTGTCATAATGTATTGTGGTAGGTAAATGGAGTATGAACACTATTGTTACATTTCCTCCATTACTGTCATGTTGTCACAAGTACTTCCAACACTTACGAGAAGCAATTATTGAAACCCACATGATAGAATGGACTCAAGTTAAACTTTCGTCTAATAAGAAGCACATTTATTTTGAAGAAAAACAAAAGTTGGAAGGTTGGAAGGATGCACTTTCTTTAGAGCAGACCTAGCAATAACAAGGATTGGAAATGTCATTAAAATACAACATGTTACATTTATTGAATAACTAATAAAAGTGTATTTCACTTATTTTTTTGATAAACTTGTGACTTGGTTACTTTGCAAAATAAGAAAAAGATTAAACAGTCAAATTTCCAAGAAAACAAAGCCGATAACGCACAACAAGATAAATAGGTTAATCAAATGCAATGCCGCCAATCACAACAGGGGAAGGATATTTCTTTTTATTAAAAGCCATTGTGGAAGGGAAGGTTGAAGTGGATCAAAAGGTTGATAGCAGGTTAAGAGATAATAACACGGAGTTTGTATAAATAAGTTAAACAAGCAAACAAGAAGCAATAAATTAATGAATGTTGAATCAATTATGTTATCATTGACTCTAGCAGACATTAAAATAACACATTAAAACAATTAACCAAAATTTGCCAACACTTGATTTTACATGGCATCAAAATTCCAAATATCTAGAAGTTGTGAATGTACACAAAGTATGACCTAGTAAAAAAGAGTTTTGAATAACAGCTCAGTCATGGCTTTCAATTTCGAACAATCATGAATTTAATAAAGCTATGCATTATTTGAACCTATTTTATACATGCGATTTTACCACGCAAGAGGAGTTTGTATGTTTTTAGTTTTCATTTATATCATTACATGCTAATAACATTTCCACAAAATAAAGGAAATGCTTGTATTAAAAATGTTCCCGTCAAATGATCACGTCAAAACTACATTTCACTGCCATGCAACAACTTCATTTTTGGGGGCAAAGCCATCGGAATTCGGTTTGCAGCAAAGACAACTTTGAACCAAAGACATCTAAAAAAGAGCGGACAGGAAGTATGAGAAATGCAGATTGAATTGTCATAAGTGCCATTAACAACACATTTAATTGAAAATCCAAGAATGCATAGTGCACACACTAAATCTACATAGAGGTGGTACTATACAAAAATATACATAAAACAAAAAGGCAAGGTATCATTTAAAACTTCAAGTACAATATACATAAAACAAAGAACAGAGTCAGTTATATCACGGGGCAGCTGTGGATAACTACCTTGCCATTATGTCCCTTACTCTTGTACCTCCATTCAATTGGCATCATGTAAACAGCAGCTGCATTCATGTTGAATGGCGTTGAACACACGTTTTAACGTCCAAAAATACTAAAAAGTGCTAAAGAGCCCATGCTTTAAAAGATTCATGTGTTAACAGTCAATCAACAACAACTCGTATGCTGTAAAAGCTCTTCACATCAAACATAGAGTTTCATTGTTTAAGCTCGTCACTAAAAACCTATTTTCCTGCAGGGCAAACAAATTTAAGTAACTGAAAATGCAAGTTCAGCTGTGATTAGAAATACTCGTTGAACTGTCAATACCAATGATGTTTTGGATAAAATGAAGGAATTGCATTTAGGGAATGGCTTGGACTGAGATACTTTTTGTTAACAAGTTTCTTTATTTGTTTGCAGATTCAATTCTATTGGTAAATGGCAAATCGTCCCCGACCCCGAGCAAGAAAAACATTGATTCTGATAATAATAGTAATTATGGCAAATCCTTGTAGGTTTTAATTTGTAGGGCTTTAGGTATAAATTTTCAATGGCGCACTGTACATGATTTTTTTTGAATTTTTCCTAAATTCTAGAAGAAAAGAAATGGAAGATTTTAATATAACCTAGTGGTGAAATAAAAATTCATAACAATAACCTAAAGCATTAAACACAAAAATTTATGGAATAAAACATGTTTCCTCCCTTGGACACAAAAATTTATGGAATAAAACATGTTCCCTCAAATTTTCTCTCTATTTTGCACAATTGATGTCGCCATATGTTGTCTATATGGATTTGAAGCTATAGGGGGTTTAGAGGAATTTTCAAAGTGCTTTGTAATAGCCTTCAACTTTCTACAGGATACAACTGCCGCTACAATAAATGTTTACTTATATTTATCAATTTCTACCTTTCTGTTGTTCTATGTGAGAAGAAACAATTGTATGGAAGAAATACACTAAAAAGAGGCTTTCCCATGTCGGACTATTGTACAGATACAGTTTTCTTGATTCTTTTCCTCTATATTTGCACCAAAGGTTATTCAAGGGCTCAAATGAAGCCAAATAATAATCTGTATTTGAGGTTTTAACATAATTACAAATGATACTGAAACTCAATCCATTCATTTTACATCCACTATATAGGTATGATGCAACATAAGGCAATCCATCATCATCAAGCTTATCTACCCTGGGGTTTGCTGTGTTTGGCTTTCCAAAATCTAAGTCTAGCTTGGATGAACTTTTAGAGTTACTGTCATCACAATCTGTCTCTGATGTGAATGTATGGAAATGCATGGTTCGAAACAGCCCACGATCTATTGATGCATGGTTTAAAACCACAGAGTCTTCCTGATTGTATCCATAATGAACATTCACAGCAACAATAGCATTTTGACCATTATGGAGCTCCACTTTCTTGAGGCACTCAGAGGACATAGTCGAAAAGAACACTGCCAGGGCCTGTGTCTGGGAGTAAATTCTGATCCTGAAGACAATCAAAGTTTTGAACATCGAAATCTATATTAGAAAAATTATGTTCATTTCAAAAATTGAGACAATATAATCAAACAATTGAACTCTATATACCGAATATAGACCATATTCGATAGGAGTGTGAAATTATCAAGAAACAAGCAACAAAAAATAAAATTGTATTTCAAAATTCAATACAGAAATCATCTGACTGTAGTAGAGTGCAAAATTTTAGACCAAACGTGTAGTAGAATAGTGGAAAATTAAGGTAAAAGATTTCATGTAAATCACCTAAAAATGAAGAAACGTGCAAGGAAATAGGCCGAAATTTTAACTATTGTTTGAAATGAAGTTAATATTTCATGTGGCTATACTGCCGAGTGCAAACTGTAGAAAAATCCGAGAAAATTTGACAAAAAAAGTAAACTATATTTGAAATCCAAACTGTAGTAAACTGCAAATTTTTTGAGAAAAAGGTTAGGAATTCAAGCTGTAGCCTGGAATTGTGCTAAGATTTAATCTTTGACTAAGCATGAGTGCAAAATGTGAAGCTATGTACAAAGAAAAGTTAAAATTCAATTTACAATTTGGAACACTATGCACCTATATAAGAATGCCCCAAAAAGAGGCAGGAAATTAGTTCAAATTTTTAGTCGCAATTTATATTATAAATCTACAATTGAAGAATAAAAATGATAAAGAAATTTACTTGCAGATTCCACTTCTTTTCAACCTCAGAGTTTGTCGTGCCATTAGATATAGGCAAACTGACATTTTTATTTGTGGCTGCTTTATCCTGAATCCTGACACAATAGAAAACCAAACATCTCCAATTATCAAACTTTACATCCTCTGTAAATGACCCTCATCAAATGGATCCAGCTCACAATGAGTAAATTGTCCATAGTCTAAGTTCTTTTCAGCCATCCTTAAAATTTCAATCCCACAAGCTATTTGAGAGTGGTTCTTATTTCATTTCAAAAACAAAATACCACAGAAGATGTTAACCACAAAAATTGCTTTCCGGGATCATTTTTTCAAGGAATAACAAAGAGCCAATTAAAGGAATATGTCATACACGCAGATCAAGGCCTTGTAATTTTTTCTTAAAGAAGGTCGAAAAGGCTCATGGTGAAATTTGACATGAAAGAAGCTTTATTACTGATGCCCTTGCATCACAATTGAAGTTAACAACTACTATATAACATGAATTAAACATCTAACAGACCCACAAAGCCAAATTGTTCCACATGGCATGTTTTATTGTTATTACAGTCTTTTGATGTCGGTGTGAAGGGGAATTTTGTTGGTGGATTCTTATCAGTAGACAATGGTGATCTTTGGATTTTTATTCCTTTGTACATACTAAGAAATGAGGCACTTGTTACTTCCATTTCTCTTCTACATAATCTAACAATTGGATCTGTACTGCACAACCTAAGCCCCACTCTATTTATAAGGACCCTCTAAATTGCGCAATTATAGTGTCCAATGCAACCAGCTGCGTTGGAAGTTCATTAGAAAGCCTAAAAGCCAACTATAATCTTGGTTAGTTTGCGTTCAATTTTATTGTTTGTCAATGCATTTGGAAGAGTTGAGTATGATTTACTAGTCCTCGTTTATAAATTTGCTATTGATTTGATCACTTTCATTTGATTATTATGATTTTAAATTTTTTATACTTCTCATTAACTTTGATTTGAGACTTCCGTCAACTCTAGTTCTCTTGCAAATTGATGGCTTTGTTGGAGACTAAATGGTGTTTAGTTCATGTAAATTCAGGAAGATATACAGACACAGTTTCAAGTTCTAAAAACCTTTTGCCTATCCTCTAAACAATTATTATGATGACAAAATGAAAACAATTACGTCAAATCTAAGAAAGGAAATTTTCTTAAGATGCCCTAGAAGGAGGAGCCAATATAAGAATTAAAGCTACAAACATCTCTGACAGAGCCTAATGCATGTCTTTACTAAGCATTATAATCACACTTCCGACAAAACATTTGTTGCGATAATCCATACATGGTTGTATGGTTTTATACATTATAAGATGCCATGATAATAAGTTGAAAGTTTTACTTAGAAAAGCTTGAGGTAGGAAATAAAAGAAGCAAATGAGATACAAAAAAATTCTGTTCGGGATATTTGTAGCTCTGTTAATCTATTGCTATTACAAGATGTGCAGAAATGTATTGAAAGTTGGAATCCATTCTGGATTGTAGAGCACTTTCTATTTAGTAATGTTTGTAAGCCAACTAACCGCTTTTTGGTATCTCATACAAATCAAACGGTCTGTAGGACAGTGACTTCCACTATGGAGGGTAAATCTATTTAGGAACATGCTCCAATACTTGCTTCTTAAAGTTAGTATTTTCTTTGACAGGGACTAACTGAAAACCCCAGCAACTGTTTGGACTTTTACCCTCTTTTACGAGCTTCGTGATGCGCTAAAAAACTTAGGAGACATAGACAATGCTTATTAATTTTCAATGCCTATAAAAGTAGATTCTAGTATAAATTTCGCCTCAACTTTTAACAGATTTGTATGTTGGGTAAAGAACGATTGGCCGGCGTAATAGCTTTATTAAATAATGGAGGAAGTATCAGATTGATAATTGTTCTTACTACAAATTGTTGTGGAAAAGCATATACAGGTGTGTAGCAAATTGCGAAACTACTAACCTTTAAGATGAGGCGATCCTTATGATCTGATTGCCAATGTGAATGTAACAGCAACCGCAAACGTTTTGATGATTGTACCTGAATATGACACAGTAAATAAGAAAATAACATTAACCTATTGGTGCATTAGCAATTACGCGTAATATGTACACCATGAATAGAAAAGTATATATATTTTAAAACAATTGAGTTAGATGTCAGTTTTTCTTACGCCGTGTGTTATAGGCATCTGAGATAATTTTTAGTTCGAAATTTCTTTCCTTGACATTCGGTTTATAGTATTATGGATCTCCCTTATTCTGGATCTTTTACAGAGGAAAGGCAGGGTATTATGGCAGGTTTCCAATTCCCACGTCAAATGCAAATTCCATCTAGTACATATATTGCAATCATGGCAATGGCTGATACCACATCTTTTCCAAGCATTCTTTCAAACAGTTCATCTGCATTAGGTATGCTTCGACATTTTGTATAGATGTCTACTACAACACTTGCAAGTACATCTAACAAACCATTAGGCAGTCCCTGATAGCACATTTTTTTCCAGGCATTCTTTCAAAGAGTTCATATAGATGTTCTGAAGATTACATATTTTCAATTATTGCAGGCCTGTATTTTCACGTGCATGGTTTCACAAGGAAAAACAGTCGACTCTTTCATTGATCACAGGTGATTAAATGGCATTTGCTACACACTGTTTTTTCATAAAAACCGTGTTTAAATGTATGTCAAGTGCAAAGTTTTGATAGATGCCGGTAAAGAGTTTCAGCAAGTGAAAGAACGAGACAGTTTCTCATGGAATACAATTATTGCAGCATACAAAAGACATGGTTATCCTTACAGGGCAGTAACCCTATTTCACTCTATGCAAGAAACAGGGCTTCAACACGACGAGTTTACATTTGCCAACATACTCTCAGCCTGTGTCAAAATCGGAACTTTGGAACAAGGTATGGGCATCCATCAAAGCATAGACATGTATGAAAAATGTGGAATCGTAGACAAGGCACGTGAACTGTTCGACAGAATGCCTCAAAAAAATGTGGGATCGTGGAAAGTAATTATTGCAGGATATGCCCAAAATGGATTTGTTGAAAATGCGTTATAATTACTTAGATACATGCACACGCTATGGACGTGCAGCAAAGCATAATGGATACACGAATTTTCACTGATGTATGTCAAGCAATCAGTAGATATGTATGCAAAATGTGGAAGCATAGACAAGGCACGTGAACTCGCTTGATAAAATGCTTGATTAGTGCAATGAATAGCGGTTGCAAATACAATCACACTCGAAAGTTTGCATAGACAACTATAGAGTTGACCCATTTTCTCGCTTCCGACCTTTTCCTTCCTTAGTTCTAAAAGTGCAACACGTTCGATTTATATGCTTCTTTTTGTTGATGATGTGATCTTTTTATTCTCTTTTCACAAGGTTTTATAGTGACAGCTTGCATTATTTGGTTCAGCTTTTATTGTCTTTACTCAATTGGTCAAGCGTAGCAAGTCTGAGTGTGACA
Organism: Taxus wallichiana var. yunnanensis; assembly: GCA_018340775.1. NCBI lineage: Eukaryota > Viridiplantae > Streptophyta > Pinopsida > Cupressales > Taxaceae > Taxus > Taxus wallichiana. The sequence continues at coordinate 255,392,459 of CM031233.1, forward strand.
ATATGTGCATACGTCCAATCCTACCTGTAAGAGATACGCTTTCATAGTAATAAGTGACCATAAGTTCTTTGAGCTCCATTTCCCGCATATCCCAATCAATATGTGAATTTTGATAACAATCATACCTTAAAAATTACATCGACAATATATTCTTCCGAAGCCATTTCAGGTGCAGAAGATTTGAGTGAGGTAGATCTTTCTGAATATGAGCGAGAGGAAGCCCTTAATCACCGCCAAAGGAGCCTCAAATTGCGTCTATGTGCCTTATTTCTCGAGTATTTTATCGTGTGTTTCTTTACATTATTTTCATTATTTTTTTAAGACTAAGAGAATTGATTGTAGGCGCCTATATCTTGGTTTCTCTTTTTTGAAAATACAGGACCTTCATGTTGATGGTATAGATATGGTGGAAAGCATTGACGAAAATGTTGACAATGCTGGAATTTTGGATGAAATAACTACTAGGAGCCGTTGTGAATTGAAACACTGACTTGGAAAATTTTAACTCATTTCATGCAGTTTTTGCGCTAAGGATCTGGTAAGAGATATGACTATCTATAATAATACCCAAAGAGATACACAAAGTGCTTGCTCATTTCAGCAGTCAATGAGTTTGAAGCTTACCCTAGGGCATGACAAAACAGCTGAGCATGGTATCCAATCAACGATTTACTGAACTACAGTGTCCTTGTAAGATGTTAACAACGCCCTTGCAATATTTATACCTAGAATACCAAGGCACTTTATCTGACCGTCAACTAATCATGCATCTTCCATTAAGCATAAAAAATTGCATTTAGCTATTGTAAGAAAATTGGTGCTCCTTACATTTTTTTCAACAAAACCGTATTTCTTGAAACAAAAAAACGGGAGGCGAGGTTGGGCATAGATCATTGCTAATTGAATAGATGATAACTACACACTAATCTAGTGCAATTAAAATAAATATGTAATATGTACCTGAGGACTGGTCGAGAGTAAGCTGCAATTGCTGCCCGTTGTCCACAATTTTAGCGTGATCGCTACCCCACGAGATGTCAAAGTCGCTGTAAAAACTCGCAGAGACTGCATGCTGCAAAATTGCGAGGTGGGTAAAGACTAAGCATAAGAGGAGGAGGAGGAGCGCCATGAACGTTATAATACCAACGATTTCTCAAGCTGTCAAAGTGGAAATCAGACACTATTGTAATTGTTGTTAACAATGTAGAGAGGCAATGGGAAATACAAGGAAGAGCGAAGATATATATACACATATGCGTGGATTCCCAAGGTATATATATACATATACTGGGAAATTCAGACAAGTCCCACGCGTTACGCGTTTTTCCAATTCCGGTGTTGTACCACGCTTCTGACTATTTGGTTGTGCTTGTGGTTGTGGCATGAAGCCGTCCGAAGTCTACGCTGCAAAAAGGATACAAGTTTCCGCGTGACAGAGGTGCCATAGCTGTCTCCTGTCTCTCTCTATGTCCGATGATGTGACGTAAGCGTATGCGTATAAAATTAGAACTCGCACAACGATCGGACATTTCAAACGAACGGCCAACATGGTTTTGATCGTCGACCAAATCATCACAGCCGTCCCCCATTTGTTGATGTCGAGAGGGGGAGCTTTTTCCCATAGAGAACACGCCTTTCGGCGTAAATATTAGTAGCATTGCACATTACGCATGTGCAAAAGGTGACATCAATATAATTAAATATATATCGAATAATAGGTTCGAGAATACAATTGAAGAATCTTTAGGAGGATAGACCGACTTTTTAAATTGAATGTTTAAGTAGGTACATTGAATATTATTTTTAATTTGGATATGTTTTGTTTTTTTGTTTTGGGGGAGGATGGAGGCGTGGGGTTGCATTATATACAATATATTCAATGATAAAAAAAAAAGAAGAAGTTGAAATGTAAAATTTAATTTATAGATTTAATAATCTACTATTTTTAGATAGTATGGCTTCTTTTCTCAATCATACATATATAGAATAGTGTAATATTATTCATATAATTTAGATTAAAATAAAAATTTAATGCCTTAACTATATTTTAATCAAATTTAAGTTTTAGCTATAATATGTCACATAAATTAAGAGTTTTACCAAAAACCATGGATTAGTGTTACGGTGTGGACTTGCATTTTCAATTTAATTAATCCTAGATCAAAATCTTAAAGGAAATGGTATGTCTATGATAACCAAGCTCAAACCTCCATTTGAGAGATGAACAAATAAATTAAGTGCCTTAGCGTCATTTACAAACTTAACGTACTTGAGATAAAATCTTGTAGGAAATTGAAGGCATCTTAAAAATCACATTGGTTTGGTGTTTTGGTGTGAAGTTTCATTTATAAGTTAATTGATGTGAGATCAAATTCCAAAAGTAAACAAAATGTCCATGTAAAGAAATCATAAGCCTAAATATTCGAGAGAGGGTATAACAAGTAAAAAATGCGTAATGCGCATTGAAAATCACCATAATTTGTTGTTTTGATGTGGACTTACATTATCAAGTTAATTGACATGGGATTAAATCTCAATGGGAAATCACATATCTATACCTAGCAAGATTTAACCTCTACTTTAACATAAAAATTCAAAATTCTATAACTTCCCTACTAATAAAATCAAAAAAATTATTACATGTCTATGCCAAGAAATCTTGTGGTAGATATTATAACACGTAATACAAATCCCTATAAAAAAATGGCATATATATTATGAGTAAGATCAAACTTAGGGACAAATAACCTTACCTTTTGTCTTCAAACTTAATTACCTTAAAATGCTCCACCTCGTGCCCTCCATAACGAAGCTCAATTTCCATACCCTTCACTACTTCATTTTTCCTTTGCGTACCCGAAGTCAATCACAACATGTTCATGTGGGATATATTTTATTTGATAGATAATTGTCTTACCTCAACATTCAATAGCTGAGGGTGAAACTTTTATGTTGCTAATGAGGATGATCATGTATTTTGTGAGGAAAAGGAGACACATAAACTCACCTGAAATTCATGAGAAATTATTGATCAAGTTTTTATACAAATCCATTCTAATGTCCCTCGTTATTGTGGTCACATGTAGTTAATCTTATATCGTTTCCTTTGTCATCGTGAACACTAAATAATGGAACCATCCATTATTTTTGAATGTTATTTTTATAGAAATCTTCTTTTTGGTTTCATGTAGATGTAAATTTAATCCCTAATCAACGAATTGGGATTATGTATGTCATCAAATCATCGTGGAGGTTGTGAGATAAAAAATTGCTTAGTAGTTTTAGCATCTCGCATAAACAAAATGAAGGAGTGTTTTTTTATAAAACGTGTTTAGATAGGGTGAAAAACAATTCTAACCTTTCATGCAAATATCACATTTTGTGCACATTTTGGCTAATATTGGAAGACAGAAAAATTACTAACCAAATGTTTTTAAAAATAAGTATGTAAGTTAGAGATATGGTGCAAGAGGATGACAAGATAAAAAATTACAATTATTTTTCCACCAAAAATATGAAAAATTATATACATGTCAAATTTAAAGACTGGTGGAGGGATGAAAGTCCCAAAAAAACTATGATAAGCGCCGACATGCCTTCATAACATCATACAAGTTTCTAGTGTCTTGCGTGTTTTCTTCATCTAAACCAAGGAGACTATTTTCTCTCCCACTAGATAGTCTATCATCTAATTTGTTTTAATTGAAAAAAATATGAAATTACAATGTTAGGTATAATTAGAATACTTTTATATAAAACAAAACATAAATAAATAAAATATAAATGTGTTTCAAATAAGAGGGTGATTGGTTTGAGTTTTGTAGCAATGTTTACTCTATTTGTACTATATATAGGTGTCCTTGAAAAAATATAGATTAAATTGTTTAGTGTTTTAATAACATAAAAGTTTAACAGTACTTTTAATTTTATATATTACTAGGCAAATGATTAGTTCCTTTCCTTCTCATCCATATAGAGAGGTGGGTCGTATCATGTATATCATGGATAAATGGGGGATAGGGGCATATATAGTTATTCACTATAGAACTATATTGGCATATCCTACACGTGAATGCATCGAGATGGATGCTCGGGCACCGACCCTAATATAGAGTATAGAGAGAAGGGGAGAGATAAGAGAGAGATGAGATTAATCTTTTGATCTCCACTATTTCTTTCTATTCTAGATCTATGGGGTGGGGGAGAATGAGAGAGTGCTAGATCTATGGTTGACTTATATGTGGGTGTTATAGATTTTATATACATACAATATTTAAAATCTACTTACAAACTAATAGATTTTTCTTATAGAAAACTAGAAATTATTTAGTATTATCATATTTCATTTAACTCTATAAATATTTTAATAAGTAAAAATATAAATAATAAAATGTAAAAAAACTAATTATTTTACAAAATTTGAATTTAAATAATATGTTTCTATTTTTCATAATATGTTCGAGGTTGTAATGCCATCAACAACATAACTAGAATAATCGATGGGAGTCTAAAAATTAGCAAGATTTTTATTTTTGTTCGACTTAAAAGTTCACATGTCGAAAGTCTTAAATTGAATTCGTTAATAATTCATCCACTATGTGCTTTCATTGAATAAGTCACTGGTATCATTAAGTTCAATATTAATTGATGACTCCATACAAAGGGGTTGTCGATATAGATTCCGTTAATGGGAGACTAAATTTTAGCTTACTTATGATGGTGAACGGTGACACGGCGACAATCAACCCTTCTTTAACGAATCTTGAACAAGTATCATTTATTCCATTTGGGCTTATTTATTCGACTTACTAACCATGTTTCATTTTAATACACTTGACTTTATTCATGTGATTTTCAAAATATTTACGAGGTGTAGAATGGATTATGGACTAAGTGTAGTGCCCACTCCTCTTCGACATTGATACTACCATGGTTTTGCTTACTTTGTATTGGAGCTATAGACATTGTTATCTTATTTGATCTTTATACATTGCTAGATGGACATTGCTAAATTTGATTAGCTTATTTGATGAAACACGTATAGATGTGTTAGACTCTTAGACATTATGTGACTTATATGATGGATTATATATGCATGGATTGACATATCGGTATTTGATGATCTAGAGTTACTATTGTACTGACACATTGGATTTGATATATAGATTTTGCTAGATGATTTAGTTGGTTTTGTGATCTTATTGCTAATTGATGAATTGATAGAATTGAAATATTTGAAATTGTGAAAAATTGGTGAACTACTTGTTTTAGTGATGATTTAATAATGATATTTGATTATGTGAATTTATATGTATGTGTATTTGTTTTATTATCTTGATGTCGTTAATATGGCCATGAGGCCAAAAAGGTATTATTTTGATTTTTGCAAGAAATTGTAAACACAACAAAAGGGGATAGGAGACCAACAATGAAGGAATTTGGGGTATTGGAAACATCTAACCTTGGAAACTCATGTTACTTGTTTGTTTTTGTTTTGTTAGATTGTTAGGAGGTCCCCATTGGGGGTGACCTCAAAAGTGACCTTGGGTAATTTTGTTGTTTTATTTATTGGTGAGTATTTGAATTATTTTAGTTTTGTGAGTCACCTTTATTAGTGTTAGTTAAAATGTTCCATTTAAGTTAATTAAACTTGATTAATTAGTGTAATTTGAGATGTGACCAAAAGGGGAGTAATTAATGTGAGTAGGTGGTTCTTGGTTTGTGTTGGATTTGAAAGAATTTAATTACTTTTTGAGTGTTGTGCACTCAACCTTACATGTAAATTTCAGATTTTGACTTTCAATCTCCACCCACTATTCCTATGATGTGAGGGGCTTATTTTAGGCCTTTTTGTGTGTTTTAATGGAGAAAAAGAGCAATTAATTGCACTTTTCTTACAAGAGTCTTTAATTGTGTCCTTTAGGGGTGTGGGTTTGAGTTTGAGTGTGTAAGAGGGTTGTCATTCCCTCAACCACCAATTTATTGTGCTTTGGAGATTGGGTTTGACCATGTGAGGTGGAGTGGAGGAGAAATGATGTGGCATCCTACATGGAGCCACATCACCTCTTCCTCCTCTCTTTTCTATTTATTCATGTTTGTTGGGTGATTTTGGGGTTACTTGTTTTTATTTTGGACTCTTTCTTTTGGAGGATAACTTGCTTTTGGAGTTCTTGTTGGAGTTGGAGATATCTTGTGATTCCTTGGACTTGGAAGGGATGGAATCTTGCTTGTGGATTCGAAACTCTTACAATGTAGCAAGGTAGGTCTCCTCCCATGTTTTCTTTTACTAGTTTTTGTGCATTTGTTTGTAATTGGTTATGTGGCTTGTTTGTGATTTTGGGAAGTAGAATGACATGTAGATTGTGTAGGATAAAATGGAAATGGGGATATTTTGGAGGAGGCATAAGAATTTTTATTGGGTATTTTAGGAGGGAGTTGGGTTGGGGTGTCCCACCTTGTTGATAAGTAAAATTTGTGTTTATCTTGTTCATTTTATTGAGGGAGGCATAAGAGTTTTGTGGGTATGTGATTGAGTTCTTGGAGGCTTTAAGGTGGGCACCCAAACCCTTGGGAGGCATAAGTAGATCCCCATGTTCCTTTCTCTTTCTTGGCTTTAGTATGGATCCTTTGTGCTTGGGAAACTTCATTGTTTTGTTGTGAATTTTTATTTTGTTTATTGGGTTTAATGTCTTTATTTAATGTGATTATGGAATCCTTGTATTGTTTCCATGGTTTCCTTATACCCCTCATTTCTTCATTGTTGGGGCTCGGGGGCCAATGAGGAAGAAGGCTTCTCTTCCTCATTGGATTATTGGTTGGGTGGAGAGTGTTGCCTACTCCCTTATTTTTTTGTTGTGTTTTTATTGGAGAAGTTGGTGGAGCTCAAGTGAATATTGGCCTTTGTAACATCTGAAGAAGATGAATAAAAATCCCTCTTTATAAAAGAAATTTTCCATGTTGTCTCCAATTAAGTGGAGGGATTGTATCTTGTGTTTTAAAGGTTGTCAAGTGCTTGTAAATGTGTTGAGAAATGGTTGATTTATATTAAGTTTTTAAAATGTGTGTGTGTTAGAAAGTAAGAAAAAGAATTTATATTTGTTACTATGTATATTCCTTCATTTTGTAAACCTTACCTAGAATGTATTGAATGAAAACTTGCATTTAAAATATGTTGTTTCTTGTAAAATGAAAGCATTGTGTTATTAAGAGGAAATAAGAACCTTGAAATGGTTTTGGAAATGCAAATGAAGTTATATCCTTCCAAGCTTATATGCAACTTAAATCTTTTCCTTAAAAGTGTGATAAGTTTGTTTTAAAAGGATTGGTATTCTTGTGAAATTACAGTTGATGTTTGAAATGGTTGTCATTTGCTTATTATGTTGAAGAAAGGAAAATAAATAGGCTTTAATTATTTATTGAGAAGAAAGTATATTGGAAAATATTGAAATTTCAGTTACATTCCTTAGTATGTTGAAGAAAGGAAAATATTTGTATTATAATGAATGAAAATCTCCTATTACAAATTATATTAGGCTCATGAGAAATTTTACTAGTTTCCCCAATTTTACTCTTATTTGAATAGCCTATTACCCTACATTGAATAGCCTATTTTTGAGCTTGTAAATAAACCAAAAAAACATACATATTTATATATGTGGATACAAATACAATTATATTTAATTATACAAGTTTATTTATAAATTTGTATATATTAAATATATCATAATAGATGTATTCATTATAAATAAATAAAATAAAGTTACTTTGGATAATTATTGATATATATATATATATATATATATATATATATATATATATATATATATATATATATATATATATATAATAAAAATATATATATTGCTCAAGTCGTATGGCTTTCCAACCCCCATGGCCTCACTGTTTATGTTTTGCTTATTGTTTAGATTGGGGAATGGGAGGGGATCGCTGACCCCACGCCCAGCCCATATTAATATAGGATGGGGGTGGGGTCGGCGACCTCCCCCACATTATAATAAAACCCGCATATAATTAAAACCTTGCCATTGTTTTAATAACAGTCGACCGTCTTTTTATCATGTGCTCTTTGTAACATCAAAACACGCAACCTAAATAACCTGAATATAGTGTTTTTTAATACATAGATTTATTTTAATATACAATATGCAACATATATATGTATAAATGTAAATTTAAATGGTTATATATAGCAATATACACTCAGATTTTTGGATTGTAAAAATTATCTTTATATATATATACCCTCAAATATTTGGTATATATACACTATTCAAACCAGTTTTGTAAAGCCCGCAATTTACACATACAAATACAACACCAAAAATATTGAAATTTTGTTATTTACTTACATTGAAATTTACACGACACTACAAGAGACCGATTAGGACAACGCACAACACACGATATGTTTCTACAAAAACATTAACCCACATAGACAACATGAATACACAAGATGCACATCAAGGCCACTTTTTTTATAACAAGACACAACAGACGATTCACAACATAATGATTCAAATATGGAATAAACTTGTAGATAGGGTCCTTCCCACATTTATTACAAAATGTTTCAATCTTAACTTAAGTTCTAGAAAGACTCATAATATATGATTCATACATTCCTTTTCCCTTTTTCCATATTTATTTTATATTGTTTAACATTTAACTTTTAGTGTATCTCATTAAATAAGGATCATCTACTTTGTTTCAATTACTTCTTTAATTCACTCGTTTGTTAATATGATATGTATTTGCACACAACACTACTAGGCCTTATCCATACGATTCACTCCTAAGGGCATGCATCTTGATCTTATATCATACTTCCATTACACAAAGGGACAAGTGTAAGTCCAAAGGATGTGAAGTTCATTTTTTAAGGATTTAGGGTAGCCTTTCTTCCACTCATTTGTAAATTGATAGTTGATTTAGTACACAATAAGTATTATAGGAAATAGATTCTTTATCCATAGCGAGAGGGTGTAATCACATTTCAAGGAGAATCATGATTCACTTTCATGTGAAATAACATCCCACGATTACACTTCCCAAGGTCAAGCGTCAATTATAGTTTTAATATTACTATGATCCAACAATTAGTTAAGGTCTCAAAGGCACCAAAACATGACAACATAATTCCTTATTATTATTTCTAGATTAGGTTTCCTCAGTATCATTTTATGTCCAACTTAAGAGGGCTTTTACCTAACTAGGCTCATATGCCTTTGGTAATGTATTGTGTAACCTATTTTTTAATATGCAAATTTGTATCCTCATGAGATGACTAGTCCCTATATTAGGTGATTTGTCTCTAAGAACATGATCACATCGTAGATCCATTACCTAATAGGAGTAAAGTAGGAGAGAGATGGAGTAATTCATCGTTTTATGGGGTTAAGGTTCACATTAGAGTTTTCACAATGTGGGTCTCATTTCTCACCACAAGATGGTTTAAACATGTTTCAATCTTAAATTAAGTTCTAGAAAGAATCATAATATCTTATTCATACATTCCTTTTCCCTTTTTCCTTGTTTCTTTTATATTGTTTAACATTTAAATTTTAGTGTATCTCATTAAATAAGGATCATCTACTTTATTTCAATTACTTGTTTAATTCGCTCATTTGTTAATATGGTATGTATTTGCACACAAATAAACTAGGCCTCATCCCTAGGATTAAATCCTAAGGGCATGCATCTTGATCTTATATCATACTTCCGTTACACAATGGGACAAGTGTAAGTCCAAATGATGTGAAGTTCATTTTTTTATGGATTCAAAGGTAGCATTTCTTCGACTCATTTGTAAATTGATAGTTTATTTAGTACACAATAAGTATTATAGCAAATAGATTATTTATCCATAGTGAGAGGGTGTAATAAAATTTCATGGAGGATCATGATTCACTTTTATGTGAAATAGCATCCCATGATTACACTTCTCAAGGTCAAGCGTCAATTATAATTTTAATATAGTTATGCTCCAACAATTAGTTAAGGTCTCAAAGCCACCGAAAAATTGCAACACAATTCATTTCTTATGTCTAGAATAGGTTTCCTGAGTATCATTTTATGTCCAACATAAGAGGGATTTTACCTAACTAGGTTCATATGCCTTTGGTAATGTATTGTGTAACCTATTTGTTAATATGGGAATTTGTATCCTCATGAGACCACTAGTCCCTATCTTAGGAGATTTTTCTCTAAGAACATGATCACCTAGTTTCACATTAGACATCCATTACCTAATAGGACTAGTGGGAGAGAAAGATGGATTAGTTCATCATTTTAAGGGGTTAAGAATCACATTAGAGTTTACACAATGTGGGTCTCACTTCTCACCACAAGATAGTTTAAACATGATACGAGAATGGCCTAGAGTTTCATCTCTCTCCAAAGACATCATCTAATGGTTATGTTTTCACAAACTAACCATTTACTAAAATGTTGTTAAGTGTCATAGTTAACTCTTAGTATTTTCCATAGAACCTAGAAGACAATTGAGATTGGGAATCGGGTTCATTTATGATCCCAACTCCTAAAGGTGACTTTTAAGGTTTTTGGGAAATCTTTACCACTTAACACATGTGTCATTCCAAGAGGGTTTTAGACTATGCTGGAGTTTGGCTATCCATAAAATACTACCTTAATAAAATCACATTCTTCTTACTACATACACAACTACCAAACTGAAGAGGGAATCAAATATTCAAGATAATGTTTAACTATGTATTTCCTAACCGTCGGGTAAGCATATAGGATATGACGACAAACTCAACATGGTCTATTATTTATTTACGTTATCTAAGGTGTTATCAAGTGTAAATATTTAAGTTTGCTCTAAGGTTTTAGTTTTCTATGCTAAAATAATAACACATGAAGGTTAGTTATGCATGAATTTTGTACATTTCATTTAGATGTCTTTGTTGAATTTTCAAAGTAAAGAACACAACACACCAATTATTTAATCATCTATTGCAAACTAGAAATGCACTACAAGATATTAAATTCAAATTCATTTAACATATATATATATATATATATATATATATATATAACCTTTGACCATAAGTAAATCCGAATTAAAATGGCGAGATATGGTTAAATGTACATTTTCCAAGGCATATCTAAAACTAAAGCATCTCATACATATTACCAAATTTCAAATATAAATTTATATATGACATGGAAATACAATATACATATATACATTCTCCAATAACATATATAAATTACAATAAGAAACAATGAATTACACCACACCTTTTCACCATCTTATTTAGAACCCGTAAAACCATGTGAACATGATATCAAGAATAAATCACCGGCATGGCATCCACCTAAATCTAGCATAATTAACGTTTTCATTTTTCATTTACATAATAATAATAATTTACACTTGAAAAGAGAGGGTTAGAGACCTATATTCATTTCGCTTTCATTTCACTTCATTTCTTAGTAAAGGAGAGAGAGAGAAAGAGATAAGAGAGAGAAATAGTAAATTCCCAAAATTCAAATTTTAAACGTCAAGCCACAAGAAAGAGTTTCAATAGTTATTTACAAGTTTCAATAAGTTTCCAAGATGGTTTGCTAACTTAGTTGCAGTCCTACAACTTTTTTACATTTTTCTTCTAGTTTCGTGAATAGGAGGTTGAAGCATTATAGGAATCTTGTTTGGGATTCCATTGAGTTTCTTGATGCTTTCTCCATTGAAGTTGTGCTAGGAGAAAGGAACACTAGAGCTTACTCTCTAGCTATCTCAGGATCTTTGTTGATTCCTCATCCAGATTTCTCTCAGGACAAATTTACCATTGAAATGATTCATAGGCCTATCGTACTAGATAATGCAAATAACTAGTAGGTTTTCAATGATGATCAGAATTTTCTCTCCTTCTTGAAGCTTAGGGATAATTTTGACCAGCTGTATTTTAAAGGAAGTGAAACCTTGCCTAGAGAGTGTGTATCCTCTAATGAAGGGGATATCAAGGAAGAGACAAATCAAGATGGTTGTATCAAATTGAAAGGTAACAAGATCCCTAAATGGTGGTGATTTTGAGGCCCCGCTTGATAAGAATGACAGGTACATTAAGTCTAAAACTTCCTAAGGAGCTCGACAATTCTGCTGAGTGTGAAAAAGTGAATATCGGGAGTCTTGATGAACCTAAAATGGTGAACATTGGGAAATGCTACACTCAGGAGGAGAATAAGAAGGAAGTAAATCTACTAAAAAGGTATGCTAATTTTTTGTCCTATTCATACGATGAGCTCAAGGCTTTTCAGCCAAATGAGATGCAACATTTTATCCCTCTGAAACCTGGGATCAAACTGTTCAAGAAGAAATAAAGGCAATATAATCCCAAGGTTGCTGCACTATTTTCTAGGAGATTCAGAAGTTGCTAAAGGAAAAAATCATCTTTCCTATACACCATTCAATGTGGATTGCCAACATTGTGCCTGTCAGGAAGAAGAATGGTGAGATTCACATCTGTGTGGATTTCAAGAATTTGAATCAGGCTTCTCTGAAGGAAAACTATCCTCTCCCCATGATGGATCAGGTTTTGCAAGTTGTCACAGGATCTGAGATGTTGTCTATGCTAGATGGATTCTCTGGATACAATCAAGTGGAGGTTAGTACCCCAGATCAACACAAAATTGCTTTCACTACTCCTTGGGGCACCTTTTCTTACAAGAGAATGCCTTTTGGTCTTATCAATGCTTGATGCCACCTTTCATGAGGGAAATGGACTTGGATTTTGGCAGTTTGAAGGGAAAGTGTGTGGTTGTGTACCTTGATGATTTGATTGTTTTCTCTAAAACAAGGGCAGATCACTTTCAACATCTTGAATCAATCCTCTAAAAGTGTAGGGAGCATGGAGTCTCTCTCAATCAAAATAAGTCTACCTTTTGTGTCACTGAAGGAAAGTTGTTGGGGCACATTGTCTCTTAGGAGGGAATCAAGATACACCCGAGAAGAGTTCAAGAAATCCAACGATTCCTCTTCCCACAAGTAAAAAGGGTGTTCACTCTTTCTTTGGTAAGATTAATTTCCTGAGGAGATTCATTCTTAATTTTGCAAAGTTGACAATGAGCATTTCTCACATGCTTGAAAGGAAAGAAAAAAATTGGATGGTCTTCTCGAGGGTAAGGAGGAATTTGAAGGTATCAAGCAATCCATTGCTAAGATCCCCATCTTAGCATGTCCGATTTCAATAACGAATTTATCATATATTGCTATACTACAGAGTTTACCCTGATGCTTTGTTGACTCAGAAGAATTATAAGGATCATGAGCTTCCTATTTCCTTCACGAGCCATGTTCTCGAAATCTAATGAGTTGAAATATACTATGATGGAGAAACATGCTTTTGCAGTGGTCAAAGTTGTCAAGCAGTTTCATTTTTATATTCTTAATTTTCACTCTGTTGTGCTTGTTCCTGACACAACCATCAAATCCATTCTTACACAGCAGGAGTTTGGAACTAAGAGAGGTAATTGGGTAGCAAAGGTCTAGGAATATGACCTAGATATCAAGCCAACTAAGCTAGTCTCAGGGTAAAGGCTTGTGTGAACTTATTGCTGAAGGAGTTGATGCAACGTTGTCCAAAGAAGCAGTTGATGTTCCTGTTGTCCTCTTCCTCAGTTCAACAAATGAATGGTATGTAGATATTTCACATTTTCTTACCTATGGAGAGTGTCCATCTCACTTGAGTGCCAAGGAGAAGAGGGCTATTAAGCTAAGGTTTGCATAGTATGTGCTATGGGAGAATGCTTTGTTCAAGCGAGGCATAGATGGGAGATTCTTGAAGTGTGTAGACAAAGAGCAACAGAAGAAGTTGTTCTCAGCTTTTCATGATCAGGCTTGTGGAGGCCACTTCTCTTCTGTTGTCATTGCTCACAAAGTTCTTTGTGACAGGTACTATTGGCCTACATTGTTTAGAGATGCATCCAAATGGGTAGGTAAGTGTGAATCCTATCAGACTTTTGTTGGAAGACCTAAGTTGGCTGCTTTGCCACTAAAGCTAGTAGTGATTGATGAGCCCTTTCAACAGTGAGGATTGGATTTCATTGTAACTCTCAACCCACCTTCAAGTGTTGGGCATACTCACGTGTTAACTGCTACAGACTACTTCCCTAAGTGGGTAGAGGCCATCCAAGTCAAAAGAACTACTTCTGAGGTAGTGTGTAACTTCATTAAGGAGAACATATTGATAAGGTTTGAGGTACCAAACAAGATTATGACTAATAATGCCTCAATTTTTTCTTCTTCCGAAACGATAGATTTCTACTACAGTTATGGAATTTCCCTTACTCATTCTTCAGACTACTACCCCCAAGGGAATGGATAAGAAAAATCAACAAACACGAATCTGATGACCATCGTTTGAAATATTTTCAATGACTCTTAGAGGAATTGGCACAAGAAACTCTATAATGCTCCTTAGGAAGATAGAATTACACCCAAAAGAGCAATTGGGATGTCTCCTTTTCAAGTGGTGTATGGTTTTGAAGCTCAATTACTAGTGACAGTGGAATTATCAACCTTGTAATTAATGAAAGCTATTGAAGATTCAAGTTTTTCTAGTTCCTTAGACAAGAGGATCATGTATCTCCGTGAAGTTGGATGGAGACAGGTTACAGGTTTTTGATAGGATATCAACTCATCAACTGAAGGTGAAAGCTCTGTTTGATAAGAAAGCAAGACCCAAATATTTTCAAGTAGGAGACATTGTTCTGTTGTGGGACAAAAGGAAAGAACCTCGAGGAATCCATGGTAAGTTTGATTCCTTTGAGTTGGTCCTTTTAAAATCAAGCATTTTACTAGAGAAAATTCATTTTATTTGGATTATCTGGATAGTTATCCTCTCCCCTTATTTATAGTGGGAAATATCTAAATTTATTCAAGTCCTAAATGATAAGGTGATCCTTCGTATATTCTTTATAGTGTTGTTGGTTTTTGGGTCGTTCCTTTGTGTTTTTTTTTTTTTCCTTTTTGGTTTGTTTTATTTTGGTGTGTTTTATCTTATGTGTTGGTTTTCCTTTGACTCTATTTTCCCAATGGATAAGGCACTAATCTGGTTTCCCGATTTTTATGTGGTTCTTGATCTTGCCCTGCCCTTTGTCAAGTCATCCCCAGAAAAGAGCCATTATTGTCATCCTCAAAATTTTTGAGTTAGTACCTTGGAGTATTAGATCACATCGAGCTTTCAGCTTATTGTTTGCAATTTTCCATTATGTTGGGAACAATCTGAAATTAGGGCGTAATGGTGGAGTTTTTCCTCTTCTTTTTATTTCTTCCCATGATCGAGAACGACAGCGTTTCCTTGTCAATTTTTGCCCAAAGATCCATGGGTAAAGTATGTGTAAATCTTTGATTGGATGTGGCATGGCCATGTTTCAAGTGATAGGGGAAGCCTCCATGTGTCTAAATGATGCAAAACCAAGGGCAAGACCCCTAGGACAATCCTCAAATAACCGCAGGCTTTCCGCGTGTCCCAGGTCCAAAATATAGACAGAAATCAGCTAAGTATGGATGGTTTAGCGGATGGTGCAACATGCCTCATTGGTGTAACTTCAAGAGTCGAAGCCAGGGGTAATTCTCAAACTTGTGCCATTCCTCCACATGTCCCAGGTCTAAAACAAGACAGTGTTGATTGCTTAAATTGACTAAGTATGAGCGGGTCGACGGAATCCTCAGCGTGCCTCAACGACATAATTTCAGAAGTGAAACCAAAGGCCAGTTTCAAAATGAGTGCCACTCACCACGTGGTCAGAGTTAATGGAGAGATACAGTTAGCCGTTGAAAAGTCTAGGACTGGCGAAATAAGCCACGCGTCAGCTCGATGTAATTTCAGGAGGTGTATCCAAAGTGGAAACTCAAATGAGCGCCAACTCTCCACGTGTCTAGAGGTCAACATAAGTCAGGTGGGAAGTAAGCCCAAATTGGCTAAGTATAAAGAACTCGGTAGAGCTCTCCACGTGTTAGCTTGGCGCAATTTCAAAGGAAAAATCCAAGGGTAGGTTCCAAATGAGCGCCAGCTCTCCACATGTCCAGGGTCAGATATATGGCCCCACCAAACAAAAGGAGAAAGTAAAATATTAAGCCCGAATAGAATTTCAAGGTGGGGAAGCGGTCCGTTGGTGCGATTTGAGAGTTTGAGCCTTGTTTTCATTAAAGGAGCTTAAAGTTAAAAAGTGATCCAGATCCCACCATGCCTGGTAAAAAGTCAAATATTAAGCCCGCATCGAAGGTCAAAGTGGGAAGCGGGCCGGCGGGGCAGTTTGTGTTTTTGAGCCCGCATTGAAAAGAGGTAAAATTGTAAAAGTAAACCACGACTCTATCCCCACTCAAGTAAGGCCATGTGTCAAGACCATATCAAAAGTGGGTGGGTGGACCAAAATTTTCCAAAGTGCTATTTCTCTAAAGGTAAAAAAATGCAAAAGGCATCTGTAGAAAGTTTGACTTTAGTTTAAATATCTCCCATGTGGATGGATCATATTCAAATTTTACGGGGCACATTGAATGACTCGTGATTCAACGCGTCTAGTTTTCTTTGCCAAACATGGAAACGACTAAGGCATTATAGAGACTCGATATTGGTTTCTCAAATAATTTTTCATCATTTTTTTAAACTGAATGTAACCGTTCTTGGAAACTATTTAATGGCTTCTCCATGTTGTTGTTCGGGTTGATCCTGAGACTCAGTAAGGTAATAGATTCAAAGTAATCAATAAAAATTCCCCTTTCTTCCTCTCGCTTTCTTCTTTTTGTGTCTCAAACTCGAGATCATCAATATTTTATGATAAGAAACTTTGTGTTCTTGTTTATATGATTTTTGGAACTTTGTGTCTTTATAATTATACTGGGTTATGAAATCAAATGAGTCTATTTTGCATCTCCTGGTTTAATACGTATAAGGTGATACTCATTCATCAATATCTCCTAAAGGTATTGTTATGTTCTTCCTTCCTCATCTCCTTAATTATTCTATCCTTTCATATTGATTATCTTTGGGCATAAAACGTTTCAAAGGATCAAGAATCCACACTTTGAAAGTTGTACATTTGTCTATAAGTTTTCTACTTACTTTCAATAAGGGAACCTCTCCCATTAAAGAGGAGGGACTTGTTGTCCCTTGACTGTGGTTTGTTCAAAAGATCATTTTCAAAACCCAACAATGATGAATCATAGGTAAACTCCTACATGTCCTCATATATACTAGAAATTCATAGGAATTGGTGGAATTTGAAACGGGCGGATGGTTTTCAATTGGTGGCTAGGTTTTCGAAGCCACCGGTCATAATCTATCTAATTTAAATTAATCAACAATGACCAGAGGCCTACAAAACCCCTTCCCAAACTATCTAGGAATGAATTTTCCCAAAAATTAAGGTTCAAAGTTGTTTTCTAGTAAAAATACTATAGGATTGTGAAGGCGGGAAAGCATTTCCTCGCTCAGGGTCCAAATGGCGAGCTGAAACGAAACCCAATTTTTAAGTTTCAGCAACTCCCAAAAAGTGCAAAACAAAGTAGCAAGGCTCCTGGACGAGTGGCGAAGAGAGTGAAAATGATCAAATGAGTTCGATCTAATACTTGACATGACTCTCTACAAAATGAGGAACACATACGGCCCTTGACATCTCTCGTTACGAGGCTTAGAGTGTATTTTAACAAGTCTCCCTAAATTTCATTTTTCTAACATTGCAAGGTAAACAAAAATGGTTGTTTTAGTTAACTCATCTAGCTCTCGCCAAAACAAATAGACATGAGTACCAAGCTTTGGCACCCTGGATTTAGTAATGCATGATTTTGTGGTCACGACACACTTGAAGGTCAATTTGTAAGTCGGTAGCAAAATCATGAGGTGTTGTTTTATTGATTACACTAGCCATCTGGTTAAAATATCCAATTGTTTGAGTATCTAATAGTTTAATATTTTTACTTTATTGCAAATGAATAACCAAATCATACGAAAATTGTAAGAGATAAAGGTAAGGAGACTATACCTGTAAATATTAGCCTTTATAGTGCACGACTTTCTCCAAGCATGTTCACCCGCATTCCACAAGACTCCCACACTCTTTCAGCATTCTACAAGACAATCATGTCTTATACTTATTTGTTTTTATAAGTGATCCACCCTAGAACACATGCCATCCCTTTCATGACAACTTGATTTGTTATCCTTGTCAATAAAATCTTTACCCTTGCCATGTTTTGTGTTCCTCCTCTTCTCATATAATTTATCCCTATGAATATTCATGAATCTTCTTTCTTCTTGGCATTACTCTCATATCTATAATTTTTTTATCTTCTCGTAGGGCATTTTCTTCTTTGAGTAAATATCTCTTATCCTCCCTATCTAGCTTGTAATATAACTCATATACTAGTTTCCTCCAATCCTCATCTTCTCTTTCCTCCATCCCCATGTATCGTGCATTTTTTTAATTTTTTTGATTATAAAAAAATACATCCCTTATGCAAAAGATTCTTTCTCTTTCCTTCTAAGATGGAATTCATCCCTGTCAATTTTATCTCTAAAAATATCATCATTATCTATATGATCTATTGTTCCTCCATCAATATCTACAAGGTTTGCTTCATGTATGCCTTCTTGCTTGTTTTTTTTTTAGATAGAGGTCCTCATATCTTTTTTTTGCTACATGTATGTCCCTCTACTTCTCTTTTCTTTATAATATCTTCTCTACCATAATGATCATTCTTAGGATCAACATCTTTTTATTTATTTTCTCAGAAGTTGCTCCTCATTTTCATGTCTTTTGTTTCCTATCCCCCTAGTTTGTGTTTGAACTTTTCCACCTTCTCGAGTCTATCTAATCTCCTCTCATCTTCATATTTATTTCCTCGAAGCCATACTCATCCAGCTCTTGTTTTCCAAGATTTGGAACAACCAACTCCTTCCACGTGTTTACAAACCACTTCACTGATAGTGTCTACACCTGTTTTAAGCTCCGATTTGGAAACGACTTAGAATATTTTGAGAATGGAAAACATATTTTCACATAGAGGAAGAGTGAAAGAGACAAATTTGGGTAGAGGCATAAGTGGGATAACATGAAACAAACTTTCAATATCTCAAATAAATCAACATCTACTCAAAATCAAAGATGAAGAACATGAAAAGCAAGAATGGTGTTACACAGTTTCTACACATAGAAGGGGTTTCTTAGAAGTAGAAAAACAAAATCAATTCAGTTGTATATCATGCCTAAATGAAGCGCCCCAAAACCACTATCCCCTATTGTTTTCTCTTACATATATCAAACAACATAAGGGAAGTTCATATTTTCCTTCCAAGACAATCATTTTCAAACCATTTCAAAAGTAGATACAGATCTAAATCAATCAATTTATGAGCAAAAATGTGAGGATTTATTTTGCATAAAGTTTTATCTCTACGTAAAGGACAGATTTAACCCATAACAAATTGATTTTGATGGATTTTAGAGGAGGACCATGTGCCACAGCCCATAACATTTTTTTTATTTAATTATTGGCTTTTGCACTCACTCCAGCTATCTAATTACTACTATATTACAACATTAACTAGGGGTTTCAATGTGGCTTACGCCTTTATTCACCAACATGGTGCTTGAATTATTATACAAGGAACATGATAAAGTCTAAACCTTTATGGCCGCTCATACCTTTATAGAACTCTTCCACATGGTACCGCTAGAACACGCCAATCCTCCATTCAACCACCACATTTAATTTATATTAAATTTTTTGTACCACTACATTTCCCTCCCCTTATAAGATCATCATCCTCGATGTGACAAAGGATAAGATTAGAAGAGGTACTCACGAGTGACGACGAGGAAACAATCACGATTCATGTCACCAACAAATGATACTTGTTGCAAAAGTGCAACTACAATGGAGAAGGGAAGTTTGGCATGTTCTTAAGGTTTGTGAAGATTTTTAGTTTTCAATTTACATTTTATCTAATTACTCTTTTCCCTTAACAATATTTATTAAGCTCAAGCTCTTAATGTTTCGTTGTTTTAAGATTTCAATTTTTTTTTGTGGGTGCCAAACAAAACTTACATCACCATACCACAAAAGGTCCATACACAAAACTAATGCTTCACAAGACATCATGATATGTACTTCGACAACTATATCACATCACAAGGACTCAATCAAACCATGGAAAGAACATAAATAGCCCACGTAACATAGTACTTGTCACACATGCTCTGGACATAAAGTACTTGCAACATAAAAAAACTACAACAACATGGAATTTCAAATAGGTACACATATAAAGGTTTCATACAACTGGATAAAATAACTCGTAGTTACATAATGTCCAAGGGAATCAAGATCGTAACCATAATGACGAGCATCAATCCTCAACATCACAAAACATAACCATCACACGAGTACACATAAATCATGACACCAACTGCACAAAACATCACAAACAACTATATATACCTCCCAGAAACATCACAAAACAACTCCATATACCTCCCAAAGCATAGCAAAAAAATTACATATACCTCCTGAGAGCATCACAAAACAACTCCTTATACCTCCCAAAGCATCACAAAAATTCCATATACCTCCTAAAGCATCACAAAATAACTCCATATACCTCCCAAAAACATCACAAACAACTCCATATACCTCCCAGAAATAAAATAAAGATAAATTTTACTTTTCTCCCAAAAGAGGTCTGTCACCCTATGGCCCTAGGCGCATAGAGTTGAGACACCTCTAACCCAAGTGACATATTAACTCGTGGTTCAACAACCCATAAGCCAGTTATCTATAACTCCTCCGCGCTTACCCCCATAAAACAAAGTGGGTCCATAGGTTCAACCACTCCATGGTGCATCCCATGACCCTATTCCACACATTACGACATTAGAACTAGCATAACAATACATTTCAAATTCCAAGTGGAAAAAATCCCAAGCCTTGGGCTAGGCTATAAAACCTTTAAACATGAAAATAAAATTTAAATCTAAGTAAAGAAAATGGCTTTAAATATCCATAGTTAGTGCAAAAATCCACATGTTAGTGCAACAACCAAATAAAATGCCCAAAATATAAGAACACATCAATCAAGAAAACTGCTGGTTCTAGAAATAAAAAGAAAATGTTCAATTTACGAATAAAATACGTATAGAGAAATAACACATCACAATAACTATGTGGCCTTATACGACCACCAAAGGGGTAACCAACAAGTTCACGACACTTGGTCATCGAGCCTCATCTCGTAAAATAACATAACAAATAATAAAACTATCATCATCTCTGTTTGAATCATCCCTCCATTAGTTCCACAAGTTTTAACATAATCATAACTACACCTAGGTTAAATCCATACGATAACCATATACGGAGAGAGAAAGGAGTATAGGTCACCATCTACTAAGCCTAAGGTGTCTACGAAACACAATATGCATGACATCCATTGAGAAAATACCATACATACAAAATGAACAAAAGTGGGTTTTAAGCCTATGTAAGACTCCACTTCCTATCTCGTACTCGGCTCAAGTGACTAGTCAATGGTACACATTTCCTCACTCCAAACATACACCTTTTTCTGATTTCCCTTAGGGTCGGTTAGTGTAAGGTTCACAACATAACACATAACTACATCACTAACACAATGGTGGTTCACGCACATTAACCATAGTGTCTACGCATGGTATCTATACAGGGTAAATCACAATCATTACATTCATGGGTTACAATACATCACGTTACCACATACTGCACCCAAAGTGCAAGCATTATACAATAGGGATCATATGTTCACCATATGCCCTAAATCACGAAATGAACCATCACATATTACACAAATTATACGTGATGAGAGAACACAATTTCTAATATTACAACATATAGTCAATTGTAATTATAATGTAGTGACACACACGACTCATCACAACACGATGAAGACATCATGATACAATCCAATTCAATTTACACCAATTTTTTCATGCAATACATCAATACGCCTTCATATCACATAATGCCAAAATGCTCCAACACTCCACAATCCACAATAACATTATTTTCACACACAACAAGGTGGTACATTACACATGAATTCCTCATTGAATCCATGAAAAAGAGAGTGAATAATCTCATCACAAGAACATAAAAAGATAGCGAATACACACTAAGTGACATGCACAACAATTACGTTCATAATATCACAATCACAACATTGGTCACAAACAACATATATCACATTGGTGTTTCAATCTCCACCACCACCATGTAAAATCATCGCAACTCCAATACATCCCGTGAGGTTTGAGAGCATGAACCTCCACTCTGATACCAAATGTAAAGCCCACATTTTACACATACAAATACAATAGTAAAAATATCGGAATATGTTTTTTGACTTACATTCTAGCGTCCCCAATGCACGAGGTCCTGCAGGGTGAAATTCTAGCATCTGCATGAGCAAGCACGAGGTTCTCCAGGCAGGTTCACCCGCATTCCACAAGACTCCCACTCTCTTTCAACATTCTACCAGACAATCATGTCTTATACTTATTTGTTTGGTAAACGAGTGATCCACTCTAGAACACATGCCATCTCTTTCATGACAACTTGATCTGTTATCCTTATCAATACAATCTTTACCCTTGCCATGTTCTATGTTCCTCCTCTTCTCATATAATTTATCCCTATGAATATTCATGAATCTTGTTTCTTCTTTGGCATTACTCTCATTTTTTGAATTTTTTATCTTCTATAGGCATTCTCTTCTTTAAGAGTAAATATCACTTATCCTCCCTATTTGGCTTGCAATAAACCTCATACACTAATTTCCTCCAATCCTCATCTTCTCTTTCCCTCCATCCCCATGTATCGTGCATTTGTTTAATTTTTTTGAGTATCAAAATACATCCCTTGTGCAAGAGTCTTCCTCTTTCCTTCTAAGGTGGAGGTCATCCCTGTCAAGTTTATCTCTACAAATATCATCATTATTTGTCTGATCTATTATTCCTCCATCAATATCTACAATGTTTACTTCATATATGCCTTATTGTTTTTTTTCTTAGATAGAGGAACTTCGTCTCTTTTTCTGTTTCCTACAATATGTCCCTCTACTTCTCTTTTTCTTTATAACATCTTCTCTACCATAATGATCACTCCTAGGATCAACATCTTTGTATTTATTTTCTATAGGCATGTTCCTCATTTTCATGTATTTTGGTTTCATGTCCCCTTAGTATATGTTTGAACTTTTCCACTTTCTCAAGTCTATCTATCTCCTATCATATTGATATTTCTTTCCTCACAGCCCATACTCATCCAAATTGTTGTTTTCCAATATTTGGAAAATCCAACTCCTTCCACGTGTTTACAAACCACTTCACTCATAATGTTTACACCTTGTTCTATGCTCCCATTTGAAATAAATAAGAAGATTTTCAGAATGGAAAACAGAGTTTCACGTAGAGGAAGAGTGAAAGAGACAAATTAGGGCAGAGGCGTGAGTGGGATAACATGAAAAAAACTTTCAATATCTCAAATAAATCAACATCTACTTAAAATCAAAGATGAAGAACATGAAAAGAAAGAATGTTGTTACACAGTTGCTGCACGTAGAAGGGGTTTCTCAGAAGTATAAAAACAAAATCAATTCAGCTGGATGTCATGCCTGAATGAAGCACCCCAAAATCTCTATCCCCTTTTCTTTTCTCTTGCATACAACAAACAACACAGGCAGGCCGTATTTTCCTTTCCAAGACAAATCGAAACCACTTCAAAAGCATATGCGAAATCTAAATAAATCAATTTATGAGTAGAAAAGTGAGGAGTTATTTTGTATAAAGGTTTATCTCTATGCAGAGGACTGATTTAACCCATAACTAATTGATTTTGGACAGATATTAGAGGGAGGACAATGTATACACAGCCTCCTAACATTTTGTTTATTTAATTATTGGCCTTTGCACGCATTTCCAACTATCTAATTACTATTATATTACAAGATTAACTAGCGGTTTCAATGTGGCTTATGCCTCTAGTCACCAATATAGTGCTTGAAATGTTATATAAGGAATATGATATTTCTAAAACCTTTATGGCCTCCCATACCTTTCCCGAACTCTTTCCACATGATAACACCAAAGACACGCCACTCCTTCAAATAACCACCACATTTAATTTATATCACTTTTTTGTAGCACTACATTGCCCTCCCCTTATAAGAGCAGCAACACAAGGATAAGATTAGAAGAGGTACTCACAAGCAAGGAGGAAACAATCACGATTCATGTCACCGATGAATGATCCTTATTACAAAAGTGCGACTCAAGGAAAAAGTGAACTTTGCATGCTTTTAATGTTTTGTGAAGAGTTTCAATTTTCATTTTACATTATTCCCTAATTAACCTTTTCCCTTAACAATATTTATTAAGCTCAATCTCTTAATCCTTTGTTGTTTTAAGATTTCAATTTATTTATTTATTTTTATTTTTTATTTTTTGTGGGTGCCCAAAACCGATACATCACCATACCACATAGGGGCCATATAAAAACTAATGGTTCACAAGACATAATGATATTTACTTCCAAAAATATATCATATCACAAGGAATCAATCAAACCATGGAAAGATTATACATACCCCACATAACATAGTACTTTGCCAGATGCCCTAGACACAAAATACTCACAACATAAGCGAACTACAACATCATGGAATTCCCAACAGGTACACATATAGAAGTTTCATACAACTAGAGACAATAATTGTAGGTACATAATGTATAAGGGGAATCAAGATCGTACCCACAACGAGGAGCATCAATCCTCAACATCGAGAAACATAACCAGAGTCACATGAGTACACATAAATCATGATACCAACTCCCAAAACATAGAGTCGAGAAACCTCTAACCCAAGTGACATAATAAATCATGGTTTGAAAACCCACTAGTTATCTCCAGTAACTCATTGGGTCATACCCCATAAAATGAAGAGAC